>JANHMN010000013.1:3988259-4145578 GCA_030674055.1 Rhabdomys pumilio | reverse complement strand
CCTCCTCCTCCTCCTCCTCCTGCTCCTCCTCCTCCTTCTTCTTCTTCTTCTTCTTCTTCTTCTTCTTCTTCTTCTTCTTCTTCTTCTTCTTCTTCTCCCTCTCCCTCTCTCTGTCTTTCTTTCTCTCTCCTTTCTTTAATTCTTTCTTTCTATTTTTGTAAAAGACACTGTCAAGTTCCACTGTCAAGTTTCTGAAGTTACCTAGTCATAGTCATCACCAGCCATATGCTACATATATTGTCTCCAGGATGCTAGGGGGAATTAGTCAATTCTTTAACATCTCACTGATATTTTAGGTCAACTAAGAGTTAGTGCTGTGATTCTGCTGAAAGACGGTCTGGCACCAGAGAGTTGATGCTTGATACTTACATGAGGTAGTAGTTCTCCAGGAACAATTTTTCCCTTTATTTATTTCTCATTTGTGTAATCCTCTTGAATCTCAATCAGTTTCAACTCGGTGTAGTGATATGAAGATCCTAGTCTATAAAAAATTCTGGCTTGTGGTGTAGATGCCAAAGACATAGCTCTCATTTTAAAAGAAATAAGAAATAGTTCATTCTAGATCAACTTGGAATAAACATGGCTCAGAAACAGAGTTAAGTTACTTCAAGTTCCAATGTTCAAGCAGTCTCATGATGTTTTAAAAGTGTCGTAGAACAAAGAAAGAGTCATAAATCAAGATAAATTTAAAATGCATTGGTTTTTACATCAGAAAAGCAGCTAATCCAAACTTTCTGTTTGGTGAGAGCTAGTGATTTGCTAAGTTAATAGATTCCAAAATGTGTTTATCTATTAGTCACAGGTTGTGAGTTCTGTCACAGAGGTGGGCAAGGAATGATTGTTTCTGGAGCTAGAACTAGCCCAAGATAAAATAATTAACCTCTGTACCTGTGGCATTCCAATCTCACTACAGTACTAAAATTCTCATCAGTCAGTCTGCAGACACAGTTTCATTTCAAGAGTTCATCTTCACAGTGGCCTCACCCGATGTTGCATGACAAAGCTGGTGAGACCATGCTTTTAATAGGTAAGAGGTTGAGTGTGCCAGGTTCATTTGACTTTGTCCCTTATCTTTGTTATATGGAGTGACTGAATTGGTGGCCAAGGATGAATTTTCCCTCATTATTGCCTTCAGATACCTGACAATACAAAAAGACAAACATCAGAACAACTCCTCCTGAGGATTTTAATTATAATACAAAAAGTTGTAAGTATTAGGCTCTTATTGAATGCCATCAAGGGAAAATACTTCCACTTGAAAAAACTTATTTGAGTTCTATTTCTGGCATTGTGGAGCCAGGCCATTATGATTTGCCCTAAAGATTAGAACATTATTATTGCCTTCACCTTTAGAATTCAAAACTGTTGGTTTTGTTGGTTATCTGCTCAGTAGACCACTCCTTAAGAGAGCAAATTCACTTGAAGTCATGCAAAGGAAGTGAGAGAAATAAATATCCTCTTAATGAAATATATATTTATACTTTCTGAAAGTCCCAGATGTACCTCTTAACAAATGGTATGGTTAACTCTGCTCACTTTTCTGAGTTTTAACTAAAATGCTTGATTTCTTTTTCTTTTCCTCTTTTGTATTTTCTCCCTCTGCCACACCCATGCCCCCAGTTACCAGGCCTCTTTCTGAAACTGGGCTTTCTCATTTTTATTCTGAAGCTCACACCTCTCCTTTTTCCATCTTGCATCTGATTGCTGACCTCCGTTGTTGAACAGACCAGCTTCCACGACCCGTAACTCACAAAGGCATAGCATTCCCTCATCTACTTCTCCACCTACTTCTTCTCTGAAGCTACCAAGATTTATTACTTGACTGCTTTGTTGGTTTTTCCATCAAAGTCTAATAAAATGGCATTTAAACTTCCTTCTAAGTTCATTTTTTAAAAAATCCCTTTATTAAAAGAGACTAAGAACCTAAAACAGAACCCCAGTTTCTCCAGTAACAAGGGGATCCATGGTTATCCAACAGCCACTGCCTACTGTGATCACTCAAGCATGGATCTTTTCAGGAGCAGGCAGTAGAAACTCTATGTGTATATCAGAGATCAGTGTGTGTAGCTGGTGTAGTATTACAGATACAGCCTCCAAGAACCAGCAATATATTGCTAAGACACACACACGCTTTATCACATACTCTCTTCCTTCACTGGTACTAGCAATGTTTCATCTTTATCATCTATCTGCTACGTATCTAGTCTGGAAATGAGCCATGGTCCCTACTCAACTGTCACATAAAACAGGTTTCTGGCTCAGCAGAAGTCTTTTCTTAAGCCATCTCTTAATTGCCACAGTGGGCAATTTAGTGAGCATACATTGCATTGTGATCAAATGACTTTCAGTGATGCTCTGTTTTACAGGATAGAAAGAGAGTCAATGATTGCTGTGAATTTCTCCCATAATTTTTCTATGGCAATCAGTAGCTACATTATTACTTTTTAAACGGAGACTCTCAATGTAGTAGCACTTAAAAGCTGATAGCATAGGAGTTTTTTTAAAAAAAGAATTGATAAAGGGTTTTGGTCTAATCTGCAATTTACAAGTCCTTTCAAATGTCTTTCCTGACCTAGTGCTTCACAGCAAGCAAAAAAAAGAAAGAAAAAAAAATGTAATTCTTCTCCCCAGCTCCTTGCAACTTCATTGTGAGTGTCTCACTGTGATAATCTTTCCACAGTGAGGTCTCTGCACATTCATCAAAGCTTTCTTAAACCTGACAAAGGGCTCAAGACATTAAAATGACAATTTTTCTCAAACTCTCATTTAAGCATCAATATTCAGCTATCATCCACATTTCTCCTTTGAGTCTATTATCCGAGTTCTGTATAAAATCCTGAATGGCTCTGCTACTGCACTGCATTTGTCTGAGCTTGACCAATTGACTTCTGTGCAGCTGTGTGAAACCTCCAAGCAATAACTTCCATATTCAAATACTTATGGGTATAAAAACAAAAATGACTGACCGTGATGTTTAAATATCTGCATGTATTCAGAAACGTATGTTTATGATTCAGTTCTTGATTAACACCCACATGTCAATTACTCTGAGTTTAGTGCTCTTCAGAGTTATTTAATTGTTCCATTCATTTTGTTGAAGTGAACTTTGAAGGCCTAGTTTTAAATCTGCAGTATTAGATGTTATAAACAGTACTGAATGACAGGTAATAAAAAAAAAAGTAATTTTGTTGATTATTTGCTACAGAGCATTTCAGTTTAGATTTGTATTTTTGTAAAGTGTAAGAGGCTGAAAAATATGACTTAAAATAATCTAGAGAAGATAGTTTAAGACTTCTCTTTGTATAGTAGCTTAGTTCTAGTGGGATGCCTTAAGTAAGAAACTTAGTGGAGTAGCCAATCTAAAAGAATCTATTTTTCACTGTGGAATCTGTCAGAAGAGGCAATGGCAGAAGTGTCAGGGAATTTGTTTCCTAAGGAAAAAGTTTCTTTTTGCTGTGTTATCACATGGAAGAGAAAAGAAGAGAGGAAGAAGGGGTGAGGGAGAAAGAAGAGAGGAGTAGGGAGATGGAGAGATAGAGAAAGGGAGTTAATAGTATTACTATAGAGACACTAAGTCAGTTCTGGAGATTTCATTTTCATGAACTCATATCTTCCATAAATACAATTAACTCCCAATGGCCAAACATCCAACTATCTATTATTATATGGAAGTGTAGGGCTTAAGCATAAAAAATTGGTCAGGGTACATAAAATATTTAACAGCAAGTTGTATTGAATAAATTCTTCTTTGATTTCTCTTGAAATTATTTTAATTACAGATATAATTCTTTGTAATCCTTGTAGGTATTTATTTTATCTAATACTTGGTGCAATTAGGTATTGTGATTTAATGAGATAGAAATAAGACATCTCAGTAAAAATATTTCAAGTATATGAAAATTGTTATATGTAGAGGCAATATAAAGAAATAGTAGGGAAACACACACAAACACACACACAAACACACACACACACACACACACACACACACACAGCATATCAAAGATCAAAGTTGCCTTTGGGATAGAAAATGACTTACTCTTAGAAGTGACTATTTAAGTGCTCCCTTGATCTTTCTTTGAATCTGGTACAACTTTACACTGGTACACTGGTAAATTTATGTTTGCAAAAGCCAACAATGTTCTAAACACTTTTTAAAAACATTTATTTATTTATTTATCTATCTATCTATCTATTTATTTATTTATTTATTGCCACCCCCCCATAGAGGTTCGCCCCATCCTCCCATCCCACATCCTTTGACTCTGAAAGGGTTGCTCTCTATATGTCCCCACTCTGGAGAATCAAGTCTCTACAGGATTAGAGGAATCCTATCCCACTGAAGCCAGACATGGCAATTCTTTGCTACACGTGTGCCAGGGGCCTCATATCAGCCCATATATGCTTTTTGGTTGGTGGTTCAGTCTCCATGAGCTCCTAGAGGACCATGTTAGTTTTAAACACTTTTAATGAAGGAAAATTCTCTTTTCCTTGGACTCATCCTTTAGGTAAATTTTTAAGGGACATGTACCATAATTCAGACTGTGACACACTACAGCTTCCATGACAAGATGTTTTCTATGTTTTGTTTTTATTTTTTGTTTGTTTATATGTTTTTATTGAGGGTGGTTTTGCAACGGCAGAGATCAGATATGAGGGGACAGAGAAATGAGTGGGACAGCGGTGTATGATGTAAAACTCACAAAGAATCACTTTTAAAAATGTTCATATTTGGAAAATTCACTACAGTCTCTGTCTACAATCTTTCTGTCAACTCACTCTTGGCTTTTAATGCTCATGAACATAAAAATAAAAAATTATAAGTGAAAGAATTTCTATAGTCAACTCTTTTTTTTCGTAGTAAATACAATTTTATTTAACTGAGTTAAAAACCTTGGAGTTATCTTGGATTCCTCCCTTTACAGTCTAAACCAAGTCAACTGAATTCAATTCAAGCTTTTAACAACCTGTCTGTGACCTCTCTTGAACTCCAAATTGTGTTGAAATGTTATAGGCATATGAGCTGTATTTGGTCTCATTTTGAAAGGCTATAGAGGTGCAAGAAACAAATATCTCCTGCTCAGAAATGATTTCAAAAGTTGAAACAGAAACATTGTAGGAATCAAAGAAACAGGGAGTTGTATAATGTTGTGTCTCCGAGAAATGTTAGAAGGTCTCATCAACATGGCTGTCTAAGAAAGTTTTGAACAGCAACAACTCCAGTGGGTACACTGACATGAAAAAAGGAAAGTTTGCCTCACAGGTAAGCAAAGAACTCTGGGAAATAGGAAAGCTTTGAGAGCAAGAGAAACTTTTCTTTAGGGAAGAATACCACATTAGGCTATCTATACCAAATTACTTAAGATTCTATGGACTGACCAATATACACTTATGTATTCAGAAATACATATACCTATGTATAAATTTATATATCTAAAAAGAAAGCAGTATTGTGTCGCTCAGGGTTCATACCTAGGTGAGATTAAATTACGCTTTAAGTCCTGGAGAGAATAAGAATATGAGGGACATATCTCAATGTAATAAGAGTAATTCATGGCAAGCACATAGCCAGGAGCATTCAAAATACAGTGAAATTAAAGAGATTTCTACTAAAATAACGTGCATAAAAAGAATGTCTACTTTCTTTATATCCATCTAATATAATGCTCAGATTCTTAGCTAGAACAGTTATATCACTGAAAGAAATAAAAAAAAAAATACAGCGAGGCAAGAACACATCTAAAGTACTCTACTTTGTAGATGATGTGGTTTATACAGAAGAGACACTGAGTACTCTATCAGGAAACATCTACAGCTGATAAATACTTTTAACAAGTAGCAGGATAAAATAATAACACCAAAAATTTAGTCACCTTTCTATAAATAAATGTGAAGAATACTGAGAAAAAGTCATGGGAATGATATCTTTCACAATAGTCTCAAAAATATCTTGGAATAACTTTAATCAATCAAATTAAAGAATTATAAAACCTTTAAGACATTCAAAGTGGAAATTGAAGAAGACAGCAGAATATGGAAAGGATGGATCCTTAAACTGATTCCATAAAAATGTCCTTCCAATGAAAAGCAATGTACAGATTCAATGTGATCATCATGAAAATTACAATTCAGCTCCACACAGAAATTGAAACATAATAAACTAAATATAGAAACACATGCACAAAGCAAAGCTAAACAAAACAAAGCAGAAGAATCAGAATAGCTAAAATAAAATCCTAAAGAATTCATGGACCAGTGGAAACATCAGCAACGTAGATTCCAAATGTATTACATAGTTATAGTGATTAAAAACAGCATTTTAGTGGCATTAGATAAAAGAAAGTTTATCAATAGGATAAATAGACTTGAAGACCCAGACATAACTCCACACACTTATATCACTTGATCTGTAACAAAGAAAACAAAAATACACATTGGACAAACAGTGATAGCAAAATTGGATACTTGCTTGTAGAAGAGTGAAAATAGATATGTATCCATTACCATGCACATGTAACTACAAATGGAGAAAGGTGTTTACAAAACAGAAAGTAGAGAATGTACTAGAATTCATTGGCACAGGAAAGGACTTTCTGAAAAGTACTCTGTCAGCACAGAACTCAAGGCAGAAATTAATATGGGATCACATGAAGGTAGAAAGTCTCTATACTGCAAAGGACACCATGACTTATGCAATGTGATAGTCTACAGAATGGGAAAAATATTTACTAATTATACATCTAACCAAGGGCCTGTAGCTAGAATATACAAAGAACTTGTAACTGTACATTATGAAAACAGCTATCACAATAAAAATGTGTTATAAAACTAAACAGAAAACTCTCAAAAGATGAAATAAAAATGGCTGGAAAACAATTACAATTTTTCATCATTCTTAGCTATCATGATAATTAAAACTGTAATTTCAGCTTATCACAAAAATAATGACAGTGTTTAATTAACAAATGACAGCACATGCTGTTGTTGATGGGGGAAGGTGACATTTATTCATGGCTGGTAGGAGTGCAAACTGGTCCAGCAACCATGGAAATCAGTGAAGATGTTCCTCAGAAAGCTATCAATAAGCCTACCACAAGATGCAGCTGTACTAGTCTTGGGCATAGACTCATATGACTCCACATTACTACAGAATACTTTTCCATGCTCATTTCTGTTCTAGTCATAATAATCAGTAACTGTAAATAACCTAGATGCCAACTGGCTGATGCATGCAACTGCAAATGTGATACACTACAGGACAGAATATTATGCAGATGTTAATAAAAGTGACTGTAGGAGATTTTCAAATAATGTATGGAGATAGTGTTGTAGCATACTTTCTATTACTGCAATAAAACTCCATGACCAAAAACAAGTTGGGGAGTAAGGTGTTTAATTGTCTTATACTTCCAGATCACAATCCATTCTTGGAGAAGAACATAAACAGGGCTAGAACCTGAAGGCAGAAGTGGATGCAGAGGCCATGGAGGAGTGGTGCTTATTGGCTTGCTTCTTCAGGTTTGCTCAGCCTACCTTCTTATAGAACCCAGGACTACCAGCCTAGGGAAGGCATCATCCACAATGGAGCAGCCCTTCCCCATTGATCACTAACTTAGAAAATGGTTTACAGCTGGATTTTAGGGAGGCAATTACTTAACTGTGACTTCTTAGTAGTACAGCTAGAAACAATAATCCTGGTTATAGTAACCCAGGCCCAGGGGGGAAAATGCACATTTGCTCTTTATATGTGAATATTAGCTTTTAAAGTTGAGATATTTGTGTTTAATTACAGAGGCTAAGTAGCTAGTTATCGGCTTGGGGGGGAAAGTTATTCCCCAAAGAATAGGAAATAGAATATAATGTCATAAGGGGATGAAGGGAAAACTGGAAATAGAATATTAAATGGGTGAGAGGATGAAAAGGAAGGGTAGAGAAAGGACTATGGGGAAGATGAGCAACACAAAGACCTTTAGAAAATCTGTATGGAAACCTATTAATGTAGAAGCTTTTTACAAGATATACACATATAAAATGAATCTAAATGAAGTTACCATATAACAGGGGAGACAGTGTCCACAAGTAAACACCATATGTTACCAAGTAAAATACCAAATACCAGGAATTGTTACATCTTTAAAATCCACTAGTCAAAGGTGACCCATTGAGTCCCTGAAACAATAGGAGCTATTGGCAAGGCTGTTGGTTATCTTCTCACAGTAAGACACTATTTCTAAAGAAACCACATGACATTGGACATGGAGCAATGCTCAGCCAGAACATTCACCCCTACTGACTAGCATTAATGGTATTAGAAAGTACTATACATGCTACTGGAGGAGAAATTTAGCTATCAATATTCAGAATCAATGTCTTTCCATTTCATTCCAACTACAAACTGGTCCTCCTGACCTACTAGGCCCTGTTGCCATAGGGCATACTTTATTCACTTATTGAACTCTTGACTATGTACACTAATCTTTTAATTCTTATACATATTATCATTTCCTCACTACAAGGCCTTATTCTTTTCCTGGAGTTTTCTAGTAGATATCCTATTGTTGGCTTGGTTACCTCCTTGTTTGAGTCAAACGGTCCCTTATTAGTGAGGACTGTTTTATCATTTTTAAAGCTGAAGTTGCAAAAACTTTCTCCCCAAACTTAACACTTCCATTTGTGTCTCAGGTTCGCTTTCTTCATCTTGCTCATTGGCTATTTAACCACAACCAAGGCAGGACTTTTGTGTTTGTTCACTGTTGGTCCTCTAACAGAAAGCAGATTGTTTCATACACTACAATAATTTTTATATTTATCTTATTAAATATTTATTGGTGCCCACAGTCTTTTTCCCATACAAACACATGATTTGGTCAGTTTTCTATCCCTCTGACAAACACTAGTGAGTTAGAAGAAGGCAGATCTATTCTGGCTAATGGTATGGAGGATTTAATTTTAAGATTGCCTTCTCCTTTGTTTGGGTCTGAGGGGAGTTGTAATGTCATGTCTATGCGAGAATATGACAGTTAATACTATTATAGACAGGAAACAGAGGGTTAAAAGGAAGAGTCCTGGGCCAATACAAACCCTTCAAAGCCATGGAGGGTAATGCCCCAAAGTCATGCCTCATATCCTCCAACTCTCACAGTTCCACCATTTCCTAAGTCTTCAAATTTGAATATCTCAATGGAAAACACACATGAATCTAGAGCTTTTACAATCTACCTGTGACTTGATACACTTTCATAAATATAGCCAGAGATACACTTCAATAGTCTCTTAAATATTTATCTATTTTAACCATTAAAAAACTGACTCAATGCAAATCAAACAAACTGAAGTGTAGAGATGTGAGATGGTATAAAGAGAAAGGACATGTGGAATCTGTGTTGGTAAAAGGTATTGTTTCTAAATCAAGAATTCATAGGGAAGAGAGAGGGAAATACCTTTATGCGTGCTTTCTATTGTGGAACACATGGAAAATACATGTGCATAGTTAAATTCAAATTCTTATTAATGTATTATCAACTTATATGAAAGTAACTGGTTATCACATAGGTTTAATTTATAATCTTAGCTCACAAAATGTCTACCTGCTTGGTTAAATTATTTAAATCCTGGCCTGAGGTTTCTACCTAGCCTTAGCTATTTAAGTTCCCAAATGAAAGACACACACAGCCTTTATCTTTAACAATAAGCCTTAAACAGCACAACAGCTGCCTACCTTCTATGCTGTTAGAATCTACTTTCTTATAGATAACCTTGAATTATTACTTATTATGTTTCACCTGGTCTGCTCTTAGCTCCTACTTGCCAGCCCTAAGAACCACATTCTCTTAAGTCCTAACCCATGGTAGCTTCTTGTAACTCCCCCTACCTATCTTCTCCCTGGTCATCCCTCTTCTACCTCAAGCCCAGGAAGCCTAAACGTCACTCATGTCTTTCCTGCCCAGCTATTAGATGTTGGCATCTTTATTAACCAACCAGGAATAACTTGAGGCCAATAATGTGTAGACTCTCTGATCTCTGGGGTAACCAGGTATTGATGGCCTATGGTTAGCATTACAATACATAGCAAAAGACCAAAATTCAACATCTGTTTTTCTGTACACTTACTAACCCATATCCATAACAAAAGTATTATGCAGCATCTGCCTTTAATCAAGTCATTAGGCTACAGTATAGAAAAACAATGTGAGAAAATTGGATTTGAATTTTTAGCATGCCCCCATCTCTAAAGAATACCTCATACTTAATAGCATTTTTATAATCTAAATAAGGTCTCCACCTCAATTTCCAATATCCATAATACATAAACTCTTTCATTACATTATTAATGAGAGAACCAAACAGAACACATTTTTAAAATTCTAATTTTAAATTGGAATAATCTTCACAATATTTGCCATTTATTTACACATGGCTTAAGTAAGCTGCTCTGTCTAGCCACATTGCATCATCCTACTTTGTGCCACCCCACTTGTCAGGAATGGGGGTGGTGATTTGGAGAATATGGATGGTTTTCATTTCTGAATAGGGCAGCCATTCTATTTTTATTCTAGGACCAATCTAAACAACACATATTTCATACTTAGAGTTAATACTGAGCTGAGTTGAATTCAAACTACTGACCTAGAAGTGAAGGGATTCATTTTTCTTTATCTCAGACTTCTAAAATATCAATTCCTTGATACATTCAGAAAATAATCTGACCTAAATTCATTTTGTACTTTTGTTGGTTTTATGTAACACACCTCCCCCCTCACACACACAAACAAGGGTGGGGTTACTCATATGCAAATTACACTTGAGTTTTAAGATTCCAAATGTAATTCAGTATACCACTATAAAGTTTATATTTGAAAGAATATGTTGATGTCACACAAAAAATATTTGCACATCTGTTTTGTATTTTTGTGAGATTACAGTATAATTGAATCACTCCCCCTTTTCTTTCCTCTTTCCAACCTCTCTTATATATACCTCCTGGTACTCTTTCAAACATATAACCTCTATTTTCAAAGTGGTTGTTACTTACATCTATGTATATATGTATATATTCTTAAATACAACCTGCTTAATCTGTATACTCTTAATTTTGTGTGTGTGTGTGTGTGTGTGTGTGTGTGTGTGTGTGTGTGTGTTTTCAGGGCTGAACATTTGGTACTGGATAAACTATTCTGCTCATCCATGGGGAAGACTAGTTCTTCCTCTCAGAATCCCTTAGGTGCCTGTAGTTATTTGTGTAGAGTTGAGGCTTTGTGATCCTTCTCATCTACTTTATTGTGTCTATTGTTGTCTATGCTCAGCTCACATTTAGGCAATCATGTTGAGGAAACTTTATATGTATAAAACTTCTGACATTACTAGAAGACAGACTCTCATAGCAAAATTCCCTATCCTTTGATTATTACAATCTTTCTATGCCCCTTTTCCTCTGTGATAACTGAACCTTACCTATGGATTTTTAGGTGTATCTATTAGCACTGAGCTTTGCATTTTCATTGGCTATGGTTGCCTCTGCTTGTTGTAAGGAGAATTCTCCTTGACAAGAGTTTTGTGGCATTGTTTGCAGAAGTCAGGATACAGAGCTAGCATAGATGACTACTATTAATGGCAAAAAAGTGGCGCTTTCATACTTTTTGTACTAATTTACAATCCTACCAAGATAGTTGCAGAGTTTATTTCATTAAGCTTACTTGAAAACTTAATTATTCTGGTCTTGTTGATAACCATTCTGATTAGTATAAGATAGAATATCGAATGCAATTTTAATATTCAATTCCTTGATGGCTAAAGGTTATAATTGTTCATATATTTGTTGGTTATTTGTATTTTTCTTTTGAAGGCTTTCAAATGAAATAGCTATTATTGATGGATTATTTGAAGGTTTTCTCTTTTTCTTTATTCTTTTCTCATAGAATACATCCTGACACAGCTTCTCCCTATTCTCCTCTCAGAACAATCTCTCCCACATTCCCAGATCCACTTTTTCTTCATTTCCCATCAAAAAAGAGCAAGACTTCCAGGAATATCAACTAAACATGGTGTTACAAGATGCAATAAAACTAGGCATCAACCCTTCTATCAAGGCTGGGAAAGGCTATCCAATAGGATATAATGGGTCCCAGGAGCAGACAAGTGAGTCAGAAACATTCCCCCTTTTCACTCTCAAGAGTCCCTCAGGAACATTACACAACCATAACATATATTTAGAGGACGTAGCTCAGACCCATGCAGGCCCATGATGTTTAGTCTCTGGAAGTCCCTATGAGCTCTTTAATTGATTCTTTGTGCTGTGTTCTCCTGTTGTCCAGGATCCCACTGGTTTCTATGATTCTGTCTCTCTATCTTTTGTGATATTCCCTAAAATCTGCCTAATGGTTGCTATAATTTTTGGTGTGTGTATTTATTGTTTGAAATACTTGTTTATATTTAATATTAATTTACTATAAGTTACATAATTAAAAAGGTTTTTTTTTCATGTTATACCCTATTTCTATATTAGGTTGAATGAGTATTTCTTGCTGGGTAGATGAATTTTAATTCTATTTCTTCCCTTTTGAGAAAAGTTTAACATTCTCAATGTATTAGCATATTGAATTCATCTACCATTAATGAATGAGTTGGTGTTGAAATGCTAGGATATGATCAATGGAATACGATTTTGCCCAAAAGGAAGAGCCCATTATTCACACAACCTCCGTTAAGCTGGTTAGGTATCTTGTCACTTATATAATGCACAAAGACAAATACTGCATACACTTTCTTACATGACTTATCAAAATGTTGATCTAACAGATGTTGAGAGCTGATAGCAAAAATTGGAATCTTGGAGGTGCATTAGGAAGAAGTTTGGCACATGTCACATTACTATAACTAGATGGCATCAATAAGTTCACAAGGGTTGTTTTGGGTTAAGGTGAATACACTTGATGGACATATACTATATTCTTGAAAAATCCAAGAGTAGCTGTTGATGTCTCATCACAAGAAAACAAACTCATTTTATGAAGCCAATATCACCTTTATATTAAAACAAGGCAAGAAATTACAGGAAAAAATCATGTAAAAATTTACCCAATGAATATAAACAAAACTTCATAACACATTCCACTCAGGAACACACATTCAGATATAAACCTGGGTTTCATCCCAGAGATATAAGCTTGTTTAACAAGGTTAGTTTAAATCAAAAATAATATAGCATATAATATTCTTGTTAGAAATAATATAATAATCTTAGCAAACCAAAGAAAGACCTTTGACATTCCTTTCATAAAAAAACTTTGAAGAATATGGCAGTAGAAGCAATATACCTTTTTATAATCAAGACTATACATGTCAAATCTATAGGCAATAATGTACTGTGTCAAAAAAACTGAAAACATTTTCTTTAAATTTATAAATCAGTTATATGCTCACCACCATCAATATTGTTGATATAGTGCATAAATTATCAGTTAAAATATAGTCATTTTATAAGAAGCTCAAGTAATATTTCTTTATAAAGAATAAAGAGGTGCTTTGAAGTGGTTTAGTAGGAAGAGACTCCTGCCACAGAGTGTGGTGGTCTGAGTTTAATCTCCACTGACTACACTGTGGCAGGACAGAGATAGCTCCTGCAATTTCCTCTGAACTTCATATAGGTACTCTATAGCATGTGCATCCCTACACATGAACATACATACACACACACACACACACACACACACATAAACATACTCAAAATAAATAAATGTAATTTAAAGTAAAATGAGGGACATGAAGCTCATTATAAAATATGATAGTATGTGTGACATTTTTGATGCTTTTGGACAAAGTATTTCTGTATTTCTGCAATTACAGTGTTGCATGGAACTCATTCTAAGAAGTATGTTTGGATACCAGATTTGGTGATAATTCAAGAAAATGGCAAAGGCAGATTTTTGTGTATAGTAGCCATATTTTTGATTCTCAGGAGACAAATGTGCATATTTACTATGCTTTATGGTGGCCATCTCAGATTATTCTCATCATATAGAAAATCTTTTAAAACTCTTTTTATTTAGTTTTATTTTATGTGCATTGGTGTGTTGTCTGCATGTGTATTTGTGTGAAGGTATCAAAACTTCTGGAGCTTGAGTTACAAATAGTAGTGAGATATCATCTGGGTGCTGGGAATTGAACCTGAATCTTTAGGAAGATGCTTAACCACTGATCCATTGCTCCTGTCCATAAGAATTCTCTTAAGAGTCCTGAAATTTCTGATCTGAGATTGTGTTGTTCAATAATGTATCTTACCAATATGATACCCATAAATATTGCATGATATTTTGAAAACAAAAGACATTTTTTCCCAAATTCTTCCCACAATTATTTTAAGCATTACGCATCGAGATCAGCTGAGATGTGCTGTCATCTTTAGATGTGAACTGTCCCCAAGGTGACAATAGAGCAAAAGCAGTATTTAATTATCAGCCAGCTTTTCACTTCTGAGGTTTATCACTCCTCAAAGAATAAAGGACTTTTCTTCTTTGCTGCTAAGAAAAGTCATTTTCTTTGAGAAATGTTTCTGCATTTTTCTGTTCCCTTGTTAATAAGTATGATATTTTCCAAAAAGAAGGAGCAAATTTAGATAGTTTTTATTGCAAAGTATATAAGTGAGTGGGTAATAAAATCTTACTAGTGAGAAGCATCGACATTTGGGGATCTTAATGTGATTTTTCAAAGTTATAGACATTTTTATCCCCGTACTCTCAAATTGCATTTGATGTCAAATGATGCTTTTATTAGAACTTTATTCCATTCTTTAATAGAAAAACATACCAAGATGTATTAGCAAGTCTGAGAAGATGTCTAGCATCTCCTTCCTTTCTTTATTGCAAATTCAGGCATGTTATAACTGCTGTGATTCAACATCTGGCCATAATGCAACCCATGTTAATTTATAAGTAGATTTTATGATAACTTTTTATGAGAATGAGTCAGAGTTTAAATTATTGAAAGATAAAGATGCCGTGACAAAGATGAATATAATTATTTGAAAATAAGTAAATATCTTGTCGCTTACTGATATAATTCAAGATTTTGGCCCAGATATACACTACAATTCTTAATCTAAAAATGTAATGCATATTTGACTACCCACACTTGAATTATTCTTTCACAGATGATCAAAATCAGATTAAGAGATGCTGTTTGGCTCATTTATGTTCAAAAAACCTGTCAACAGTAGACTTCCTCAGAAATTCTTCTCTTCAAAGTTTTACTTTATAGGACTTTCTACACATCAACCTTGTTAGTTTTTATCATTTGGGTCAGAAGCACCAGAATATATGCCATCGATTGTTGATGTAAGCCAGCCCCCTAACCAAGTGATAAATTGTAACCAATTATCAAATTTCAGTTAACAGTAACCAAGAATCATCTCACAGATTGTAGATAGTGCTCTGTGCCATCTAGTTTTATGTCAAATAGACACAAGGTAGACTCATTTGGCAAAGAGAGCCTCAACTGAGAAAAAGTTTCCATTTGTTTGGTCTGGAGTCCACTTTCTGGATTAATGATTGGTGTGTGAGGGGCTAGTTCACTATGGGTGATGCCACCTCTGCGATGATGGCCTTGAATGCTACAGAAAAGTAGACTTAGTAAGCCATAAGGAGCAAGCCAGTGAACAGCATTCTTCCATGGCCTCTAATTCAGTTCTTCCGTGCAGACTTCGGCTTCAACTTCTGCTGTAACTTCCACTGGGATGTATATGACCTAGGAGTTGAAAACTGAAATAAATCTTTTCTTCTCAAAGTTACATTTGATTATGGTGTTTTATCATAACTATAATTGAAACCCTAAGGCAGAGTCTAATCACTACCCTTTCTCTTTGCAGTTAATAAGAGGCTACATCTGAGGTCAGTTGTAGCATCTTGGCAGAAAATAATAGAATTAGTACTAGGGAGATCATTTAATTATTAGAGTGCTGGCCACACAACATTAAGGACTTGAATTTGGATCTCCAACATCCTTGAAAAACTCCCACCATGGTGGCAAATGCCTGTAGCCTCAGCGCTGATGACCCAGAGACTGGAACTTTCTAGCCAGCAGGTCTAACTGAATCTGAGAGCTAGCTAGGTTCAATGAAAGGTCTTGTCATAAAAGTAGCGAGTCTCTCAGGAAGACACCTAATGTCGACCTCAGGACTCTGTGTGTATGTTTGTACACTTGCATATGTACCTTTGTTATGCTCTGTCAGATAGTCCTCAGTGAACTACCGTTGTGACTTTGATAGCTTATTTAGTATCATGAAACGTTGCAATTTTTTCTTTTACAACAAAAGACTAGCCAAAACAGATAAGATATACCCTACTAGTGCACAACACAGGGCTTTGTCTATGCTGCTTTGTCATGGTAACAGCATGGATATCAAGGCTAGCTTCTTCCAATTCCATGGCCTTGTTACTAGTTTTGATATAATTAATTAATCTCCTTCATAATCATGTCAACCAGGTCTTACACTCTCTCAAAATCATAACTGAGGGTGTGATTATTTGTGCTGGGAAGTCAAGGAGTCTTACAAATAAGAGTTGCTTGCATTGGAAATCTTCATTAATATTGTAAATCTTTAATTCTTAAAAATGTAATTATGAATTTGTCAGAATGAAGTGTACTAAAAATATAAGTTCTTTATCCACATATCACACACACAGTATTTTTGTCTATTCAATTCACTTTGAAGAAAAATTGAAAACTCTAAAAGTAATTTTTAATTATATTTGCATATATAGTGTTTTTGAATGATACAGGACATTATTTATTCACTGGATAAAATGGCACTTATGGCAAGGTGTGGTGGCACATAATTTTGATGTCAGCACTAAGGAATTCAAGGCTGGGTGGTTATGAGTTTGAGGTTAGCTTGGACTAGATAGAAACCTGAAAACCACCCCTACCCCTAAGGAAAACAGGTAACACCCAAAGAAAACTGCGAAGAAATGAAGTGTTGAGTATATAAGATATTATTGAGAATAATCAGAATAATATATATATATATATCTTTGTATAACTGATGCAAAATGCAAATTGTGTTTGTTTTAGACATTCCAAGTAAGTGTGGCAGCTACCAACCTAAAGTCCACGGGTATATCAGAATAAAGTGCTTTTAAAACCCTATGTTAGATGATTTCTTTCACTTTTTAAATTAGTTCTCTGAAACTTTCCTAAAATATATTTTGATCATATTCACCCCCTTTCTCTTAACTTTTCTCAGGTCTACAACTGTCAGAATGTGGTCCATGAATAGAGCTGTCAGAGGGGAATTCTGAGTTTTTATGAGAAAACTCCAAGCAAACAAGACTATTTGACCTCATTTTCTTGTTCTTAGAGTGTGATTGCTTTTGCATCTCCCAGGTGTTGATGATAGCAGTAAGTTTACTTCAGATTATTCATCACAACTGGTTATTGTTATGTGTTTAAGAATCTATGGAATAACATGTTCTTTCCATGTGTGAATTGTCATTCTGATAGTACACTACCCATATGACTCTGCTTAACCCTCAGAGTATAAATCGTCTGATGCTCTGAGTGAAGATGGCTATGCATGAAACTTTAGTCCACCTTATTTATCAGCTCCATTCTTTCAGGTCCTACCCCTTCTAGAGTGGTGACACACACCTTTCCTTTCCATTCTCATATAACTTTGTATTGTTTTTTTCTACCAAGGTCAATTAGTTTTATCTTGATATTCATGGCTATGTGCCCTTCCACTGTAATGTGATTGACTTCTCATGGGTTAAAATGTTAGAGAAAACTCTCATTATTATGATCTAAGAATTTCAATGGATTCATGGATAGGAGTACTATTGTGTGCTTAACTTTGCTCTGCATTCTGATATTTGGTCTGGTTTAGGTTTTCACAGGTCTTGTGTCTGTTATCAAATCCTCCATGGATTCATACATACAGCTGCCCTTCTTTTTCCAGAGGGCTCTGTTTCCTTTTAATGATTCACCATATCTGGTGCTGATACTCTTTCATCTCTTTCCATGATTATCCCTGAGCCATTGAAGGAGAGAATGTGGTACATATGTCCCACTTGGGTCTAGATACTCTGCATTATCTTTTTTCCTTCATGTTGGCTGATTGGTAATCTGTATGTTGATCACAATCCATTGAATCCTCACAGAACTCCTTTGATGAGCGTTGAGAGATGACTTAATCTGTGGATCTAATGTAAGTCATTGAAATTGGTTTACTATTATGCTCATGTAGGATACTATCAAGTTCATTCCTATGATGCAGGATCTTCTTGCCATAAACTATTTACCCTAAAATATCGACATGTATGAATATCAGCATGTAGAACATAAAGGCCAAATTACCAAGAAGTGGTTGTTTACTCCAGTGACATCTGTGTCAGTATTGCTCCAGTGGTCATGCCTTGCCAAGACAGTTTTATCATAGCTCACAGGGTTTACACTTGGGTAAAGTTGATAATTTGTTGTCTCAACTGTAGATGCATAGTAACTTTCAACACTACGAAAGCTACTCGTAGGAATAATACTTTCAAACTGTACCACCTATGTTTCTCCATGCTCTACAACTCAAGCATGTGATGTTTTCAAAAGTAAAGTCTTACTGTCAAGTTCTGAAAGGTTGGCAAAAGAACTGGTAACCTGTAATGTCTGGAGGGGAGAGGTGTATTTAAGAACTTAATACCCAACAAATCCAAAATTAATCACTTCCTCCAACTGGATATTTGTTTTACTCATTTATTTTTTGTGTTGTATGGACATATTCATGTATGTTGTCATTTAGAAAGATGATGTTTAATTATAGAAAATGGTGATATTCAATCATGTACTAAGTGGAAAAACTGTGCTGGTTACACCAGCACTATGATGTCTGATGTCCTCTCCTAGCCATTGCAGGGACCTTCACTCAGGCTGTGTAGCCTTTCAAACACACATATACATAAGTGAAATTTAACAATATTTCTTTTTAAAAAGGTGAATTGAGTTTATAGCATCACAAGCATCAGAATTGCATTTTATATAATCAGATTTCTGTGTGTGTTTATGTGTGCGCGTGTGTTTATGTGTTCATGTTTCATGTGTACATGTGATTACAATGGTGAGCACATGGATAGGTAGGTGTACTTCATCACTCTCTACCATATTGTTTTAAAGACCTCATCTCTTACTGAATTGGAGCTTGCAAATTTGACAAGACTTGGTGACTAGGGTATTCCAAAGGACATCTCTGCAGATCCTAGTGCTTCAGTTACACAAACATGTTGTTAGGCCAGGTTTTTAATATGGGACCTAGGGATCTGAATTCAGGTACTCACATTTGTGTCACAAAAGCTTTCTTGACTGACACATTTTTTTCTACTCCTCAAATAACTTTATATGAACTGAGGCAGTACTGTGTGGTGCTCAGGTTCAGTACAGGTATAGTAGTTACTTAACAAATGCTTTGTGGTTTCCCTAGTAAAGTGCAACAAAAATCCTGTTAGACAGCTACTTTTTCAAAAGTTAGTTCTACAATAGCAAACAATTTAATGTGTCCCTGTGTGTGCATGAGTACATGTACTTGCAGCGTCTGCTCTTAACCACTGAATCTTCTCTGCAACACAATAGACAACTTTTTCTTTTTCAAACCTCATAGCAGGTGGAACATGACCCACATTCTAAGTCTTGTTACATTAAGAAACAGAACCAATACTTCCCCAAAACCTTAGCAACAATATGACTGGGTGCCAGTTCACAGAATTATCCTTAAACTGTTCTTTATTCTCATCCATTTACCTTTTCTCTCACTTCTTTCTTAACTTTTTCTCTTGTCTTTTCTCCATTCCTTCTTCTCTACATCTCTATTTTTTCCTACATGGTATGTGTTCAAGACCTTCCTGAATACTTGCTTTTTATAGCTAAAGATGCCATGGAATTTCTGTTTTTTCCTCTAGATTCCAAGTGATGCCATACAGATATATACCACCTTGGCTAATTTTATATAGTGAGCCTTCTGTGCAGGTTTTGAACATTGCATTCAAGCACTGTACCAACTGAGCTACATCCTTGGTCCTGGATTTAAGTCTTAACTATAGTTTACATGTCTCATCTCACTTAGCTTCACTCTGTATTCTATTCTTCCCTTCTCTAAAACATGAAATTATTTAGTTGTATCCTAATAAAATTTAAATATGCAATAGTAAAGCTTATTTCAAAGAATTTTCTAACTCTTCCTACTATATATAAATTAATTTGACTGATGATTCTCTATCTGTAATTGAATTAATGTCTTGTCACTAATTTTATACTCAAAGACTTATACTAAAAGATTTGCTATACATGAATGAAGGGTATGCTTTTATTTGAAAGTGGTGTCCAATAATTCAAATATGTATGGCATATAAGATGTCATAAATAATAGGCACTCAGTAAAACCCTAGGAAAAGATAAATATATGAAGATGGAAAGTTATTGATTTATGCTTCTGTCTTTCTTTTGTACTTAGTTTTCAAAATGATCAAAGTCATCTAAAGGTTTCTGAAGCGTTTCCTGAGCTCACTCCTTGTTACTCCCAATAACATATAGATGAAAAACTGTGCCATTCCTAGAATTCAGAAAGATAAGATCTTCATGAATCATTAGAAATTTACAGTACCCATCGCAATCATCAGAAGGCACATAGCTCAGAATAAGTGTCAGTGAGTGATGATCACAGCACCCTTCATGATCAGTGAAGCATGAGTGTGGCAAAGGTCAAGCTGGTGAAGGACTTCACCCCAGTAGAGCAATGAGGATGGCACTGAGTGCTGGCACAGGGCTTAGCTCCTGACACTGTGTGTGAGTCACAGGCAGCTTGCTGTAACAGTGGTCATCATTAATCAGCTGCAGAGGGTCAAGCTTCCTAGAAATTTGGCTATTAGCAAATAAGACTACTGAACACTTTCTTCCATTTTGTTCAGTTAAGAATAAAACATATGTTTATAATATGAACAGCTTTGAATCATAGTTGAAAGGTTGACATTAGACCCATCTTAGCTGTTGTTATTTCAAATTATTTGTTCTTATTTTTATTTTATTCCCATCTGATTGGGAAGTTTCACACTCAGAAACTCAATTAATTCTACTACAATTAGCTTATTTCCAAGAAATAACATAATCATTTACTTATCCCATTAGCCCATCAGTTGTATCACTGGTGAAGGGAAACTGGGGATAAGGCCTTAGAAATTTTGACCTCAAACGTCTCTGTTCATCTGACAATTTTTCCTCATGTTCCTTTGCAGCTTTTTTGCTCCTCCATCTACCTTGAACACAGCGTTGTGATTATTACAGCATCTTCACTAATTATGCTGATGTTACTATGCTTTTTGTGATTAAGAATAAATCTTTGCTGCAGGAATTAGCTGTGCATTTACCCTCTCCAAAGCCCAACCTCAACATAGTATTTAAATCTTGGCACAATCAAGTGATGTGACTAAGGGGTTTTTAGTAATGTGGCATGCAGTTTATGGAGGTGTCAAATCAGAATTAATATTCATTGAATCAATATGTCTAAATAATCCCAAGTACTATATCAGCTTGCTGAGCTGAGAATAGTAGCTCTCAGTTCTAGGCTCCAAGTTACATGAACCAATGACATCAGTGAAAGCATCAAAGCAGTTATCTTGCTTCATAGATCCATGCCTTCACCAAAACATGAGCCATTTAAGAAAATGCTTCTGAATCAACTGTCTGCATTCTGAAAAATACACAAAAGTTTACTTACTGTTTGTAGAAATAATTAATCAAGAGAAAGGAAACCATAAGTTGGCAAGAAATCTTTATATTTGTGCTTCTCTTAATCTATTTGTGTTATGGAGACAAAGTAAAGATGGTACCTACAGTCTGGTAGAGGTTCTGTCTCCTCATGTGGAGGAAGAAGAGTGTATTTTATTTTCCAAGAATTACATTAAAAAATTTATCTGCCTAAAACACATATGCAGGTCGTGTGGCTTTGCTTATTTCAAATATAAATTTATTCAAAATGGCATAATGGTTGACATTGTAGAGTCATATATCCTGTAGGGAAACTGGTATTTTCCTACAACGAAATGATAATGGTAGAAATGTAATACAAACAACAGAGACATATCTCTCTTCAGGAGAGTAATATTTTGTTCAACTCTCTCACGTAAAACAAGGGGAAGCTATTTGGGAGAAATAAAATTAACTTCCAGGAAGCAATAAGACACAGCTCTTCTATCTAAGACTAGGGATTATTATGGAAATAGGAGAGAAAATATAGTAAGAGCCAAGGGATAGGACTTCGGTATGAGATTTGTTTTCTAGAAATTTCAGAATCTACACACACAAAGTTTCATTACCATGACTGTCTAAACATGTGCTGTCAGCTCATAGCAAGATTCCCAGTGAGATTCAGGAGGAATTAGTACAGTAAAGGCATTTGAGTAATAGACTAGCACCATTAAAATGTTGTCAAGTCAGTTTTACTCAGACATTAGAAAAGACACCTTGAGAGAATTTGAGAAATTAGTTAGAATTAGTTTATCAAATATTATAATGTTTTTTATTTTAAATATGAGGGAAAACAATACTTAATCAATACCTTCCCAGGCAAGTATTTTCCCAAGTGCATACACTCAGAGATCAGTTTAGCTATCTAAGGGACCTAACTACTGCTTAAACTGGCAGAAGAATTTACCATGGTCCATGTCAAGTTGATTTTAAAAGGATGTAGACTAAATACTTTTTCCATCAAGGAAACTTTCACCAAGCTTTCTCAGGTTGTCCTGTGTAGCCAAGAAATGTTTGTTGGTCTTAGATTTCTTTGGGAAGCTGTTGACAAGGTTATGACATTAAAGATCAAAATGAAATGGAGAAAATTGTTGGCAATGCTTGAAACATGGAAAGTTCCACTTTCTTAGGGTAGGAAGCCAAAGAGAAGGTGCAGAGACTAAAAACCTTAAGGCCATAGAGTTAGGGACTCATTAGCATACTGAAGCTTAGATGGTAGTACCTTGGGCCTTGATGACAGAGATGGAGTTCAGGGTTTAATGGACACTAGCTGTTGTTTTATCTCCATCATTATTCTTGTTCTTGCTGCCTCCCCCTCCTCCTCTTTCTCTTTGTTCTTGTCCTCCTTCTTCCCCCATCTGCTCCTCTTCCCCTTCTACCTATTTTTAGCTTTACTGTTTTCTTCTCATTCTCATTTCTAAATTTCATGTAGACCAAGATGGTATCAATCTTGCTATGAAGCTGAAGATGACCTGGAATCTTCCTGCCTCTATTCTGGAAATGGTTATATTGTATATTTGGCCCAGCATACATTGTTTATGCAGTGCTGAGCATTGAATTAAAGAATTTATGTATGCTAGGGAAACACTCTTCAAACTGAGGTGTATGTGTAGATTCTTCATTTTTTTCCTTGTTAGTACTTGTTATTCTATTCCTCCATTTTAAAATGGGGATGCCTGTGCTACCATTGTATATTGGATTTTTGTAACACTCTTTTTATTTTATAGAAGCACATACCTAACAAACTACCTTGCATCTTAGTATATACTTGGAATTAGACATAAAAAGAATATAGAAATTGTAAAGTCCATATGAGTTCTTGAAATTGGGCTAAATGCATTTTGTATTATGAGAACTTTTTAGGTGATTATTCTTTAGCTGCTAGCTCCTGCATGGCAGGTTGTAAAATCTTACATGAATGAGGATTTCACTAGCAGCAGTACATTACTGTGGGCAGGTCTTAAAAAGTTGTACCTTAGTTTCTGCTTCCTGCTTGACTGTGGCACTGACATACCTTCTATCACTATTGTATAACTGAGCTGTTGATCTGTTAGCCATACTGTTGAACTGAAATGATCTCAAATCATGCATACATAAAAATGTTCCCTGAATTAATTCATTTGTCACAGATTATTTGCATTTTTCTACGTGCAGACATACAGTTAGAGAAGCACCATTTGTTGAAGGTGATTTCTTATTACCATTGTATGATTTTGGCTTCTTTATGAAAAATCAAGTGTTCGTAGGTGTGTGGGCTTATTTGGAGATCTTCAATTTTATGCCATTGATCAACCTGTCTGTTTCTATACCAATACCATATTTTATTACTATTGTTTTGTAGTACAACTTGAAATCAGGGATGGTGATTCCTCCAGTACTTTTTATTATTGTG
Organism: Rhabdomys pumilio; assembly: GCA_030674055.1. Lineage (NCBI taxonomy): Eukaryota > Metazoa > Chordata > Mammalia > Rodentia > Muridae > Rhabdomys > Rhabdomys pumilio. The sequence continues at coordinate 4,121,415 of JANHMN010000013.1, read as the reverse complement.
CATAATTATTTTTTACTATATTGGTTTTGTTTCTTTTAAATTTTTCCACTGGGCAGTGGTGGCGCACGCCTTTAATCCTAGCACTTGGGAGGCAGAGGCAGGCGGATTTCTGAGTTCGAGGCCAGTCTGGTCTACAGAGAGTTCCAGGACAGCCAAGGCTATATAGAGAAACCCTGTCTCGAAAAACAAACAAACAAAAAAATTCCATATGAAGTTGGAAATTCTTGATTTCAAACCTTGTAAAAAATTGTGTTTGAAGTCTAATGGGAATTGCAATGAATCTATAGTTTGATTTTCATAAGATGACCACTTTTACTATGTTAATTCTGCTGATTCAGAAGCATGGGAGATCCATAACCATCTTCTGTTATCTTCCTTAATTTCTTTCTTAAGAGACTTGATGTTCTTGTCATACAGGTCTTTCAGTTGCTTGGCTAGAGTTATATCAAGATGTTTATATTATTTGTGGTTATAAAGATGGTTGTTTCCTTAATATTTTTCTCATTCTGTTTATTATTTATATAAAAAAGATCTACTGATTTCTTTGAGTTAATTTTGTATCCAGTAACTGTACTAATGATATTTAAGAGCTGTAGGAGTTCTCTGGTAGAATGTTTGTATTCACTTATGTAAAATATCATATCATCTTTGAATAGACACTTTGATTTCTTTCTTTCTATGTTGTATCCCCTGATCTCCTTAATTGTCTTATTCCTCTAGCTATAAATTCAAGTACTATACTGAATAGATATGTAGAGAGTGGGCAGCCTTGTCATGTTCCTAATTTTAGTGGAATTGTTTTACGTTTCTCTCTATTTAACTTGATGTTGATTATCAGCTCACTTACCAGGGCCCACACTCTTACAGAAAATTTCTTCCGATTCTTAGCAGTTAACAACTATCAATAGCTTCATGGCTAGGAGTGGAATTGTTATCCTTCCTCACCATCCATGTTGAAATGTTTTTGTGTTCTGGTTTGACAGCCTTCGTGTATGTCATCATAATCTATGTGATTTTACATATGTATAGCTGTCCTGATGTGTCCAAAAGATGCTGTTTCCTCTTCATTGTGTAGACATCCTGCAGTGCTCAGAAGACACCATTTCCTGGTAGCTATCCACTGCCTCTGGCTTTCTCACTTCTTCTCCAAAGAACCCTCAGACTTGAGAGGAAGGTGTAGTATAGAAATAAGTTCTGCTTAGGCCTGAGCATTTTGAACTCTAATGATCTGCCTGCTCTCTAGTAGTGGGTGCTTGTGCTATTTATCATCTACTGCACACAGAAGCTTCTTAGATGGTGGTTATGAGATGCACTGATTCATATAAATAAGGATTAGTCATTTGATGTCATTTGAATTCTATGTTGATTTAGCAGAATAATAGTAGTAAGTTCTCCCTACAGCATATGGCCTGTCAACCATAGTTCCTTGGCTTAATAATGTTGCGAGTATGGGTTTCATCTTAAATTCAATCAGAAAGTGGTTGGTTACTCCCATCTGGTTTATCCCACTCATGTATCTGTGGGCATATCTTGCCAGGATATTTGTTATCATAGCTCACAAGGTTCATAGGAGAGTGTCTGTTTGTGATTACTTTTTAAGTATATTGCATAGTACCAATTTCTCACACTATGAAAGTTAGCCAGGAAGAATAGCAATTCCATCTCTATACTATATTTATCTCTATGTTCTGTGACTTAATTATGTGAAGTGTTTATCATCAAAGTATTACCATCAAGTTCTGGAAAGTAAGCAACAGCCATGGCAATAGAATACAATGTTTGAGGGTTTATGACAGCTTACTGGACAAAAATACCAAAAGAAATAATTTATTTAAGCTCTAGACTTTTAATTTAGTCACCTCTGATTTCTAGTAAGATACTGTTTCCTCTGAGATGCCCCAGAATGAGAAGGGAATGGTGTTGGGAACATGAAGGTGCTTGCACCCACAGATCTCTGAGAAATCCAGGAATGTTAAACATCTAGAAATGTCCTTTGAATGGGAAAGATGCATAACCAGTTTTTTTTTAAAAAAAAAAAAAAAAAACACTGGATATTGGAAGTAAGTAAGATTGTGGTGACTTGCATTATATGAGGAATGTGCCTTATTCAAGCTTTCACAACTGGGACCAGAAGCAGCTAGTAGATTAAATGACCCTTTACACTTTGTGTATAGCCAGGGAATCCCTCAACCTTGCTCAACCATGATGAGAGTTGACCAATAACCCAAATGACCTCTATGTTATCTATATGACTGAGTCCATGGCAAAAATCTTCCCTAGGCCCTTAAGCTAGTACAGGCAGCCTATTTCCAGAACCCATATTCTTAGAGGAAATGGCATGTATGCTGGCTTGAGTTTCTATGTGACTATACACTTTCTTATGTACCAGCTACAAGAAGCTTTCCCCCACACGGTACTATGTCTAAATATGTTGTCAATAAACTCTCTGGCATCAGTCTCTAGAAATTTAATCCAGTTTGATGAAGTCAAACTGAACTAAAATTTCATTCTCACCTTTTTAGAGTTCATTCCCCTGTACGTCATGACTCCTGCAGGGACCCCCTACAGAACTGGAAATGTAAAAATAGGAACCCTTTGTAATAGAGAAAGACAACTATGGTGGAATTTCCTATATGTGATGAAACATAGTAATTATGTAACTTTATCAACCAAACATAAAGTCCATCTCTCCTTAAAATTTTACTACATTAGTACATTGTTAAAGATACATGATAACTTTAGGAAGAGGCCATCAGGTAAATTATAATATTGAAAAAATAAACTGTATAAATCCCCTCAAGAGCATAAGTGTTCTGCATGAAGGACAGTGGAAGAGACTGGGAAACTCAGAGTACAGAGAAGTGACTAAGGTGTTGCTGAAGAGCAAATGATTGCAGGACCAAAATTAGAAAGGCAGATCAATAAAGCCTATGCTAGTTGTTGAAGGTCTCAAGGCTGCAGAAATATGTTTGCTAAGCACAGGAGGCAATGTGATAGTTCAAGCTCATCAAGAAAGTGTCACTCAGAAGATTTGTATCCTAATCCTCTTTTGACACATGGACTCTGAAAATACAGGTTTCTGTTCGTTAGCCTGAATGTAGAAAAATGCTACAAACTAATGCAAAAAAATAAATCAGTAAAATAAAACTGTGACAAATGTCAACAAAATATTTTACCTCTAATTTCAGACTAGTCAGTTGGCTGTGATAATTTGAATTCTTCTTAATAATATATAATTGATAGATTTAATAATTTAAAATAATGTTTAATAGGTATGCTTTTATGGATTGATATCATAGGCTTTTGAGTACAAGATTTGTAGTCATTTTAGATGGCAATTATTAGCCTGTAGGAAGCTATGAGTTACTCAGAGATAAAAATAAACTGTAGAGATGTGGAGACAAGAGAGATGTCTCCGAGGTAAAAAGTGTGAACTGGTTTGTGCCGAGGATCTGAGTTCAGCTCCCACTAACTATGTCAGGTTTCTTATAACTACCTAAAACTCTAGCTTCAGAGGATATAGAGCCTCTGGATTGTGCATGGGCCTGCAATCACATGTACATGGTCATATGCATTCCTAGACATGAACATATCTAATAGTAAAATAAACCTTTAATAAACTACAAACATATTCATATGGATGTCACTGAGATGAAGATTATGCATTATAGAGATATGTTCTTGAAGCCTAAATCTCAGATATATCTTTATTTGCTGCCTAGATCATGTCAATGAAATGTTTTGTATTTCCTAGTAAAGTAAGATGATATTATTGCTTATAGTATGCAGTTATTAGAATCATTTAGTCATATCAGGTGCTAAAATTGTACGAGAAGATGGCATACAGAAATTACATTGGAAAGCACACAGGCTAAATTAAACAGTCATTTCTACCACATAATAAACAACAGAATGATGGTATACTAAAGGAATATGAAGAGTAAGACATTTCAAGAATACACAGAGTAGGAAACACTGTATAATTGGATTCAAGGGATGGCTCAGTGGTTAAGAGTACTTCTTAGTCTTCTACAGTACATTGGTTTGGTTCCTTGCACATACTTCTGGGGTGCTCACAACCACTAGTAACTCCAACTCTAGGTGATCCAACACCATCTTAGGGTCTCAGGAGACACCTGCTCATATGATGCATACAACAAAACAATATATATATATATTTCCTTATATGAAAGACATGAACATACTCTAAAGGACTTCCTTACTAAACATTTTAAATCAATTTAGTGTTCTACCTGGTCCCTTTGTATCTGTTAACGTTTTAATTTTCTTTTCCAATCTACCTCAAGAAGCCATAGTCTATTTAGACGTATCATCTGTTTCCCAAAACATAGGCCACTGTAACGTTTTTGCATTTCTGGATAGAATATTTATGACTTTTTGTTTTATTTCCTTGTCTATCCCCCCTAACATATTAGACTAGCAGACCTCAGAGGATTTTTTTTAATTATTATCATTTTTTGTTATTTTTCCTCTGTAGATATTTTTTGTGATTTTAGAGCTGTGAGTGAACAGTAGCAATAGTGTTGCTTTGAACACTTCCTATATGCTGAGTTGTTCATGAGAGCTCTAACAATGTCTTATTACCTTGTATTTCTTTTGTATAACATACAGGAGAATTTCCAGTGGAGATTTACTGAATTACTACATACATATTTAATGGTATAAGTAAAGTTACTGGGAAAAATACACAAGTAACAGTCATCCCATATTATAAAAATGTCTTATGGAAGATGACTACCATCAAATGCCAATACATAGTGGTGATGATGCAAACATATATTGATATAAACAAAGCAAGTGGTGATGATGCAAACATATATCAATATAAAGAAAGCAGGTGCTATTTAATAGAAACAGAGGATAGAATTTAAGCAGGTTGGTTAAGTTGGGGCTATATACTGTGAGATTTTATTGTATGTCCACAGGGAACTTAGACAGTATTATTTTGAGTCATCATATTAATCTGGCCAGTTGTATCAAAACAAGATATCTTATGACACTAATACCCTAATGTAAGCAAACTGATGCTCAAAGAATTAGCAGAAGATGGCCAAGTTTCAAACAAATTTATAAAATTATTTGTCATCTATCCATTGTCTGTCTATCCTCTAGCTATCTACCTATGATTTATCATTTATTTATCTATCTATCATTTATCTATCTCAAATTATTTATCTGACTGTAGTTGTTACAATTTGGACTTAGTTATACCACTGGTATACCAATCAAACACACATACATTTATAAGATTGGCAATAGTTATACCATAGTTATACCAATCTTTATGCTTAATATATAATACTTATTTTTATATTAAATTTCTTTTATCATGCCAACACACACAGTATTATATATATTACGTGTCCAAATAATTTTATTTACAAGTATAGAAGCTAAATGAGGTTTGTTGAGGTTTTGTCTTTTACTGTCTATTATAATGCTAAGTGTGAGCCACCAAGACCTGGAGTCTACACATAGCCTCTGGGCCTCTGCCCCCAAGTTAATTCTGATTTGTGAATAATGATGCCAACAGTCTATAGCTGGGCAGAAGAGACAAAGTGTAGTTGAGGTTTCACATGAGGGGGGGAGGGAGAAAGAGTAGGAGAGGGAAAAAGAGTGGGAGAGGGAGAGGGAGAGGGAGAGGGAGAGGGAGAGGGAGAGGGAGAGGGAGGGAGAGAGGGAGAGAGAAAACCACCAGGAAGAGAAAGAGGAAGAAGGCACCCTGGGAGAGTAGAAGAACCTAGAGCAGGAGTATAGAAGTAAGGAAGTCACCATGAGATGAGGGACAAAAGAGCATGGCCCTAAGGGCTGTTCAATTGGAGTTAAAAGCAACCCAGATGGAGCATAGTAAATGGTAATGATTTGGAATTATCTATAGGAAGGTAGATTCTAACAACATAGTGAGTAGGCAAATGCCCAGCTATTGGGTTGCCTAAGGTTATTTAAAAATATAAAGGGTGTGTGTATGTCTTTCATCCAGGAACATAAGTGGCCTAAGTCAGAAAAGAAGTCCTGGGCCAAGATTTTTAACTTGAAGTATGTGCAAATGCACTGTGGTTGTCTACTTCATGATATTAAGTGAAATATTCATTGTTGTTCGTTGAATCTTTGAAAAACTTATGCTTCTATAGAATTTAAAAATGAGTTTTGAAAGATTTCTTCTCCTTTTAGAATGATTATTTTTTTGGTAATCACACGTTTCTAATTCATTGCATACTTATTAGGTCTATTAGGATTGTACTTTATTTCTTATTTAGCCTAACTCAATATCTGCTACAAATGATACACACACACACACACACACATACACACACACAAACACACACACACACACTGCGGACTACTCACAATTCAAAATTATTTCTGGTTTTAAATTTATAGTTCATGGGAAATGTGTTAGATATAGGAAAATGTAGTATTCTGTTTTATAAGATGTGTTGGTCAGCTTTCTATCATGGTGTTAATGTATATAAGGAAAATCAACATTATAGAGATAAGATGTAGTAGTTTGGGCCAAGGTTTCAAAAGTCTCAGCACAGAGTCTTTTGTATTCCTTACCTCTGGACCATGAGAAGGCCCAGGGTAAAGAGGAAGCAGTAGAATGCAGTTGCTTATGCCATCAAGGCTGGAAAAAGGAAGAGGCAGCACTGGGTAGGGAAGAAGAAAAAGGAAATCCAGAGACAGACAAGGAGAGGAGTGGGGCAGAATGTAATTTCCAAGTGCAAACATCATGGAACTTTTCATTTTAGCTAGATTCAACTATCTAAGTTTCCATCACCTTCCAGTAGCTTGTCAACTTGTAAGAAAAATTACATATTGATTGATGTAATTGCAAAGGTTAGAGGCTGAATCTATGTGAGATAATGGAAGCAATTTGATGCCATACACAACCACGGCAACTATCTTAGTTCCTGATTAAGACAGTATTTAATTTCTACACCTAAATGACTAATTTCTTATTTTTGCTTCTTTTAGCTGTGGCATTATTTTGTGTCTCAAGATCATTCTAAATTTGCAATCTTCTCACATCTTATGGATAATAAATGATGATAATAATAATAATAATAATAATAATAATAATAATAATAATAAATAACAATAATAATAAATAGTATTGTATTAAAAGTGCCTCACATCAAAAACCCTTCCATCCTGTATGAAATATTACTTCTAAGTCTGGATATAAGTTAGTGAATTACTGAGGGAGTGGGGACCTGGAGGAGGTGTGATATTTGGCACATAAACAAACAAACAAACAAACAAATAAGACAGCACAGATGTGAGTACCTGATAACATTAAAAATCAGAAAGTGAGTGTAAACTGCATAAGAGGAGTAAAAAGAGTTGGAAATGGATGATTTTGAGAGAAAATTTATACACAAGGACTCCTTCACTGTGTTATTTGATTTATTCCTAGTTTATTGATGTCCACGAGAAATGCAGAAACACAACTTTTCCATTGATCTATTTGTCTCTTAAAAGAGAGTTTATCACTTCTGAGAAAGAACCCTATCTTCCCAATGTCACTATGTTCTCAAAATTCTTTTCATCATATAAAAATTAATCAAAATGTAGTTTTGTAGAGTTATCACAAAAATTTCAGCAACCATTTTAACATAGTCATTTACCTCATATTCTCTTTGTGAAATCCAGGTACATTACATTACGTTTTCTTTCAGAGAAGACAATTATAACTGCAAAATGAATAATGAAATAAAAACCAAACAGTATGTCTCTTAGATTTTCCTAAGAATGAATTATTCCTTTTCCAAAGCTGTAACGGTGTGCAACATTTCTTTTACATTTCATGATAAGAAAAGCCTAAGGAAGAAACATTGCAACCAAGGTGATATTTCATCAACACTTGTCAGTGTTCTGACAAACAAATGTGCACATAACAGAGGCAGGGGTTCACTTGTTATGATATGTACATTATTACTTACTAAAAAACATACTATTCTTTAGAAACACTAAATATCAGGCATTTGTTCAGCCATCTCAGTTTGCTTCCTATCCGGTTATTATTAAGATTAAATTATAGAAAAAAATCCTATAGTTCAGGGTGTTTGCCAATTTTATTCTTTTTTTTTTCATTTTTGTCATACAAAATTTCTCTTTGATTTACAAAAATTGTGTATTTCAAAATTCTATTTCTCGATGTTCAAACATTTAAAAAAATATTATTTCACTTATTCAATAACATCTCAACTTACCCTTGACTTCATTATCATTTAGTAAAGTTTATCATTCTCTGTTATACCAATATATAATTACCTCAGAGTACAGATCCAATCATGGTATTTTAAAATTAAGAAGCTTCTCCATTCCCTATATATGAGCTTAAGCTTTTGCCGTCTGGAAATCTATTCTTAGATCAACACCTGTCACAATGTAAAGCCCATAAATAGACAAACATGTTTGTTTCTAGGCAAATCTGAAAGCTCTATTTGTTCTTTTTTTTTTTCCCTTCAAATTTGCATGTTTGATATTCTGTAGTTTACCACACAAGTTTCTACCAACATCAACAATGCCTATATGTAAACTAGTATTTAAGTGCAATTTGGGCACTCTTGGTTGTTTGTTGCCCAGAGATCTTGATTTTAGAAATAAAACAGCACAAGTGTTTACATTTCTCAAAAAGATACTAATTAAATCATAGGGAAATACTGGTAGTTATGTGTTATGTGTATCTTTACAACCATCTCTTTATGGCTACAAATTTTCCTGTTCATTTTTGTTTGTATATAAATGTGTCTTCTTATTAATTTCATTCTATCTGCTGGTCTTCTTGGGGTTTGGGATCTTGGAAGGAAGCAGAGAGGAAGAAGTAGGAACTCAAATCAGGAGGTAGACTTTGCACTGAGTAGTAGATAGTGACGATTTCAAAACACCTAAGAAGATCTAGTGCTAGATGTGAATCTCATAGTGAAGTTGGCTTCCTAATATTGTGAAGCTGGCCATTAGTCAATGCTCATTTATCCTTATTTCAGATTCAGTCAATACCATATATATTTAGGTAAAAAGAATATATAATATAGAAATAGCTGTTGCCTTTTCATTACACAACAGAACAATTAAACATGAAAAACTAATCAGCCTAAAAATTTTTAAGTTAAAGAATGTCATCACATTTGCAGTTTTGATTGACAATCTATTCAGCAAATGAGCAAGCTATGTAATAATTCGTGCTGTGAGGACTATCAACATGTCAAGATACTTAAAGTAAAGCAAGTTCATTACATGAAGGTAGTACATCATCTGGGAGAACAGTAAGTAAAACCGTTTGAAGATGTACCACTTTAAAGACTGTGTAAGTGTGTGTGTGTGTGTGTGTGTGTGTGTGTGTGTGTGTGCGTGTGTATGTGTGTGTAATTTAAATTAAGTCACCATATAATGGGGAAAATGCTAAAATTAGTAGTTAAGACATCATTTCTTTATATTATACATCTCCATTCTCAGGATCATACCAGTTATTCTGAGGTTATACACAATTATGAATACCAAAGGTCTCAAAAGTGAATTGATATCAAAGCAAAAAACATGAACTTCTTTCCTGCTTGTGCCAAAAATATTTTATCCAAATGTTACTTCAAATTCATGTTCTGAAACATGTCCTTCAAAGTAGTTTATTAAGGGAAGAGAGGATCTTAGGAAGTTACTATTAGGTCATGAGGACTTTGTCATGATAGATGGGGTTAATACATTTGTCACAGACACTAAGGGACCTCTCTGGTCCTTTCTATGAGGACTTAGCAAAATAGTGCCAACTGTGGAACAGAGAGAGGCCTTCACCAAAATCTAGATATGTTAGCACAAGAATCTTGAACTTGTCCATCCTCACAGAAGGGAAAATTGTTTATTAATAAATTTTTCAGTGTAAGGTGTTTTGTATCGGAAGTACAAACAATCTAAGACGTTGTATATTTCCAAGGTTACCACCTCTTTGTTAGCCTCCTTCTCTGGGGCAGTTTTTGCCAATAACTTCTCAAATGATCTAATTGATGGAATCTAACCATATAATCTAATCATGCAAGTACAAATCTTATCAAACCCAAATAGCTTATCTTATGTAATTTAATTCAGTGTGTACATTAAAAACAATAGAGATTTCGTGGAGATTAACACAAAATCAAGTCTGAAGTGCTTTAGTCTGTGCAGACAATTACCATTAGATTTGAAGTGTCAGAAATGAATGGTTAAAAATGTATGCTCAACATAAATTGAGTTCTATGTTTTTATCTTATTATTTCTTACTCTATAGGTGGCTTCTTGTAGATTTATAAATTTCATAATTCTTGCTTTTTAAACAATTGGTCTTTTGTTAATTTGATTTCTTAGCCCAAGCTCTCTCCTATAAGCTACATTCTGTTTAATTCTTGTGAATATGAACCTAGTTTATTTCCTACACCTAAATCTATAGGCAGACATCCTTATTCAATAATAATACTCATTTGTATTCAGTGTCTCCTAATTCTCTTGTGTTTTTAAATTCTCCTGATTCTAAAATGATTCCAGAACTGAGAACTTTTTCATTGAGGATTTATCAAGTTAGCAGTAAATAATCATTTTAAAAATAGCAAAATATGAAAGAATATATTTCTCTGTATAGTTTTAGATAACAGAATACGTAAAAAGCAGGAATTAAGGTTTGTTTAAAGAGCTTAAGGATCACTGTGGAGCTTCCTGTCTGATGCTCTTGAGACTCTTAAGCTTCTTTGGGTAGTGATTTATTTAGTCTCAGTGAGTCATGAGATTCCTTAGTGATTCTGTTTTCTTTTAGTATTAAACTAATCAAGCTTAAATTTCTTAAGTTACAGAATGCTATCACATTTGAGGTTTTGATTGACGTTCCATACAACAAATGAGCATACTGTGTGATAATTCATGCTTCGTGAGAATTAACCAACATGCAGGATACTTGAAATAAAACAAGGGCATTCCATGAAGGTGAGCCATTAGATTGAACACCAGTGTAAAAGAACTTGTAGACCTACCACTTTTAAGGTGGTCTAATTGTGTGCTTGTGTAAAGAATTTAAATTAAGTCACCATATAGTGGAGGAAGATGGCCAAATTTGACTTCTTATGCTGCCAAGTGAAGCCTTCAGAAACTCTGCCAGAAATGAATCACAGTTTGCTGAGTTCTTGGATAAAGGGGTCTGATAGACAACTGTCCCCCACAAACCAATAGCACATGCTATTTTGAAGGCTATTAGCTACCCTCTAGATCCTGTAGCAAGACCGTTTTCCTTGCACACTGCTTCTGTCATCAGGCCCAGAGAAACGAAGCTGGTGCCCACCTCATAGCTTCATCTTTACTGAATAGCATGGTCCATTGTACGCTACTGGGACAAGACATAATAATCAGTTTCACCCATCTGTAAACCAGTGAACTACAGCAGAGAGAACTGCCTGAAAGATGTACTGGAGTAAGATGGGCACAAATATTAGTAGCCAACCACTTTTTAATTATATTTAAGACCCATTCCATGAGATGCAACTCACGTTTGAACCTGCTAAGGTGTCTAAAAACCAGAGACTAGACAAGTCATAGGCCCTAGGAACAATCCTATTACTATTATTCTCCTAAGGAACATAGCAATAAAATAACTCCTATACTAATACTAATAATCCTAATACTGTATGCATCATTATGATACATGATACATCCGTGCATCATTTTATAATCTGCAGAGAATCTTCTTAGAGTAGATGGTAAGTAACACAATGACCTACTACTGGGCAATATGCAGGAAATGAGAGACTTTGGAGCACGGAGCCCTAAATGGAAGCTTTTCACCACTCTTCCTTCAAGCCTCAGAGATCTAAGAAGGGAAAGTGAAAGGATTACAAGAGGCATAGACACTTTTTCACAAGTAAAACACATAAAAAGATATAGTTATCTCACAATGCTGAAAGTATTAACTATTAAAGCAGTCACCACAATCACATCTCTCTCTCTCTCTCTCTCTCTCTCTCTCTCTCTCTCTCTCCTTCCTTTTCTACCTACAATGCTTGTGTTATGCATTTGATGCCTTCTTTGTCTTCTACCTCAGTTTCATTCCACCCGTTGCTTCTTTTCCTGTAGCTCGGGCTAATCCTCAGAACACACCTATGTCTTAGTTGTGTTGGTGTCATCTTTCTCCTGACTTACTTTACCAGCATTCTACTCTTTTTTTCCACTTTTATAGTATCTTTCTTCATTTTATCTCAAGTTTCCCTTCTGCTTTCCTTTTCTCATTACTTACAATTCTTGCTGCTTTTCTATTTTTCACATGCTCTCCCTTTGTTTACCTACCTCTCTTCTTTCCTGTCCTTTCACATTGTGCTTTGGTGTCTACATTGGTGAGAAAAGGATACAGTTACACAGTTAAGAGTAGTTTCACTGATCAAATTTTACTCTTTAGTTTTTGTATTTTAATTCAAGTACTCATGAAAGGCCCTTAGTACATACCTTCAATCCCAAACAATGAAGGCAGAGTTAGTTTGTAGAAAAAAGCACCCATGTTTGAAAGTGATGTGTTATTGAGTGGCAGACAAGTTGATAGATTTGATGGAATAGGATATTATACAGAAATGGGTAGCAAAGAGATAACAAGCTAGACAGATGAATAGAGAATGAGCCAAAGAATGAGGAGCTAGAAGATTAAAATCTATTGCCAAAGTTACTATGAGGCCAAGCAGAACAATTCAGAAGCTGAGAGAAGCCAGATTGGACCAGTCAACTTGTAGAGGATTGTGAATCAGAACAGCTAAGTTGAATCAGCCGGCCAGAGATCAGAAAGAGCTAGGAAGGGGTGAACTTATTAAGCAATAATTCTTAGAAGCTGAAAACATTCTAGGCCTAGAAAAAATTGTATGGAAGCTAGAAGCGTCAAGGAGAAGGCCTAGGTTAGCAGACAGAGGCTGTAAGCCTTTGAGACAAAATTTATATTAGGTGAATAAAAGTTACTATAACAAGGAGACTTTACTTTTTACCAAAGCACAATTGTTCACACCAAAGAAATAATCTTATGTGAAGAAATTTCTTACTCTGCTTCACTTAATTGTACATGTTTTCAGACATTATATTTAATTAAAGTTCCACCTATTAAAATGTCAGATATCCTTGTATAATATTGATGATTCAAGATAACTTTAATTATCTAGGGGCTAAAAATCAAATTCTTAAGAAAATTTAATATATCCTGAAAGCAAACTTTTTCTTGGGGGTGGGGGGGAAGGTTATAAATTTTTGACACTGATTGGCAACTTATCTTTTTTTCTATGTCAACATCCAGAAGTTGAGACAACATGAACAAAATCCTTACAGGTTCAGGGCAGTGTGGTGAGGAGAGATGGGCGACAATTTCCCCTAGCTAAGGAGCACTGGATTACTACTGGTGGGATAGGAAAAGTAACTTTCATTCAAATGTGCAGTTCCTGGTGGGCTAACCACCTTCTTGTGAAGGCCACACATTCAGAAATGTATGGGCAGCATAAGCTGCATTTCCTAGATTAAGAAAGTGAAAGAGGACACAAGGTTGGATGAGTAGAGAAGATGCTATGGATTTGGGAGGAGTGTGAGAAGAGCTGAATATGATCAAATGCCTTGTAAAGTATTCCTAAAGAGCTAATGAAAATGGAACAAGAGAAGACAGATGAAAGTAAGAAAGAAATACTAAAAGGAAAGAAAGAAAAGAAAAGATGCAGGAGCCAAGAGTGACAACAGGTGAGCATGGCTGACCTCACTATAAAACTGAAGGTCTGAAACACTGCTTATTCATTCAGAATAAAACCTGCAACTGAAGTAATGGGATAATATTTCCATTCAAAAGTGCTTTTTACCACTCTGTTAAATATTTTTAAAATAACATGTAATTTTATACACATTAATGGATTCATTGTGTCATTTCTACATGTTTAAATTGCATTCACTGATCAAATTCAAGCTCTGTTTCAATGCTTGCCCTACATCTCCTTGTCTCCATAATAACAACCTTACTCTCTATTTTTTTTCTTAGCTGCATATTTCTGAAAAGATAATTTTTCATTAATTAATTTATTTAATTACTTTATACCTGGATGGCAGCTTCTCTTTTTTCCTATCCTGAAACGATATTTTTGAGAGGATTAGTTTCTATAATATCGTTCAGATGTATGAATTCATCAAACTTTATGTATTGTTCTTCCATTGTAAAACATTAAAATAAGTTAGCGATCACGTTTTCATCAAGTTGTTTGCTGTGGTAGCAGAATTGCGTATTAAGACACTTTGGATGTATTTGTTTACCCTTCTAGTGCCGTTTAATTTATAACAGAGCCATAGGTTTACTAAAGTTTGATTTTATTTATTCAGTGTTTCCAGAGCATAATTTTCCTTTTCTTTCTTTTACTTTGCTACAAAAGAAAAATAATTTTTGATGTAAATCAAAATTATAGGATAATTATTTCAAAGTTAGGTTCAGATTAAGTAATTGCTTTCTAAGTTATGAAGAAAAGGTATCAATGGAGATCGTTAAATTTTGGAGAAAACAAAATTATTTGAATCAACAGAAGGAGTATGAAATCCATAAAATAGTATATGGTTAGAGGGGAGAATTGAAATGTAAAACAACCATCTTTGTTTTGGCCAAAAAAGATATTGAAATATTCTTAAAATAGTTAAAATGTCATATTTTTTGTATATCTGTGTCTGAGCTACTTTTGCTAAAATATTAAAACTTACGCTCATCCACATGAATTTAATTTAAGAAGAATCATGCTCACAAAAAAGATGAGACAAAGTAGAGGCCTCACCACTGTCTTTAAAGGCTCAGCTAATAACTGCTAGGTTAACAAATGTAGCAGCCAAGTTAGATGGATGTAAAGAGAGGAAACACTCATTTTGGACCAGCGTTTTAGAAGTGGCAATCCATGTTCACTGGGCCCTGTGCAGAGGCAGATGTGGAGCGAGAGAATTGAAGAACAGAAGGAGCCTGTTTTCCTGAGTGGATAGGATACAGAAGCAGAGGCAGAAAGGATGTAATCTCGGTAGCACCCTCAAGAGCATTCCCCCAGTGACAAAACTCCCTTACACTAGATTGTTATCTCCAAATTTCCACTCCTACAGTTTCACTGGTTGTGGATCAAACTGTAACACATGCTTCTTTGTAGGCAGGTAATTTCAAGAATCATCCAACTTCAGAATAAGACATTCTCTGCAAGACATTAAATTTCTTAAGATACGGGTTATGGTAGATTTGGGTCAGAAAATATATAAAATCAGTAGGAAATTATTTTTCTCAAAGTAAAGAAACTCTTAAAGAGCCCTAGTCTACGTGTCCACCCACCTGAAAAAAAAAAAACAATAAACCCTGTTTCCTAGTAAAAACACATTGGAAAACATGTCAAAACTCACACAGATATTTTCAAGCAGCTCACTTACAGTTGCTAAAATCTGGAATTCCGAAAGAGGACTTTCAGTTTGTAAATAAAAGGGTAAGCTGTGGTTCATCAAGAAGATGGAGTATTGTTCAGTGCTACAAAGAGATGAGCTGTCACCCCATGAATACGTATGACAGAACTTACATGACTAGCTCTGACTGCAGAAGAATGTGTCACGTGATTCCAAACAAGAGCTACTCTGCAAAAGAGGAAGAGAGACTTTATGAAAAGAAATCTGCTGTGTGGTGTGTTAATGTGAATCTGGGTCATTGCATTCTTACCTAAAATTCCATCAGCTGAAGTCAGCTGCCAACTTTGAGCTCTAGGTGATGACCATATACCAACAAATGTTCATTGATTTCACACATGTACCACTGTCTTATGTAGCAGTGTTCCAGCAGGAAAGTTGTAAGTATGATGGCAAAGGATTATGGGAGCTCTATATTGTCTCTTTAGATTTGTTATATACCAAAAACTACTTGAAAGAGCAAGGTTATTAAGGCTGAATGCTTATCATTATATATACCTTTCCTTGCACTTTGTTGCTCTGCATTCGATTCTAGAGCAAACATCATATTCTTTAAAGAAACAGCAGAATAATTACTAACACATAAGATTATACATATACCTGAAAGATAATTGTGCCCAGTAGTTTAAGGTCACTGCATTTTGACTGACATTTTCATACAAAGGTCAAGTGTTGAATTTTCTACATAATGTTGATTCTCAAAACGTTCGTGATTTGCCATAGTTTGGACTTTGAAATGGGATGCTCAGCCTGTATTCATTCTCAATCTTACTTCTCACTGTTTACCTCGTCTTGTCTCCTAATTACACCTTTCGGGGTTTAATCCAAGACTGAAAACCTCTTGATTGAATTCTAATTATGCCAAGCACTGCAAGCATTTTAAAGAAAAAGTTAAATAAACCTAGATAAAGGGGATGCTACTGCTTATTTTATTTTTCAATTGCAAAATAATTCTTTGTGTCCTGAAAATTAGTTCATTGTTATTTCTTCCCAAGTCTTAAGCCAAAAGCTTATTCTGCTCAGGGGAGCCCTGTTGTACCACAGGAGGATAGTACCATTCAGGCTTCAGTGACCTGTCACTGCTGGCTCACCTGACAGCATGGTAGTTTCTGTTTTTCATAGGAAGTAAATACAGTTTACATATTCATGACCTGGATAATGACCAAATACTTAAAATTCTGCTATGCATTTTTATACTTTCAGAATTATGTAGGTATAACCTGGAATGGAATCGACTCTGGAAATGTTCTGCTTGCCTCTATTTTGTTATGATTCGTGGACAGCCATTAATATCACATTGACATGTATTGGAACTGTGTTTAGCATACTTACGATTTGCTGATAACTTAAGATTGGCATTATCATTTTAAAGTTTAATCTTGGAGTTTTTTCTGCTTGAATTAGTCATGCAATAACTTTTATAATCATGAGAAATAAATTTCATTTTCCAAATTAAGATAAGGCATTTATTTGAGTGCCTCATATCCAAAGGCTGGTAAATTTGTGGAGTTCTCCATGTTTCTCATATGAACACAGGAGACTTACACAGGCATACATTTCCCCTGTGATCTGAACAACTCAGATTAACTTTTTATGATGTCCATCCATAATAAAAGTTTATTGCCCTAAACCCCTTACATTATTTCTTAGATAATTATCCTCTGAATAGTCCTAGAAAGGGGATTTACTTTCCCACATTACCAAAGATGGGTCTCTTTTATTCAAGTCCTGAGTCATCTTTAAATTATTGAGTCTCATTTCTAGTCAAAGTCTTGATCAGCTATTTAACTATTGGAATGTGAACATAAGTGATTTATTTCTTATTTTCCCACTGGACATTTCATGGCCTTTTAAGTTTAAGGACATTTATATTAATCCTGAAGAAAACAGAGCTTGTGACTCTATTACAGAATGAAGTTACTTGTGTTAGAGTGAATCTCCTAAAAATAAAAAATATACTTAATGTTTGTTATAATTTTATTTTTATGTATGGCAGAATAAAATTACATTGTATGTTTGCAATGTGTGTGTGTTTCTTTTTTAATCAGCCATCTATTAAGAGACATCTAGGCTGGTTTAATTTATTATCTATTGTAAATAGTGTGTCAATGAATATGAGTGTGTCAGTGTCTTTTAGATAGAACATATGGTCTTTCAGGTGCCTATCCAGAAATGGAGAAAATGACTCAATATTAAAAATATGAGTATTGCATATTTTGTTTCAAATGAAGATCCTAGATTCTAATGTATTGATTTAAGTGTGGGTGTGTATTATGAATCGCTGTGTGTGTGAGGTATAAGTCATGAAAAGAGAGGGTAAATAAATTTTAGACAGAGGGGATTGGAGACAGAGAGAGAAACACACACACAGATGAAGAGAAATGAAATACATAGATCTTAAAAGCAGAAAGAGGGTAATTAAAAGAAGAAAGTACACCAGAGGAGAGAAAGGGTGGAGAGAGAATTGAGGCTGGAAAAAGGATCATGAAGAACAAAGTATGTGTGAAAATATCATGATGAAACTTCTTATGTCATGTAGAACCCAATCAAAAGAAAAACAATAGATTGCCTGCTGAGAGGTAGGCTTCTGAACAAGCTCTCAGCAACACTGAACAGAGAAACTCTGCCCACCAGATTCACATCTTCACTCTAATTCACATGAAATGGCCAACTGTAGATCTTGTGTCTAAAAATGATATTGATTGAAATCAAAGTTTCTTTTTAATGATTTAATTGATGTCTTCCCTCAAAAGTTGTCATGTGAAATACACTTGAATTTTACTATATGTTGATACAGCAAAGGTAGTTGTATGATTTTATTTCTCTTTTAACAAGATGTTACTATGCATATTCTACATTAAATAATAGATAACCTTTCTGATATCTACTTTTGTATAACTCTCACTTATTAACCAATAGTGAAATAAGTGTTGAATATTTAATCATATCCATAAAAAATAGGCATTATTCTTTTTCATGAATAGTGTCATATTATTTTATACTTTAAAAATTATATGTACCTTTGTAAGTGGAAATATTTCTAAATTGATGCAGACAATGCTCACTGTACTAATACATGTGTTAAAAAACATATGAAAATTATTTAAATAGCTTCACTAAGAAAGTACTTTAGATTCAGTACATTTATTTTTAAAACACATAAAACCAACATACACACACACACACACACACACACACACACACACACATATATATATATATATATATATATATATATAATCTTAAAATAAAATTTGACACACTTTATCTGTTAATTGAAGTATATAACCTTTGTACCTTTAGTTTCCTAGTCTTAGTCAAGAGCTGTGGCACATTAACATTCATTTCAGTTATTTTTTCTTTTATTTTCTTTATCTATTTTACTTTATTTTGATGATAGAATTTTTTCTTTTATACCATTTTAATTACATACAACTAGTAATGTCAGTTCTAGTTTGAGGAACTAGTAATACAATAGATGCAAATAGTCAAAGAACAAGCAAGGCAATAAACAAAGTCCAACGATCACTGTTTCTAAGGACTTATCAGGATGACCAAAATATCTGAGCCTATTTCCCTGTCCTAGCCCAAAGTCATTTTCATGCCTGAAGCCTACTTCTTTGTTCTAGCCAAAGATTTAGATTCCTGCCTGAAATTACTTCTTTGTTCTAGCCTAATGTCAGATTACTGCTTGAATTTTATTTCTTTGTCCTTGGCCAATGTCAGATTCCTGTCAAGCAACTCTAA
The DNA here is from genome assembly GCA_030674055.1 of Rhabdomys pumilio. Taxonomy (NCBI): domain Eukaryota; kingdom Metazoa; phylum Chordata; class Mammalia; order Rodentia; family Muridae; genus Rhabdomys; species Rhabdomys pumilio. The sequence continues at coordinate 4,102,215 of JANHMN010000013.1, read as the reverse complement.
AAGCTCTTTGCATCTCCCCCTTGTTTATTTCATAAACAAGACTGAGCCTGTCTTAGGTCTTTCTGACAATAATGCCTTTCTTACCCATCATGGATTATGCATTTTCAAAAGCAATGCACTTCTATCTTACATTGGTAAGGCTCTGTGCAGAATCTTACCCATCCTTGGCTTGCCAGCCTATTAAATTAATAACTCTGTCTGGGGGTTGATTTTCAGTTTCAAGTCATGTACTTTGGCTGCCAACATGTTGTTAAAGATAAGCTTTAACATGATGGACAGGAATAAAAGTATTCTCAGGACAAAAAGGGCTAGAGTCACTATTTCTGAAATTGCTTTGACACAAGAAGATAAGATGGCTACTTTTGTTAATCATTTAGCAAAAAAAATGTTACTAATGTGTTGAGTATACAAGAGGATTTAGATAGGCATTTGGAAAAACAGATTGATGCTCTTTATCCTATTCAAATTGCTGGAAGGAGGTTCAGAGTTTAAGAGTAAGGAACCATTTCAAGTGTCATGCCCAATAACAATGGATTTATGTTACTTCTAAATTTTACAATGATAGTCATTATAATTGCAAAAAAGTTTAAAGACACTTGCAGGGTATTTGGCATAATTCTAACACCTCTCTGGATGTTTTAACTTTGCATAGTGAGAATATGAACTTAAGGAATGCTGTTCTGCTGAGCTGTGATGCTGCAGATACTGATGATAAAATTTTCCATGGCTTGAGATCAGTATTTCCATTTTGGTCAAGCTTCAAGAATGGCTATTTTTCACAGTACTGTTCTCTAACAGATGTGATGTTTATAGAAACAGTAAGACTAAGTAGTGGTTAGATAAGGCTTCCTTTCCCTCATTTGCATGCTTGGATACTTGAATAGCAAGGCTTTGGTGTTCAGTAAACAGGAAGTCTATTTCAGTGTAGCATGTGTGTCTAAAATTCTAAGCTAATTTCTGTACCTGTGTTTTCCTCAGAAATTAAATTGATGGAGGCATTTTGAATCTTATGACTTAAAAAAAATCACAGTAGTTACTACTATAAAACATTTTTATTTCAAGCATTCCCTAGAATACTGACAGGTGACTGTATTGGATTAGAAGGTGACTAATTTCTTGACCTTAAAAAAACATTCTGTCAATTTCAAAAATATAGCTTCTTGGAATGTCTTCAAAATTTATCAAGTTCAGTTGATGTTTTGAAGTGTTTCATTTATCTTGGAATTGAATGTTACTTTAGTATAATACTAATAATAATAATATTTTTGTTATTCTGTATATCATTCTATGTGCATTAAAAGAGTTATTTCTTATGATTGCTTCTGGAACACTATTATACCTTTACAGTGCGTTCTAGTTGGGGAGGTTGTTTTGGTTTCTTAGAAAAGATCTGAATGAATGTTACTTTCAGTTAACAATCAATTTTCCAAGGGCTAATTTTTTGTAGAAGTTGCTTGCCTCAAATAAAACATTTCTTCTCATGACCTTTATATCAAATATCCACACATAAGATCCACAAACAGCTTAGATGTCCATAAGATAATGAATAAAGAAAATGTGTCCTAATACATCTAAAATGAAGCTTGGTCCAGATTCAAACACTTTATTTGCAGAAAAGTGGAAAGTAGTATTATAGATCATCATGCTAAACATAGTCTTAGGAAAACAATTATCATGTTTTCCAACATACGCAGAATACAGAGTAGGTACACACATGCATGTGTGCGCCGACACACAGAGAATTAAATGCACAAATATATAGATTTTTTAAATAGAAAAAGCATAATGAAAGTGTTCTATTTACCAACACTTCAATCTCTTGTTTCTGTCCTACCCTTTCTTCATACATATTAACCACGAAAGAATCTCTGAATTTTCAGGTCTAGCTCTCTCATAGAAATAGACACACACACACACACACACACACACACACACACACACACACACATAATGTGTGTGCGTGTGAGAGAGAGAGGTTGAGAGAGAGAGATTGAGAGAAAGATTGAAAGAGAGAGGAGATGGGAAATTAATTTCAAATTCTTTCTTTATTCTATATGTTTAGTGTTTTGATTACTGTGTGATGAGGGGACTTTATAGTGTTTGAGAATTCTCTGATGGTTTTGGTCAGGATTTAACACTTATATTTAACATTTCATTTCACAAATGTATTTATTTATTATGCTATGTCTTTCATGCCTGACATTCACTCTTCTATCTCTTGCAATCTCTTAGTGGGGTTTGCCTCTGTGACTCTTATTTGTGTTTCTCAATTTTTCATTTCCAGATTTCCCTCAGTTTGAGTTTTCTTTATTGATATTAGTTCCAATTTCAGGTCTTGAAAAGTTTTATTCATTTCCTTTCACTCTTTGTGTTGTCACAGTTTTCCTTAAGGGGTTATTTGTTTTTTTTATTTATGGGAGTCTATCATATTTAAAAGGCTATTTTAATGTCTTAGTCTTGTGTTTCAGCTATGTTACAAAATTTATGACATGCTGTGGGAAGGTTGCTTGGCTCTAGTTATGACATATTTTCTTGGCCATTACCATGTTTTATGCTGGCTTGTAGAGATGTGGGTTTGAGCAGATTGTAATTCTAAGTGTTGATATCTGTTATTTTCTTTATTGGGTAGATGTTTTGTTCCTTGGTTTCTGGTGTTCTCTATGGTTTTTGAGAGAGAGAGAAATGGTTTGTTGCCTGGTAGTAATATCTTCTGGGATCTTGATACGTGTGGCCACTGAGAGTTCAGGATAAAATCTATTTCTAGATATGGGGAGCTGACACATAGGAATGAGGATGGGCTAAGAAGAAAAGATTAGAAGTTTCAAAGGATGAAGAATACAGTATGTTTTCTGTATGCAGCAAAATACTGGGTCATGTTTAGATATACAGTCTAGCGCACCCTGTCTTTTTATTGGGAAACTGAGTCCATTGTTGCTGAGAGATATTAAAGACAAATGATTGTTTCTGTTAGTTTTTTTGTGGTGTTGTGTTTGTGTGGTTTTCTTATTTGGGGTTTGTTGTGAGATGATTAGTTTATTATGTTTTGTTGGGTTTAGTTACCCTCCTTGTCTTGGAGTTTTCCATCTACTATCCTCTGTAGGGTTGGATTAGTAGAAAGATACTGTTTAAATTTGGTTTTGTCATTGAATATCTTGGTTTCTCCATCTAACCACCATGGAAATCAATCTAGCAGTCCCTAAGAAAATTGGAAATAGTTCTACCTGAAGACCCAGATAACACCTGGGCATATACCTGAAAGATGCTCCACCATATCACAAAGACACATGCTCCACTATGTTCATAGCAGCCTTGTTTATAATAACCAGAAGCTGGAAACAACCACAATGTCCCTCAACTGAAGAATGAATACAGAAAATGTGGTACATTTACACAACGGAATATTACTCAGCTATTTAATAAGGTCATCATCATTTTTTCAAATGAATGGAAATAGAAAATATCATCCTGAGTAAAGTAACCCATACCCAAAAGAAAATACATGGTATGTACTCGCTGATAAATAGATATTACCCAAAAAGTTCAAAATACCCATGATTCAATCACAGACCTTATGAAGCTTAACAAGAAAGCAGGCTCAATGTGGATGCTTCGGTCCCACTTAGAAAAAGAAAAAAAGATAGTTACAGGAGACAGAGGAAGGTAGGGACCTGGGTAGGAGAGGAGACAGGGAGGAAAAGTGGAGCAGAATCAGATATGAGTGCCAGGTAGACAGGAGATATGCCCAGAGGACCAGGAGAATGAATAGAAATATGTAGCAGTGTAGGATGGGGAATGGGGTTTGGAAGTGCTAGAAAGTCCCAGATACCAGGGTTATGGGAGGCTCCCAGGACCCAGTGAGGATGGCATTGGCTGAAATGTCCAACAACAAATAGATAGACCCTGAAGAGACCACCTCTAGTAGATAGACATGGCCTCCAGTTGAGAGATGGGGCCAATCATCTACCTCAAAAATTTTAACCCAGGATTCTTCCTGTCTAAAGGAAATGCAAGGACTAAAATGAAACAGAGACTGAAGGAAAGGCCATCCAGAGGCAGCCCCAACTTGGGATCTATCCCATGTGCAGTCACCTAACCCTGACACTATTGTTGATGCCAAGATGTGGTTATAGACAGGAGCCTGGCATGGCTGTCCTCTGAGAGGCTCTGACAGCACCAGACTGACACAGATGTAGATACTGACAACGAACCATTGGACTGTGCCTGGGGACCCCTATGGAAGAGTTAGGGGAAGGAATGAAGGAGCTGAAGGGGTTTGCAACTCCATAGGAAGAACAACAATATCAATTGACTGGACCCCTCAGAGATACTAGGGACAAAGCCACCTATCAAAGTGCATCCCTAGATTACTTCATGGTCCCTCAGTACATATGTAGCAGAGTACTGCCTTGTCTGTTCTCAGTGGGAAGGGGTGTGCTTGGTCCTGCAGAGGCGTGATGTTCCAGAGCAGGGAAATGCTAAAGGGATGAGGTAGGAGTGAGGTAGAAGTGGGTGGGGGAGCACCATCTAAGAGGCAAACAGGAGGAGTATGGTGTGTGTGTTGGGGAGCTCTCCTGGAGGGAGGCTCGGAAGGGAGACAACATTTAAAATGTAAATAAATAAAATCTAAATAATAAATGCAGTATGTTTCACAAGGATCTGCTGAGAAATCTCAGAATGGGGAGCAGAGAACAAAGAGAGGCCACAACAGAAAGTCTGCTAGACCTAGTAGACCTAGTGATGAACTTGGGGACAGGGCTTGGATTTGCAGAGATGGATAGTGAAGATCTGAAGTTTGTCTATCATTTTAGCAGATCTCCTTTCCACTCAGGCGGGCTTGGTCAGCATGTTCCTAGAGAAAGCCTACCGTTGTTGGGCACTTTGAAAATAGGATGTATACAGTCAAAATTTGGAGTAGTCTGTGTCCATGGAAGATGGCTGCAGAGAGGATAGAGACATAGCAGGTAGTCTGCTCCAGATATTGGGTTTGAAGGAAAGGAGGGAGTGGTGATTATTCATAAGGCTGCCTGCTTCCCTGTATGGAGTGGCGTGGGATTCCCAGGAAATATCTTCTGGAGTTTGTGGATGGGATAAATCAATGAGGGGGGAGTGTGGTGTGGAAAGGAGGATCAATGTCATCCTCTGGAAATGGGGCAGGTTGAAACATGTGGTTGGCTACAGATTTAGGGCTGAGAGTAAAGGAGAGGATGTGGTTGCGTACAAGAATGGGTGAAGTTCTGTGGTTGGCCTACTTGATTCCTGTGTCTGAGGGGACTATGTTCCCTGAGAGTGCCTGCTGGATGGGGGGGAGGGGGTGGATTAAACCAATGTGTGTCGGAAAGGCCGTCTGGAGAGGAAGGTCTGTGTGATATATTGGAGTTGAGGGAAGGGGAAAGGGAAACTGGAGCAGGTGGTCTGTTACAGACTTGGGGATGAGTGAGGAACCAGCACCTGAAGGAATGGAGGGAGGGGAAAAGATTAGCAGTCAACTTACCTTCTCCCCTGGCTGCAGGGTGTGATAAAATGTGAATGAGTGTGACCATGCTAAGGATTGTCCAGAAAATTTCGATGGTAAATAAATAAATAATAATAACTAAATAAACAAAACCTCTCTTTTACTTCTTTCCATGTTTTAAGACATTTTCTCTAAACATTCTGATAGGAGTGCTATTTGTACTATGACCAATAAATTTTAAATCTGTTATTTATGAAATTATTGTTAGCAGCTTATACTATTAGAAATTTCAATGTGACCTACATATTTTTTTTCTAGGATGGGTTGGTTGTGTTTTACTGAGTTGTTAAGCATAAGCCAGTCCTTGTGTTTTATTATTTGAAAAAAAAATTGATTGCTTTAGTTGGTCTATATGTATTTTATGCCATACCGTTGTTCTCTCCATTTTTGATGAGAAATTCTGAAAATCTCACTTTACTCTGTGATGTGAATTTACTCAGTAGAAGGTAAAACAGAATTATCTGATATATGTGTGAATAAAAAACATTTATCCAAATATCAGGAATCAGTGACTATAATGAATTTATTTATTGCCCAGCAACTTAAGAAACAATAAAGTATATTTTTTATTGTAATAATTCTATAATGATACCACTACTTGATATAATTAGATAAGTACTGATTTTATAATCTATGTTCCATGCTATAATCAGATGCACATAGAAGTTAAGGCTGAATCTAGAAACTAACTTAACTGCTGAGCCATCTCTCCTGAGAGGCTCTGCCAGAGCCTGACCAATAAAGACGCAGATGCTCACAGACAACCATCAGACTGAGCACAGGGACCCCAATTTAGGGGTTAGGGGAAGAAATGAAGAAGCTGAAGGGGTTTGCAATCCCATAGGAAGAACAACAAAACCAGTCAGAACCCCCAGAGCTCCCAAGGACTAAACCACCAACCAAAGAGTACACATAGAAAGCACCCATGGCTCCAGACACATATGTAGCAGAGAATGGCCTTATCTGGCATCAATGGAAGTGAATGACCTTGGTCCTGTGAAGGCTGGATACGCCAGCATAGGGGAATGCTAGGGCAGTGTGGCAAGGGTGAGTTGGTAGGTGGGTGGGAGAGCACCCTCATACAAGCAGGGGGGAAGGAGGGAGGGAGATAACATTTGAAATGTAAATAAATAAAATAACCAATAAAAAATTAAAAATGAGAAAAAAAAAAAAACACAGATCTTTCCCCTTCCATGGTAGCATGCCTATTAAAAACTTTCAGGTCATGTTTAGGTAGCTGGGTTTGTAAAACTCCATAGATAAGGGTTTTCTGACATTTCTAGAACACAGTTACACAGAAAACTCCCTGTTCCTCTGGCACTTACAACTTTCTATTCCTTCAAGGATGGAAGGATCAAGGATAATCCCTGACCCTTCAGTGCTGGGATTGTGCTATGGTTGGAACTGGGTTCCACAACTTTGCCTTTTAATTTACTGTAATTTTGTGTGTTGTTCACTGTCTGATGCAGAGACATGTTTTTGATAAGAGGTAAGACCTCCAGACAATGCAATAATATTTACAACAAGTAAAATACTCTTTCTTGTGGAAGACCTCACCAATTGATTATCCAATATCAAAGGGTCAGCCTTAAAAACATGTGTACAAGTAAATTGCATAGACTGAAAAATTTTATTTATGTATCTGAAAATGTGTGTTTGTGTGTGTGTTTAGCAAAAATTAAAGAAAAAAGAGGCCATGAATTTCAAATATAGCAATATATGAGTGGGGTAGGAATGCAGAAAGGGAAGGGGAGAAATTATATGCCATAATCTCAAAAATATGTAATAAAAATTAAAGTCTTCAATTTTGAGTTAATTTTAAAATAAAATTTAAGAAGATATATATATATATATATATATATATATATATATGAATGTTTTGAAAATATATATATATATATATGAATGTTTTGAGTATATATATATATATATATATATATACTCTGTGTGAATCTGTGGTACCCACTGAAGAGTGAAGATGGTGCTGGGTTCAATGGCACTAGAGTTACTACAGACAGGTACAAACTGTGTGGCTGGTACTGGGAATTCAACTCAGGTCCTCTGCAATAGCAGGAAGTGGTCTTCACCACTCCACTGAACACTTTCTCTAGCTCCTTAAATTTATGTTGATAACTGAAAATCATTAGAAAAATTACAACAATCACTCAAATATTTCTGTCATATAGAAAAATATTTTGCTGTTTATGATTTTTCTAAACCTAATTATATGTGAAACATTGGTGGCTACAAACTTTTTAAGTTTAAAGCCAGTGTGGTGTTAAAGTGTTTCCTTAAGAAGAGATTTTAAAGCTACATTATGGCAATATTGATGGTGGACACAATGCTTATAAGAGAGATATCACAAGTGATGATCTTTCCCACCTCATCACTTTGCTCATTTGAATTATTGTAAACTGTTACATCCACTTAATGACAGCATATCTGAAGAAAAATCGCAATCCAGACATTTTCTGAAAAGGAGGAATTGAGATTCTAAATTTTTAATAGGATGGTTCCAATTAACATAAATAAGTTCAGGTAACCTAGTTAGAAAGTATGAAAAAGTATATATATATATATATATATATATATATATATATATATATATATATTCTCAATTAATAACGAACTCCTCATAAAGCTGAAAGTCATAATGCTGAGATAATGGGAAACCAAATGAAGAATGTAACATCATGAACTCTTAACAGATGTCCTAATTAGATATCATTAAGTAGACTATTAGAGGAACTCAGATTGAGCCTTTCATTTACTACCAAAAATACACTATTTAATTAATAATGAAGCAGTTTTAGGGTGAATCCTCACCTGTGCAATGGATGGAGGGTAGGCAGAGCTGTCTGGAATCATTTTATATTGTGATGTGGATTAATGTTATTCACTTACTACTCCTTGCTGAGAATATCAAATGAAGACTATGCAGAACTAATTTTCTTAAAATTAAATTTTACAGACGTACAAATCAGTCCAAAATTTTCTTAAGATGTTTTACACTTCAGAGTTTAATAATCAGTAAAAATAAATTACATTTTTTATTGGATATTTTATTTATCTACATTTCAAATGTTATCCCCGTTTCCGGTTTCCCCTCCAGAAACCCCCTATGCCACCCTCCCTCCCCTGCTTCTATGAGGGTGCTCAAAAACCAACCAACCCACTCCTGCCTCCCCGCGAGGCATTCCCCTACACTGGGGCATTGAGCCTTCACAGGACCAAGGACCTCTCCTCCCATTGCTGTCCGACAAGGCTATCCTCTGTTACATGTGTAGCTGGAGCCATGGGACTCTCCATGTGTACTCTTTGGTTGGTGGTTTTGTCCTTGGGAGTTCTAGGTTTTCTGGTTGGTTTGATATTATTGTTCTTCCTATGGGGTTGCAAACCTTTTCAGCTGCTTCAGTCCTTTCTCTAACTTCTCCATTGGCGACCCCGTGCTAAATTCAATGGTTGGCTGCGAGCATCTGCTTCTGTATTTGTCAGGCTCTGGCACAGCCTCTCAGGAGACAGCTATTTTAGGCTCCTGTCTGCAAGCAATTCTTGTCATCTGCAATAGAGTCTGGGTTTGGTGTTTGCATATGGGATGGATCCTCAGACGGGGCAGTCTCTGAATGGCCTTTCCTTCAGTCTCTACTCCACACTTTGTCTCTGTATTCCCTCCCATGAGTATTTTGTTCCACCTTCTAAGAAGGACTGAAGCATCCACACTTTGTATTTCCTTCTTCTTGAGCTTCATGTAGTCTGTGAATTGTGTCTTGGGTATTCCGAGCTTTTGGACTAATATCCACTAATGAGTAAGTGCATACCATGTGTGTTCTTTTATGACTACGTTTCCTCACTCAAGATAGTATTTTCTTGTTCCATCCATTTGCCTAAGAATTTCATGAATTCATTGTTTTTAATAGCTGAATGGCACTCCATTGTGTAAATGTGCCACATTTTCTGTATCCATTCCTCTGTTGAAGGACATCTGTGTTCTAAATAAGTGTTCAACATCCTTAGTCATCAGGGAAATGTAAATCAAAACAACCCTGAGATTCTACCTCACACCAGTCCGAATGGCTAAGATCAAAAACTCAGGTGACAGCAGATGATGGTGAGGATGTGGAGAAAGAGAAACGCTTCCATTGCTAATGACATTGCAAGCTGGTACAACCACCCTCAAAGTCAGTCTGGAGATTTCTCTGAAAATTGGACATAGCATTATGAGGACCCATCTATACCACTGTTCCTTAAGGATACAAAATTTCAGGTACTTTAATATCCATGTGAATAACTTAGATTTTGGAATATTTATCTCTATTCCCTTGTTTTATGCCAATTGCCTTACTAACTGCCATGGTATCAACCGACAAATAGATAAACATTGGCAGATAGAATCTCGAATTGGCTTCATTCACCTTTACCACCACCAGGAGAGACTGGAATAGCTATGCCATGCTGAACAGGCCTAGATTTAAGAATTATCAGAGATGTAAATACGATATTCTTGTGTTAAATCCTCAAAGAATTAAAGATATAAAGTAAGAAATCTCAGAAGTGTGAGGAAATGAAAATATATCTTGTGGTTATTTGGTTTGTGAACAGTTAGACAGGGAGTGGAACGATGGCTCAATGGTTATGAGCACTATCTGATCTTTTAGAGGAGCTGGCTTCCGTTCCTATTATCCATGTTACATGGCTTAAAACTGCCTGTTATGCCAGCTTTAGGGAATTCCGCATTCTTTCTGACCTCAAAGGTCCCTGAATTCACATGTGCAACTTTTGCTTCCTATATTATACTAGTATACTAGTGATATTATATACTATATTATATATTGTATACTATACTGTATAATAGTGATGTCATATATTATTATATATTATACCCTATAATGTATACTAGTAATATTACATACTATACATTATACTGTATACTGGTGATATTAAAAGTAGAATTTTTAAAATGCAAGAACATACTGAAATAGAGAAGACCTTTTTTAAAAATTAAAATTAAATGGGACTATGTAATTCAGGGAGCAAGCATAGGCCAGTTGCTGAATGGTACTGGAACTATTATTGTTTCTCTTATGTCAAATTTATCAAGTTCCAATCAGATAGATCACAAAGTTAAGTAAGAAAGCACAAACTGTAATGCACTGGTAAGATCCGGAGAAGCAATACTTCCCTTGCCAAGAGCATTATTACAATTGAAGATAAAACATTTTACAGTAAAGTGAGAATTGTGGAAAACTTGTGCACCTTTGTGAAGCTGACAGTTTCCATTTTTTTTATCATATAAAGAGTGTTATCTTCATCACTCCCACATTTAACAAGATGGAAACTCTCTGACACAGTACCAAGGAAAAGTTCTCCATGAAAATGTACAAAGTACAGAACAAAACAATTCACAGCTACACTATTAGTCATAAGTATCAGTCTGTAAAAAATTAATAAATGTTGCCTGGGATTGAAGACCATGACAGCAATCTCAGGACTGATGGTGATATTCTGTTTCCTGTAACTGTAATTACACTGGCATATTGATTTGTTCCAGTATTGATTGAGCAAGAATTCATCACTTTGTGCTCTCAGTATCTGTGCATGTTCCTGCTTTTATGCTCTGCATTACAACAAAAGGTGAGACTAAATTCCAGTAAACAAAATAAGATATCAAATGCCTGTTTTGGAAATTATTATACCATATAGCCTACATATGTAGGTTTACAAATGAGATCATATTCATTATATATATTTAAATAGTTTTATACACAGCACTAAATAAGTAAGCAATTTGAGAAGTACATTTAAAAGGATCACCTGGTTAGAATAAATTTTTTTTACTTTTTTACTCCATTGAATTCTTGAATACTTATAAAATTTATACTGAAAGTTGTCAATAGAGAGTTGAAATTCTCAAATCCACTATATGTGTGTGTGACACTTCACTGTGTTTCTGAAGGTTGATTAGTTAAGAAATTAAGAGATTCACTCATTTTCTTGCAATTCCACTATGAGAAATGAATTTAAAACTACAAAAATATAAAATACTTTAAACAATTTTCTTTATTCTTCAGCCTTTCATAAATAGTCTACAAATAATATGATCATATTTATACCTCATTTGTCTCCTCTAACTCGCCCCACGTAACTCCCAGCAAATTTTCCTTCTTTTTTAAAAAAATGGATATTTTATTTATTTACATTTCAAATGTTGTCTCCCTTCCAGGTTTTCCCTCTGCAAATTCTCTATCCCCTCCTCCATATCCCCTGTTTCTATGAGGGAGCTCACCCACCCATTCACTCTTACTTCACCACCTACATTTCCTGGGGCATTGAGCCTCCACAGGACCAGGGGCCTTCCTTCCAGATGCCAGATAAGACAATCCTCTGTTTCATATACAGCTAGAGCCATGGGTCCATCCATGTGTATTCTTCAGTTACTGGTTTTTTCCTTGGAAGCTCTAGGGCATCTGGTAGGTTGATATTGTTGTTCTTATAGGGTTGCAAAGCCCATCAGTTCCTTCAATCATTCCCCTAATGCCTCCATTGGTGTCCTTGTGAGAACATCTACATCTGTATTGTTCAGGCTCTGGCAGAGCCTCTCATGGGACATCTATACCAGGCAGGCTCCTATCAGCAAGCACTTCTTGACATTAGCAACAGTGTCTGGGTTTGGTGTCTACAGATGGGATGAATCCCTAGGTAGGGAAGTCTCTGAATGCCCTTTCCTTTAGTCTCTGCTCCACTCTGTCCCTGCATTTCCTTTAGACAGGAGCAATTCTAGGTTAATATTTCTGAGATGGGTGTGTGACCCCATTCATCAACAGGGGGCCATGTCTAACCTCTGTATATGGTCTCTTCCCTCTGTTGGGTATTTCAGCTAATGTCTTCCCTGTTGGGTTCTAGAAGCCTCTTGCTTTCCTGGCATCTAGGATTTTCTAGTGGCTTCCCCAGTTCCCCATCCCCCATTGATACACACCCCATTTGTTCAATTTCCTGACCCTCTGTACTTCTCCCAGGTCTCCTCCCACATCTGATCCTGTCTCCTTTTTCCCTCCCCCCCCTTTCCCTCCCAGATCCCTCCCTCCCTCTACCTCCAGTAATTATTTTGTTCTTCCTTCAAGTAGGACTGAAACACTCATACTTTGGTCTTCCTTCTTCTTGAGCTTCATATAGTCTGTGAGTAGTATCATGGGTATACTGATAGTTGGATGTTAGAAAAAAGCTAAAAAAAAAAAAAAAAAAAAAAAAAAAAAGGAAAGAAAAAAGCTCGGAATACCCACGATACAAATTTTCCTTCTAACTTCATGGTTTTTTTTTTCAACTCATTAAGTCCAATTAGTGCTGCCCATCTATAGATGGGTGTGGGGCCATTTGCAAAATGGAAGCCTACCAGTGGTCACATCCTCAAAAAAGGAATGATTATCTCTCCTACAAAAACTACTCACAGCCACTAGGTCCTCAGCCAGGAGAGGCCTGGAAAGCTCTCCCCTATGGGTGCTGGGATATTGATTGGCTTGGTCTTGTGTGGATCTTGTGAAATAATCAAAGATGTCACGAATCTATGTTGATAGAAAAATTAAGGGTACTTACTCTCATGGAAATTTTATTAAATGGCAAGTAAGCACAATAAATTTGTGCTCTGAGTATATACTAAGTGCTTTGACACCACACAATATGCGAAGTGAAAATTGTGAATGCACACCTGCTGCTCCACGTGAATGAACACCTGATGCTTCATATGCATGTTTCTCCTCCATGTAAATGCACTTGCTCCTCGTGAATATGTGTCTCTTTGCTCCAGATGAGTGTGCACTTTCTCCATAGGAGTGTATACCTATAACGTGAATGTGCATCTGCTTCATATGAGTGAGCACTTGCTCCATGAGACTGTGTACCTGCTTCATATGAGTGTGCACCTGCTACATATGAGTGTATGTTCATAACATACTAATGTGCATCTGCTGCTCCATGTGAACGAACACCTGATTTTTCATGTATTTGTCTTTTCCATGTAACTATGCAATTGCTCCATGTGAGTATGCATCTGCCCCGTGTGAATGTGCAGAAGTGTTCACTGTTAATGTGTTCATTTGATTTTGTTACTCTGTGCATGTGAGTGTGCGTTACCTACTCCACCTGAATGTCCAACTTATGCTCCATATGAGTGTGCAACTGCTTACCCATGTGTCTGTGAAACAGCTCCATTTAATTTGCACCTGTGTGTAGCTGCTGCTTCACGTGATTGTGCAGCTGTTCCATCGGAATGCACACCTGGTGTTTCATTGAATATATAGCTGCCGATCCTTTGAACGTGCAGCTGCTTTTCCACATAGTTGGTTCATTCTGACACTTTATAATCTGTTTCTTTCACAAGGTTAGTTTTGGAGCCACTTGTTCACAGGATTTAAATATACATTAGAGTATCTTATACACCGTTTGCTTCTTCATATACCACTGAAGTTCAAGGTTTTTTTTTTTTTGATTTCTAATGCATGTGGAATTAGACCTCAATCATCACATAAGAATATGTTAATTCCAAATATTTCAAAATTTAAGTCATTAGTGTCTTCATTAAGATAGCATTATGTAGAGAATGGATTGTTTAGAAAAAATTCTTAGATACAATCTAGTATGGTGGATGTGAGATAAACAGCTAAACATATGTCCAAAAACATTTATAAAAACAAACAAAAACACTGCTCAAAATGTAAGATAAATGTCTAATGCAAATGGGTCCTCAAATTTGGTTCCTTGACCTTTAAATATCAAATAATATGCTCTTATTTCTGGAAAGTGCACATTTAAAAAATTAACATTGCACTCACTTTTAAGATTTGAAATATTCTGTAACTCAAAGAGAGTATACAGCTACTACTGATTAAAATCCAATTATTCCTGTTAGTTAAGAAGAGACACTATGTTTTTAATAGTATCTTGTGAAGTTGTGACATTTCCTGGAAAAAATCCCCACAGATTGTGCAAGCAACACACAGGCCACTTAATCATTCTTTGAAAACCATAAATGGTTATGGATGCATACAATTCCCTTGTGCAGATTCAAGGACACAACACCTGTCACACTAAATAGACTGTTGCATCTTGAACACTGTTAATAACAACTAGAAGATTTGATGTTCTCTCTTTGTATCATGTTGCGTACTTTGAGGGAAGCTGTGCTTTTTGTATCACCTGAATTATCCTTTTTTTATGTCCTAGTGGTGAATATGCTTGTCTGTCGGTGGATACTTTTGTCAGATTGTAAGGAACAACATTTTCTTTTTTTCTTTCATTTATTCTATTCTTTAATTTAATTTCTCCCCCCCCCCCCTCTCTCTCTCTCTCTCTCTCTCTCTCTCCCTTTCTTCCTTTCTTTCTTTCATTATTTTTCTCTCATATATTACATCTCAACTGCAATTTATTCTCCCTTGATTCCCCTCAGTCCTTCCCATTCACCTCCTCTCTCCCAAAGATCTATTATTCCTTCATTTCCATTAAGAAAAGAGCAGGACTCCCAAGGATATACACTAAACATGGCATAACAAGTTACAAAAAGATGAGGCACAAATTCACCTATCAAGGATGGATGAGACAATCCAGTAGAAGGAAATGAGTCCCAAGAGCTGGGAAAATAGTCATAGACTGCTCTTTCTCCCACTGTTAGGTGTCCCACAAAAATCTCAAGCTAAATAACTATAGCATATATGCAGACGAACTACCTCAGACCCAGTATCTGTGTTTGTGGCTTCAGTTTCTGTGAGCCCCTCTGATCCCTGCTTAGTTGATTCTGTGGCTGTGTTCTCCTGGTATCCTTGACCTTGTGTCTCCTACAATCCTTATCCCAATCTTCTGTGAGTCCACAGAGCTCCTTCTAATGTTTGGCTAATCTGCTCCCATCAGTTGCTGGGTGATGCTTCTCTAATGACCATTGTGCTAGTCTCTGGTCTATAAATATTTTCCGAATCACATCATTGACTTTTTCCACAACACTTTAAAAGGCTCATTTTATAAGTTCTAGAGTATAAGAAAGATGTGCATGAAAAGTATGCAGAGTGAGTTCTGATTCAGGTTGTGTAGGCTCCAGACTGGGAGCAGTTGCCTCATTTCTATCAGCTTGTCACAGAATTCTGCTTCTGCTGAGGAAATGGTTTACTCTGTCTATGTGTAGCTTAGTGATCAATGTTTTTATGGTCTTGAGGACAATCCTTTTGCCTTGACTCTATATTCAAAGATCAAAGCACAGTCAATCTAATTATAATGCCATTATTTCCACTGAGTATATTATTCATATATAATATAGTTGATAAAATTAACACTTAATATAAATTATAAATGTATAACTGAAAATTATATATATATTATATATATTATAAATATTTTAGATTATATGTGTGTACTTTTTCAAATTTATTTAATGGAAGAAAGAGACAAAAATATGCCATATTTCAGAATTCAAATTCTGGGATTTTGTTATCTTCTTCATGGTTGGGAAGAAATGCTTTCATTGTCAAACTATTTCACTGGCCAAAGTATCCAGTGCATAATATATTTTTGTTTATCCATTTGTGTTTTTTGGGTTTTTAAAAAATTTATTTGTTTTATATATATGAGTACACTGTAGCTGTCTTCAGACACACCAGAAGAAGATAATGGATCCCATTACAGATGGTTGTGAGCCACCATGAGTTTTCTGGGAATTGAAATCAGGACCTCTGGAAGAACAGTCAGTGCTCTTAATCATTAATCACTGAGCCATCTCTCCACCCCCTTTTGTGTTTTTGGTAAAAGTTCTCCCTTCTTTGGCTTAGAACTCACTGTGTAGTCCAGATTGTCCTCAAATTCATGGCAACCCTTCTCTCTTGACTTCCTGATAGCTAATATCACAGTTGTATTAGATGCCCATTAAGGGAAAATTATTACTTCCTAGTTAAGAAAATGAACTCTCTGATATAGATGGACTCCTAACTTTGTAGAGTGTCAGGTTAATAATTTGGCTACAGGACTCTCAGTAAGGTGAGATCATCTTAAACAAATATGGAATAACTATCCATTTAACAATCTAACACATTTTCCTTTCCAGAATTTCTACCACTTAGCATAGCAGCTTTCAAAACTATAGCCATTCATATTATAAGTTTGCATACTTTTCTAAATTACTATGAGAGCAATTTATAAATTTTTTTATTAGATATTTTATTTATTTACATTTCATATGTTATTCCTTTTCCTGGTTTGCACTCTGGAGACTCCCTATCCCATTCTCCCTACCACTGCTTCTATGAGAGTGCTCCTTCAACTACCCACCCACCCTGCCTCCTCACGCTGGCATTTCCCTACACTGGGGCATCAAGCTTTCCCAGTACCAAAGGCCTCTCCCCATATTGATGCCTGATAAGTCCATCCTTGGCTACATATGTAGCTGGAGTCATGGGTCTCTCTATGTGTACTTTTTGGTTGGTGATTTAGTCCCTGGGAGCTCTGGGGAGGGGTCTAGTTGGTTGATATTATTGTTCTTCCTGTGGGTTGCAAACCTCTTCAGCTCCTTCAGTCCTTTCTCTAACTCTTCCACTGGGGATCCCATGCTCAGAACATATGTACACAGGGGGAAATTTCCTAAAGAGAACATGAATGACTTATGCTCTAAGATCAACAATCAACAAATGGGACCTCACAAAATTACAAATCTTCTGTAAGAAAAAGGACACTGTCAATAGGACAAAATGGCAACCAACATATTGGGAAAAGATCTTTACCAACCCTACATCTGATAGAGGACTAATATCCAGTATATAATAAGAACTCAAGAGGGTAGACTCCAGAGAACCATATAACCCTATTAAAAATGGGGTACAGAGCTAAACAATTTGTAAGTTCTAATAACAATTTTTTAAAGTTTCCATGGGAGCCTATTTTTTAAATCTTTTATCAAGGATACTAATGATCCCAAGAGGAAATTTCAAATTTTTGGTAACATTAGGAACTCTGTAGAGACCCCGAATTTTTTTCCAGTAAAACTGAGATTACAGTCACTCATTGCAGTGCCTGGCTTTAATATATCTGTTTACATAGCTTTATTTCAAAATGGATTTGAGGGAATGTCTGTTTCTCAATGTAGTACAACATGGTATAGTATAAATAAATGAATAATGTTAAAGAAAAAAATGAGTATTTTCAAAATCAGAATGGAATCTTTGATGAATTGTCAATTTTTAATGTTTCTGAAAAGCCACAGAATGAGCTAAAGAGTTACTTAAGTAACTAATTAATTAGTAAGATACTAATCAAACTGTGTAGGATATGATTTGGTTGCTATAAACACTGACAGTTCTGTTACAGATATTAAGGAGAGAGAGACAGCTCCTTTGAGTTCACATCAGGATGAAACTTAGTGATTCATAAGACCTATAAGCTCCTCAAGTCTCTCGATGGTTAGGCACATCTTCTCTCACTGAGGCCAGACCTGGGCAGTCCTTTGCTATATATGTGTCAAGTGTCTTGGACCAGCTCATGCATACTGCCTAGTTGGTGGCTCAGTGTCTACGAGATCTCAGGAGTATGGGTTAGTTGATACTACTGGCCTTCGTATGGGGTCACTCTCTTTCTTAGCTTCTTCTAGCCTTTCCCTAATTGAACCACAGGGGTCCTCAACTTCAGTCTAATGGTTGGCTATAAGTATCTGTGTCTGTCTCAGATGCTTGTTGGGCCTCTCAAAGGACAGCCAGGCTAGGTTCCTGTTTGTAAGCACACTATAGCATCAGTAATAGAGTCAAGCCTTGGAGCCTCCCCTTGAGATGGATTTCAAGTTGGGCAGGTCACTGGACCTCCTTTCCCTTAGTCCCTACTCCATTTTTGTCCCTGCAGTTCTTTTAGACAGGAACAATCAACTCTGGGTCAGAATTTTTGTCTGTAGGATAGCAATCCCATCGCTCTACTTGATGCCTTGTCTTTCTACTAGATGTGTGGACTTTATGATTTCCTTCTCCCCACTGTTGGGCATTTCATTTAAGGTCCCTCCCTTTGTGTCCTGAGAGTCTCTTACCTCTCAGGTTTCTGGTGCATTCTAGAGGGTCCCCCCACCTACAACTCCTGGAGGTTGCATATTTGCATTCATTCTACTGGCCCTCAGGGCTTCCCTCCTGTCTCCTCCCATATCTGATCATGTTCCTCCTAGATTTTTGTTAATATAAAATTACATGAAGCTAAATGATTTCATAAAGGAAGGAAGATTTAATTTACTCATAATTCAAGAGAATGTGAGCCATTTCATTTATCTGAATCTCTAGTGACAACCACTCGTAGATAGTGTTGTCACAGCATATTCAGGATAAAGGGCACTTAGACAAATAGAGCTGGAGAGACACTGGGGATTAATTGAGGCTTTCATTAGTACATTCTGACATGGATATTCCCTCCAGGTTAATAGCAATTCTTTACGAATGCAGCAGTGCAACAACTTAAGGACATCCAACTGGGCTAGTTTTCTAAAGCTCTTAACACTTCTTCAATGCCATGTGAGGGGGAAGATTACAACATATCAACTAGTATGGACAAAACTTGTAAACAAAACTTAATTCATCTATATACCTATGTGTAGAGGAATTTTAATCCAAAAACATGGCTGGTCTGACAAGGGATCAAATCCAAAGACCTTCTAGTCTATGTGATCTGGCTGGAATGTCACAACTTTAACCTCTCTGGCTGTACACATTTAATCCCTAGCAATGAAGGTAAGGTTAGTTTGTAGAAAGAAGCAGCCATGTCTGATAGTGATGCCTAATTGATGGGCACACAAATGATGAATCAGAATAAGATTTGACAGAATGTGTCAGAGATAGGATATGCCTAACTCTCAGGAGAATAGTCCAGAAAAGAGAGCATTCTTGAAAGAGCAGTGCAGGTTGGGGGGCATTTTTACCAAGACAAATTTACAGAGCCAGGTTGCAGCTGGAGGTAGAATGAGCCAGAGAATGAGAAGGAGCCATAAGATTAGAACAAATGCCACAGTTGGTTTGAGGTCAAGCAGATCAATTCAATGAGAAGCTGAGAGAAGACAGATTGAATATATCTGTTAATTGCTGGAGAGGAGTCTAAGCTGAAAGAGTAGAGTGGAACCAGCCAGCCAGAGTTCAGAAAGAGCTAGAAAGGGTGAACTTATTCAGCTGTGGGCCTCTGAGACAATTACATCTGCTGAATAAAAGTTACTTTTACACCTATGAGCTTTTAATTAGCATTTGAAATTAGGGTTGGAAGGTTAATTCTCTGACAAGGGGCAGACTTGTCAGGTTAATACTCTGACTGTTGTAACTGATGTCTAAGAAAGTAACAGGTGCTAAAAAAATAGCTGTGTACATTATATGGATCTAAATTTGAAAGCATATATTTTATGTTTATAGCAAATGAATATGAGAAATGTTTTTTAAAGTTTGACAGTACTATGTATGTACATACACACATATGCACACTCGCACATCATAAAATATATCTCTATAGCTTTTTCAAACATCCTTAGTGTTCTTTAAACAAACTCCTACCTTCTTCTGTATTGACCTCCTTACCAATTTCTAAATAAATCTCCCTCTATTTTTTTCACTTTTCCTTTCATAGCATCCTTTTTAGAGCTCCTTTTACCTGCCCACCAAGATGCTTTTTTTACCCCTGAAGGCTACAGTTACTCCAGGACACACACTCACATCTAAATATTTGAGAGTATAATTTGCTAATGAGGAATAACATAGGGAATTTGTCTTTCTGTGCCTGTTTCCCTCATTCAGTATATTTTCTATTGCCATACATTAACCATAGATTTTTGTGATCTCATTGTATCCAAAAGTGCTATGAGAGCTGCCAAGGGAGAAAAGCAATTAACAGTCCTACATAACTGCAAAGCCTACAAACAACAGCAATGACCAGCACAAGGTTTATCCGAGAGTGCAATATTAACCTTTATATTCTCGGTAAACCAATGTTCATCTAATTAAATAAACCTTCATTAATACATCTTTCTATGACTAGCCAGTTACTCATGGCAGATGAGACCACAGACATGAGAGGAAAATGTAGTGCAACTTTCCTGAATCAGTATTGAAATATTGTGGAATTATGACAAACGTGTACTATATAAAGTGTGGCAAAGAACTAAGGCAATAAAGGGAGGTGGCTCAACCTTGGGATGTATTTACCAACGTTTACACCAAGTATGTTCATGTGCTCGATAACAAGTGCAAACTTTATAGGTTGCCTTGTAAACATAGACTGTTCACTGAATATTAACTCTGTAAATATTTAAAGGTATGATCTATTTTTGACAAACATTGACTTTCTAAGTTTTTGTTATGCATACCAAGCTGTTTGTAGTAAATGACACAGTACCAACACAACTATTGTTAACCTCTATTTGTTATTCCACATATCAATATTTGGATTTTCTTTTTATTTTATTTATAATTGAAGCTTATGATAGAGTACCTGATAAAAATAGAAGAGGATCATTCATCTCACAAGCTTTAGAAGTGAAATAGGTACTACAGATAAATGTGAATCATACCAAAATCTATTTTATAGAAGTAGCTATATATTTTAGCATTTATGTTGCAGTCTTATATGAATCTAGACATCTTAAATATAATATATCATACCATGTTTTTATTAGAGTTTCACAGGAAAATAATACTTACACTATGAAGTATATAAACTAAAAAAAAATTCTTCTGAGTAAACTGTGTTTATAGTATTATGAATTAAAATCTGTATTCTATTATATCATTCCATAAGAACATAACATTTTCAGAACTGAGATTTTAGATTTTTTGCCAAATACTTCAAAAATAGCTGCTAATAGCCTGGCTACATAAAATCAGATTTATTTTAATAATTGCTATAACCACTGTACTATTAAATGAGTATTATCTACTACTTCTGCACCATTGCAAAATGGAGCTTTCATAAGCTTTCATTATTCAGACTGAACAGTAGAAACAAACTGTTTAGATATAAGGCTTCAGTTGAAGAGTTGTCCTAAGGACAGGTGATACTCCCCAAATACATAAGTCATATCTCTGAATTTTATTTAATTTTACCCTAACCATGAATCCCTAGCAATTTGTTCTGCCTGCTCTCCAGGAATCAGTCAGGATAACCTGTGAATACTGTTCACTGTCAGGATGTAGCAAAGGCTCTTTGCTTCTTGCTATATTTCATTCAATGCCCTTTGTCAGGTTGACATCTCTCACTTGGACATCCTCAGTACTCTTCTGGTTGTTGTTCTTGGCTCTATTTTTCTTCCTGATATTTTCACTTCAGTTTCTTTCTTTACCTGCTTCAAGTTCCTCTGCCATGTTCTTAGTAATTATCAGAGCCCATTCAGATCACTTATCATGGCCTATTAGGCCCTGTTTCATCAGGCCTTGGCCTGTCTTTAGCTACAATACTGTATCTCCTGATTCTTGTGATAGCTCTCCTCCCTCCAGCCTAAAGCTATTTCTGACCTCAGTGCCTTTGACATCATTGTTCTTTCCAAGAGTCAGGTTTCTAGTTCTTGG
This sequence comes from Rhabdomys pumilio, assembly GCA_030674055.1. Classification (NCBI taxonomy): domain Eukaryota; kingdom Metazoa; phylum Chordata; class Mammalia; order Rodentia; family Muridae; genus Rhabdomys; species Rhabdomys pumilio. Next base: position 4,080,171 of record JANHMN010000013.1, on the reverse strand, counting down.
CAGACCTAAATTTTACTCACTTATTGATCAGAATTTAATTTTCTGGGTTCTTCATGAGCTAATTGACTGTATGTATCCCAACTAAATTATTCTCTTTAACATGACCATCAAAAATCACTGATCACATTAAAACTCCAATTTCTGGAGTTATCCAGTAATGATAATTGGTGCTATTATTTTTAGTGTTTGAACTTTTGGATAAGATTACATTGAACTCAATCTGAACTTAAAATTGTTTTGTTAGGTAGGCTAGCTTTGAACTGCTGATGCTTATATCTCTATAAACAGGAATATGACTATCAGTTTACGGTTCTATTCCCACTTTATCATTTTTGTTTTGTATTTCCTCCCCTCATTCCTGTTATCTAAAGACTATGGCAGGTATGGTTCTTCCAATTTTAGAGCTGCATCCTAAGTGCTTACAGAGGAAGACCTGGGTTAGTAGCTCAAGAAATGTTTGTGAGTTATAAGTGAACACTGATAGGCTAACCTCCTGTATAAATCCAGCAATAGATACTGCCTCCTCACATGAATCTTTAACATGTGGCTGTTCTAGAACCAATGCTAATTTTGTAATTTTCGGGGACACGAGTTTTCTACTGTCAGTTATTCTTTCAGAAGCAATAATGAAATTCATTCAGTATAGGGGAAAAGAATAAAGTCTGAGACAGTCTGAGAGATTAACATTCAGTTTACTTGAATTTCAGATAGCTGTTAGTGTTGAGACTGTCTCTGCTTAAAGGGGATGTGTATTGGGAAACCAGCACTCAATTGCATTTCTCTGCTTTATTATAAAGAAGTATTCAGTTTTGCAATTTCTCATGTAGCAACATTTTACTGATTAATTTTCTAACAAATGGGAGGAAAGAGTAGTGCCTCTATTAACATTTTCAAGTGCCACAAGAATATTGATCTCCCTAAAGTTTCAACCAGACAATAATACAAAAATGTTTTATTGAACTTATTACATTTTTAAAAATTCCAGATGCAAAAGGAGACTATGCTAACAATAAAAACTATCCTTTTAAAATGCAATGTGCCCCACAGCTTCATGTATTGGAGAATTTTGTCCATGGATAGTGGCATCATTGGGGGAACTTGTGGAACCTTTGGAACATGAGATCTAGTTAGTAACTATGAAGGCCATATCCTGGTTACGATACACTTAGCTATGAGGAAGTTGCACTACAAACTCTCATCTGCCTCATTTCTTCATGCTTTCTTCACCATTATAAACTGATGCTGGGGGCCCAATATAACTCTTCTTACTTAAGGTTGCTTGTGTTGATTAATTTTGTCACAGACATAAGAAAAACAAATAATATGCACTACCTTTTTATAGTGCAGGAAGACCTCTAAATTGTCTAAGTCTCATTGCAAATACACAAACACAACTAAGCCTTTGCTGAAAATTAATACTTCAACAGTAATGTTGTCCAAGAAAAGGGACTCAAATGACATGTGGGACAAAAATTTGAAATGACAATAGTAAATATAATGAAAGAACCCAAAGAGGAGAGGAATAAATACCAAATGAAGATGATAAAAATATAACAAGAAAGGCTGAATGCAATAATGAAGGTAATTCAAGATATGATGATAAAATTTAGAAGAGAAAATCTATGAAGAAAAGCCAAAATGAAATAGAACTAAAAATTTAAAAGACATGAATTCAAACAAAATCTTAGAAGAAATGCCAATAAAATGGACCTAGTAGAAGAGAAATTATCAGGTTTAAGAAGTTGGAACACTCAGTCAAAAATTTTTTAATCATAATAAATAACATACAAGCCTTATCAACAGAACATGCACAAACTCTGGACAAGGATTAAAAGAAGAGACTTAGAAATAACTATAGTAGAATAACTAGGTAAAAGCAGAGAAAATATTTTTGACAGAATTGTAGAAGAAAATTTCTTCATTCTAAGCGAAGAAATACCTGTTGACACCCAGGAATCATTCAGAACACAAAAAAATTTAGCACCTGAAAAGAAACTACATAGTATGGAACAGTCAGAACATCAACTTTACAAAATAAAAAAATTATTAAAAATTTCAGGATAGAAGTCACATCATATATAAAGGCAGGCCCATCAGAATATCAACAGATTTTAGAGTTTACACTCTGAAAGCAAGAATAGTTTGAACTAGTGATCAGCGAGTTTTAAAAGATGGCAGATTCCAGCACATACTTCTATACCCTGCACAGCTATCAATCACAATCAAAGAAGAAAGAGTACTTTCCATGATACAAACAGATATAAGGAATCCATGACCAGTAAGACAGTTCTACAGATACACTGGAGAGAATACTTACAGAAGACAAAGTCAAGTAGGCATAATGAATAAATACCTAATTCCATAAAATTAAGGCAGAAGAGATCTAATAAAACATCACAAAAATAATAAAAAGAAAGGAACTATACATTGTTCAGTAGCTTTTAATATTAATGATCTCAATTTCCTAATAAAGAGGAAGAGAATAACAGAATAGAGTATAAAATAGGATAAGTGTCTTTTTTGTTTATTTGGTTGTTCCCTTTTATTTCCAAAACGTATACCTCACAATCTGTGACAGATACTACTGTGGTGCAAAATTATGGAAAAATGTATTTCAAGTAAATAGAACTAAGAAACAAGCTGTATTAGTGCTTCTAATACCTGATAAAATAGACTTCAAACTAAAACTATTCAGAAGAGATGGTAAAGAATATTTCCTGCTAAGTAAAAGAATAACCCAAAGAAAATATTAAACATTTAAATATTTACATATCAAACACAATGACATCCAATTTTGTAAAAGAAAAATCTTTTAGATCTAAACCATCAGTTTGATCACAACAGTGACTGATTTCAATATTCTACAATTACCAATAGACTGAAGATTACATGAAAAAACAAAGACAAAAAAAAAAAAAAACCCTCAACAATATAACTAAGAAACTCCAGAATTAAGGAACACCATAAATCAAGTGGAACTAACACATACTTGCATATTGCTTCCCCCAAACAATGAAGAATATATATTTAAAAAAAAAAACACTACAATGCTTGAGCGATATCACTGCATCTTGTGCTACATCTATATTCAGCTTTTCGATGAATCTGTTTGCACATTGATTTTCACAGTGTCTGTACCAGTTTGCACTCCCACCAGTAATGCATAAGCATAAGCATTTCTTTTCCCCCTCATCCTCCTCAGTATCTGGTGGCATTTGTTTTATTAATCATGACCATTCTGAGTGGGATAATATGAAATATCCATGTTGTCTTAATTTGTATCCCCTGGATGCCTAAAGTTGCTGAACAGTGTTGCAAGTGTTCCTGAGCTGCTGTGTCTCTACAGCCATCCCATCATCCCTTTCTCTTATAGAAGGGGAGGTCTCCCATGGATATCAACCTGCAAGCCATCCCATCATCCCTTTCTCTTATAGAAGGGGAGGTCTCCCGTGGATGTCAACCTGCCTTGCAGTAGGACTCAGTGTATCTTCTTCTATTGAGGGTAGACAAGGTAGCCTCAGTTAGGAAAAAGGGATTCCCAAAGGGAAGCAAAAGAGATTGGGGCAGCCCCTGCTTTTGCTATGAAGGGTCTCGCATGAAGTCCAAACTACACATCTGTTACATATGTGTAGGGCACTTAGGTCCCTCCCATGCATGCTCTCCGGGTGATTGTTTAGTCTCAGTGTGTAATTATAGGTCCAGATCAATTGATTTTGTATGTTTCCTTGTGGTGTTCTTGACATCTCTGGCCCCTTCTATCCTTCTTCTGCCTCTTCCACTAGATTCCCCTAGCTCCATCTAATGTTTGGTTGTGGTTCTCTGCATTTATCTGAGTCAGCTGCTGGGTGAAGCCTCTCAGATGACAGTTATATAGCAGAATATCATTAATAGTGTCAGAAGAGGGCTCTCTCTCATGGCATGGGTCTCAAGAAGGTCTAGTCATTGGTTGGCCAGCCTTTCAGTTTCTGCTTTATCCTTATCTCTGCACATTTTGTAGGCAGAAATAAGTGTGTGTGGAAGGTTGGTAGGGTGGATTAATATATACAAGTATCCATTCGAAGTATTGCTGGGTTACAAGAGTTGACCATTTCAGCTTCCATATTCTCTATTTCTATGTGTCTTAGCTAGGGTCAGCCTTATAGATTCCTGGGAGTTTCCATTGTCCTAGGTTTCTAGCTATCTCAGAGATTCCTGTATGGCCATAAAAGGGGTCTTGGTTTTTGGTAGAAGCACTGGAAGTAGCTCAGAGACCCTGCAAAGGACGGGCATCTATTCTGCCCCGCTCCCAGAATCTAGGGTCCTAACACATGGCATGGAACTTCACTAACCTGTGCTGTTCAATCATGTAGGAGGCAGCCCCTCCCAAAGGGCACAGGTAGAGGGTGTGACTACAGGCTTCAGCCTCAAGAGATTTACATACTAATGAGATACCTGAAGACCAGAGGGCATAGCCAATTAAGCATTCTTCCCCAGACCCTCCCCTTTTCTCCCTCCCTATTTAACTCAGGTTTGCCCTGAGTTTTACAGGGGTGCACATTCAGATTTAACCATTATCCATCATGCCAATAAAGCCGTTTTGGAAACCCACGGGACTTTATCAGGTTATTGGGGCTTGCCATCTTGCAGCTGTCTTGGAGAACTTCCCAGCATCCTGCCCACAGTCTCCCACATCTGGCAAACAATCGGGCTTGAACAGCAACACAATTGCAGAAACTGATACCGCAGGAAGCCAGAGACCTTCTTAAAAGCCATAGACTTCTTCTTCTTGTGGGGCCTGCCATCGTGGAAAGCTTCTCTGCGTTTTCTTTCCTGGGCCAGCATCTTCAACCAAGTGAACTGTGATCAATTCAAGTGAGCAAAGTAACCGAGTCTCTTTTCCTGGGGCAACTGGGGCCTCTTTATTCTCCCGCCCCCACGTTGTTTCTCTCAGCTGTGGGCTGGCCGTTTGCATGCCCACACACTCTCACTCCTGTCCTTCAGCGGCCTCTCAATAGCATCTGAGAGGCCAAGGGCTTGAGACTGGTCCATTCCGGGGCCACCTCCTGGTCCGGGGATCCGCAATCCAAGAGCTCTGCACCTCAGTGGAACTCAAGTCTGAGTGAGAATCACCATGCTCACCTGGTGCTTCGTGGAATCAACTCAGCCAAGATTTCGCATTCTTCTGCCATGCTGAGCTACAGTTTCAACCTGCAGAGTCGTTACAGACTCAAGTACAACAGAGATCCACACCCATGTGCCAGTCATCAGTTTTTTTTCCCATAGATTCCTCCTCTTCAATAGAATGGGGAAGTTTTAGGATCAGGTTTAACAATTTTTATAGCCAATGTATTGATTTTGTCTATGCCTGAGATTGTCTCTTCCGTATCTTGCATTCAGTTGGTGATGCATGCATCTGTTTTTCCTGTTCTTTTGACTAGACTTTCTATCTCCAAGATTTCCTCAGTTTATGTTTTATTTATTGCTTCTATTTCCATTTCATGAGTTGAATAATCTTATTCATTTCCGTCACCTGTTGGTATTTTCCTAAATTTTTCTAAGGGATTTATTTATTTCCTCTTTAAATACCTCTATCATCTTCATAAGGTTGGATTGAAGGTTATCTTCCATCCATTTACCTAAGAATTTCTCGAATTCATTGTTTTTAATTGCTGTGTAATGTTCCATTGTGTAAATGTACCATATTTTCTGCATCCATTTCTCTGTTGAAGGACATCTGGGTTCTTTCCAGCTTCTGGCTATTATAAATAAGGCTGCTGTGAATATAGTGGAACATATGTCCTTGTTATATGTTGGAGCATTTTCTGGGTATATGCCCAGAAGTGGTATAGCTGGGTCCTCAAGTAATGCTATGTCCAATTTTCTGAGGAACCACCAGACTGATTTCCAGAGTGGTTGTACCAGCTTGCAATCGCACTAACAATGGAAGAATGTTCCTCTTTCTCCACATCGTCACCAGCATCTACTATCACCTGAGTTCTTGATGTTAGCCATTCTGACCAGTGTGAAGTGGTATCTCATGGTTGTTTTGATTTGCATTTCCCTGATGACTAAAGATGTTGAACATTTCTTAAGGTGCTTTTCAGCCATTTTAGTTTCCTCAGTTGAGAATTCTTTGTTTATCTCTGTACCCATTTTTTATTAGGGTTATTTGGTTGTCTGAAGTCTAATTTCTTGAGTTCTTTGTATATATTGGATATTAGCCCTCTATCAGATGTAGGATTGGTAAAGATCTTTCCCCAATATGTTGGTTGTCATTTTGTCCTATTGACACTGTCCTTTGCCTTACAGAAGCTTTGCAATTTTATGAGGTTCCATTTGTCAATTCTTGATCTTAGAACATAAGCCATTGGTGTTATGTTCAGGAACTTTTCCCCTGTGCCTACGTACTCAAGGGTCTTCAGCACCTTCTCTTCTATTAGTTTCAGTATATATGGTTTTATGTGAAGGTCCTTTATCTACTTGAACTTGAGCTTTGTACAAGAAAATATCATCTTGGGTGAGGGAATCCAATGACAAAAGAACACACATGGTATTTACTCACTGATAAGTGGATATTAGCCCAAAAGCTTGAAATAGCCAAGAAGATCAACTCACAAACTATAAGAAGGAAGATCAAGTATGGGTGCTTTGGTCCTTCTTAGAAGGAATAACAAAATACTTAAGGGAGCAAATATGAAGACAAAGTATGGGACAGAAACTGCATGAGGGGCCATCTGGAGACTATTCCACCTAGGTATCCATTCCATGTGCAGTCACCAAAGGTAGATGCTGATGTGGATGTCAGGAAGAACATGCTGACAAGAGCCTGATATAGCTGTCTCCTTAGAGATCTGCCAGAGTCTGACATATTCAGAGGTGGATGCTCGTAGCTAACCATTGATCTGATCAAGGGGTTCCCAATGGAGGAGTTAGAAGCCTGAAGGAGCTGAAAGGGTTTGTGGCCCCATGAGGAGAGCAACAGTACCAACCAACCAGAGCTCCCCAGGATCTAAACCACCAGCCTGGGAGCACATAGGGAGAGACCCATGACTCCAGCTGTAAATGTAGGGCAGGCAGGAAGCAGGCAGAACTGTGGGTTAAAAAATGGGGTATTCAGGGAACAATGTATAGCTCACTACTGGTGGGCTGCCCTGTGTGAACCCTGAAATCTCAATTCTTGCTTTTGTTTCTTAAATACAAGGGTGAATATTATAATATCCATCTAAATTATAATTCAATAATATATTACATCATAATTTTAGTCATTCACAAATTGTTTCTATGTATGCTTAAATAACAAATGTCCAATGGTTGTAAATACATTTTTAGTTTCGTGCATTTCCACATAAAGTGACACAATGAGAAATTTTCCGGAGCCCAAGGTGGCATTTCAGTGTGACTAAGTTGATGATCAATGATTGATGACCTTCCTACATTTAATTAATATTTCAGTTCTGTAAATTATATTTTTATGTGCTGCATAAGAAATCTTGTAGTTTTTATTTTAGCTTATTTTTTAAATTCATCTTTTATTTTATGTGCATGAATCTTGTGTCTACATTTATCTGTATGGTCCACACGTATGTCTGGTAGTCCTGGGTGTAGGAGCTTCAGAAGAGGGTGTGGAATCTTTTAGAACTGGAATTATGGGTAGTTGTGAACTTCATAAATAATGCTAAGAACCGAGCACCTGATCATATAAATCTCCAGCCTCTAAAGTTGGTCAGCTTTAATAGTTATTAAACTACAACGAATTCCTATGTTTATTTTCCCTGTTATTGCATTTGCATTTCTTATAGTTCCTTGACTGTTCATCACAACCTAAATTATAATGTGGTTTTAATATCAGAATTTGTTTTATAGTATGTACTTCTTGAAGTCTGTCTAGGAGATAATTACATTCCTTGAAGTTAAATTATCAGTAGAATAATAAATCAGCACTTTGATAGCTTTATTTTTCACATTAATACCATGTCTTATCTGCAAGTGATTTTGGTTGTGCTGTGATATGGATTTACAATTTTATTTTTCTTTATTTTTGTTTTATATGATAGATTTTATTATTTCTTCTTACTAATGAATTTTTTGTGTATTGGCAAATAATAATAGATGATGACATGTTAAATTTGTATTTAATATAGATCTATTCTCTTATTTTTTCTGTTTAATTTTCTGTTTCTGTACTAGTAATATGGAGATACAACATGAGAGCAAGGTTTTCATCAATACTACTTCCTATTATGTTTCTACATTAGACAAAGTCACCTCACAAATAGAGAGATGAGTTATTCTTCTTTTTAATTTAGTCACCTCTGATTTCTAGTAAGATATTTTGTAATATTGCAATATAATTGACATTGTACACTGATTTTTTTCTATGCAAAGTCCTTATTTTTTGTTAATTCTAATGAATATCATGGATTATTAAAGAGATTTAGTAAAAAAAAATTAACAAGAATGTTTTGTTGTTTTAAACTTTGAGTTTTATGTTATACTGCTTTATCAAGACCATTGGGTTCATTTTGACATGAAAATGTTGGTAGTTCTATTATAAATGTATAAGATTTAGAAAAAAAAATGCTTTTCCCTAGATTTGGAAATACTGAATATTTAGTCCTTGCCCTGGTCAGATTCACAGGCAGAAATTTTTGGATTATCTGGATCACAGCTTGTAACTCACCCTAATAAACTGTAATATATATATATATATATATATATATATATATATATATATATGAGAAATTTCAATCTATAGGTTCTGTTACTATAGAGAACTCTGACTAATAAACTTAGAAAATAAATTTTCAATAATGGAGACTTACCTTCAGACTTTTGGAGTCCAATAATGGCAATAGCAGCAGTCTCTAATATCTCAGAACCTCAGGAAAATTTCTGACCAATTATGCTGATTCCCCTTCAGGCTTTACAGCAGGCAGTGATAAATAATCAGGGTGAGGGAAAAATGAAACTCAGTTCAGCCAGATTTTTGTTGTAACCAGTGCTGGCCCAGGTCAATATTCTGGATCTGGCCCAGATCATTTTTCTCTAGTCATATTTAAGCATAGTACATTTTGGAAAAAAAATATTATGATTACAATCAGCCCATTTTAACACAATTTAAGACATGTTTTCATTGAGATTCTTTAAAAAAAAAATGGGCATTGTTGACTAAAAATTAGTGCCCAAGATTTAAGGACTGGAAGCTTGACTGAGGTAAATATAACACTTGTGAGTGTCAGGATTCTCCTGGCCCTAGGAAATCATAAAAGTCACTTAGGCTGCTATGAATCACAAGTGACATCACTCACAAGAATGGGATTCATGCTCTAAAAATAATAGTCAAGTTTTGAAGGGGAAAGGGTCTAAGACAAGTAAAACCCCAAATCTTGGAAGACATGGGAGAGCCTCTCTTCTCAGACAACAAAGGATCATCAGACTGTGAAACTACGTCATCCCAAGCATTACAGAAACACCACTACACACCTCATTCCTCTGAAGAGAAAAGCTGTGTGTTTGCCTTTCTTAGCTTATATCCAGTGCTTATCTGTGTGGACAAGGTCTTTTCCTCCTCTACAACCAACAACTCATAAGGGTGATTCTCACACCTGAAGTTAGGGATCTTGTTTGTCTATTGCTCTTCTGGACGCTTTGCTAACCAGGTGGAAAACTGTCATTTAATATTTCTCCATTTCTCTCACATATTGATATAATAATCATTATCAGGTAAACAGGTATGATTCCTTATGACTTTTTTGGACATCCTTACCTTTTTCTTCACTCTCTCTTTCCTTAATCTCTGCTGTGTTCACCTCTCTCTTTCCTTCCAATCAATTCCTCCTCCCTTGTTTTCCCATTTCCATTACACATTATTTTACTCTGTTATTCTTCTCTCTTATTTCTCTCCTCCTATAGGCCATGACTTTCCTTTTCTGGGTTCTGGGGTTACTCCATGTTACATATTCGCATCTGAAGATCTGAAGTTAGGAGTCATAGGTGAGAGCTAAATGTGACACAGTCTATCCGAATCTGAGCCCTAAACACTACACAGATTGCTAGATTATGACAAAAGCTTTAACATTCAAGCCTAGAAGAGATACTCACATCCCAGTTGGTCAAGCTGAATAGGCAACTCCATCTTACAGAGAAGAAAAACCAACTATGCTCTACCTGGACTGCTGTTGTAACAACACTGGGAAAGTAAAAAAAAAAAAAAATACATATTATTTGAAGCAACTAAGTTTGTGTTGATTTTGCTTTGCAGACATGAAAAGCAAATTAAAGTGCAGAGTAAATAGCTCATGACTGGACAACAGTCCCTCTGTCTGTCATACTGATTTGTTGTCTGTTTTCATTTTACTCACATAAACATAGAAAGCACTTAATACTTTTAAAGCTATTAAAAGCAGAAGAAATGAATTTTACATTAATTAAAGCTTTTTCATTTCTTATGTTCCTTTTTGTTTAGAATCAGAGTTTTTTTTTCTTAAGCTTTGGTAATGCTTAATTGATGCTCTAGAAAACAAAAAATAATGCATACAATATTGGAGTTTGGCTATATTTACATACTTAGGTTATATCATCACAATTGAGGCAGAAAAATTGATTTATGACTTTCAAGGTTTCTTGTGGTTTTATGTTGTAAGTAGGAGAAGGGTATAGCATGCATGTGGTCATGTGCATGAATGGAGGATGCATATGTGTTTGTGCATTATGATCATAAAAGACTATCATATATCATCTTCGATTACACTGCCTTATTATTCTCTTGAGATAACACCTCCAAGTAAACCCCATATTGTGTCTAGGGTGGCTGTCCAGTAAGAACCAACAATTCTCCTGGAGCCACTTATGTGATAAAACTTGGCTTGTGCAAGGCTACTAGAGATCCAAACTCATATTTGCACAGCAAGTATTACTCCCAATTCCTTTTTTGTGTTTGTAGTGTTTTATCTTTCTAATAGAAGATTGCATTTTAACTTACACATTAAGTCTACTTGTCATTTCATAGGCTTCAGTTTAGTCTACTCATCATGGTTATGATATACAGTGCATATCCAAAGGTCATTTTCAAAATATCTACCTACTGTTTGACTTTTGCCCTTTGCCTAATGTTCTTTCTCTCTAGAATGAATATACTTGTTGCATTTTATGCTCTATTTCTTATATTCTTTTTATCTTGTTGGTAAGAGCATGAAATTTAAAGAATAAAGAAGAGGTGGACTTAATAAGCCATAGGTTGGGCAATATACTGTGCTCTGCATTTTTCACAAGTGACTTTGGCTAGTGTCTGTGTCCCTTATCTTATGATGCTCATCACAGTGTAACTATAACGGGATACTAACAGTATCTTATATGACAAGGTTTTGATGATACTTCTACTTAAGGTCAAAGATTTTCTCCATAGAAAAAAGGAATAGATCCAAGTGGAGTGTCACCAGTAACCTATATTTCTTTTTCTCAAGAAATTCCACATGTTTCTGGCTTCAGTGTGAGTCATGTTTATAGAGAGAAAACTACAAAATTGCAATATATCTGCCAGCTCTATGGAGCCTCACTCTTTGATCCTAAACTGTAGCTATTAGTAAATTGTCACATCAACAAATCAAAAACTAAACTAAATGAATCTCTTTATTGCCTCTTTAACTTGGAATTTAATTCATTTGTTTGGTTAAAGTTCAACTCATTTTTCATGATCTTAGATTAAAACAAAACTATTTTTATTCTTTAAAAAGAGCTGTGATAGAAGATTAATATTAGAGAAAAATCTGTAAATGCAAGAACATTAATGGAAATTCTTCTGTCCAAATTTTAAAATTCATTCACAGCCAGGCAGTGGTGGTGCACACCTGTAATTCCAGCCATTTATACAACAGACCCAGGATTAATATCAAGTATATAAAAAGAACTCAAAACACAAGATTCAGGAAAAAATGTCCCAATTGTAAATGGGCTAAGGATCAAAACAGAGAGTTCTCAACAGAAGAATTTAAAACAATGGCCAGAAAAGCAAGCAAACAAACAAATAAACAGAAAAACAAAAACAAAGTTTTCATCCTCCTTAGTAATTCAGGAAGGGCAAAAGTGTTGAGATTTCATTTCATGACACTCAGAATGACTAACATCAATAAAAATACATACAACTAAGGCTGCTGGTGGAAACGCCAACTGGTTCAACTACTCAGAAAGGAATAAAAAAAGAAAAAAAGAAAGAAAGAAAGAAAGAAAGAAAGAAAGAAAGAAAGAAAGGAAGGAAGGAAAGAAAGAAAGAGATCCAAAAGTAAATATACCATATGACCCAGCTTTACTACTCCTTGGAGTATGCCCAAAGACTTGACATCCTACTTCATAAATACTTGCCAAATAATGTTCATTGCTGCCCTTTTCATAATAGCTCACAAATGGAAATTAAATACCCTCAATTAATGAATGTATAATAAAAATGTGGCACAAAGACACAATGGAATACTTTTCCACAGTAAAGAAAATTTTCATTCAAAAAGATGATGACCACTAGTGAGGCAACTTGGTCCCCAGAAGACAAATGCTGCATTTTTTTTTCATCTGAGAATTCTGGCTCCAAATCTATGAGTATAAAATATAGAATAACTGCATGAATCAGGAAACTATAAAAGGACGAAGATGAAGTATGTGCTTGAGCAGGGAATGATAGTACACAGGCAACATTAAGAAGCTAATTGCAAGGTGGTGAGAGTGCTTCCTCTGGGAAAGGAATCAATACAAGAAAAGAAAGAGAGAAGACACAGATAACACCAAGCTCATTTGATGAAGCTTCAAAGACTCCTTTTATTTTTTATATATCTAAAATTATATACAACACCTATAAGTGTATGTACACACAAACACACACACATACACTCACATATGTGCACACAACTTAAACAAAAATATTCTATGTGACAACATTTCTCATAAGAAAATTAAACTAACAATACCATTTTTAACATGTGTGAAAGAACTTTTTTGAGTGCCTTTCCAGACTAGTCCTAGTGACTCCCAAGGTCAACTGCTGTTACCTTTGGTTGTTTTTCAGAGGTTGAAGGTAAGGCTTTATTGCTGAAGACCCTACATACAATGTACAAAGAGGTTGGATTATTTGAACTGCAGCTAATCTAAAATCTTCCTGCGGTCTAACAGTCTTAGAATAAGACAGTACTATGCAAGCTGCCAAAAAAGGGATGTAATTGATAGTCTTCCTCAGCTATGAAGCCTGAGTGACAACAATGACCAATATGGCAAGCTAGTCAGAAGTCCAGTAATTGGCCTCACTTGCTGCTGGTGACTAGCAGCAGTCTCATTGTATTTAAGGACCACTCATCAGCTGGGGAGTAGTGCCTGATATGAGAAACCTAGTCAACTCCCTAGTATTAGAGAGGCCTCACAATTTAAAGGAGAATATACTGCCACCAGTTTGCTAGAAAAGCATAATTACATAAGTTGTACATTCTACAACTTATCCTTTTAACCAGAGGTCAGAGTAGCTATCACTTCTATCAAAAGAGCTGTTGTATCTTCCATGCAGAAATATTATTAAAAACCACAACTATACATAGTTAGAGGTCAACAGATCATGAAAAGCTCAGATCTAATGGATACATTGTCATTACAATTATTGCATCTATAGCTTGAGGAACTTTGCATAAGAGGTCTAAGAGGTCGAAATGCAGACAACACTGAGACTCTCTGCTGCAAAATTGCCTCTCCTAGGTGAAATTGCATATATATATATATGGAAATATATATATATATTTCCATACCATCATTTTCACCACTTGTCTGTGGCTAAGACATGTAAATAATAAAATACACTTGACTTACTTTCAAAGCATAAATACAATTGAATTGTATGTATTTACATATATTTACCTATACATACACACACATATGCTACAATACTTGTCAATGAAAAAGAGACTATAGGTTTAAAAGGGAGTTGGTGCACATGGGAGGAATCAGAGAAAGAAACGGGGAGGAGAACATGATGTAACAATATTTAATTTTAATGCATTAAAATAATTGAGAACAAAACAAAGATAATGGAAAATGTAAGATCCCACCTAAAATGTTTGAGCCACTCTGTGAGAAACAGAAAATGTGAAATACCACACACTAGTTCCTTTTCCTGTTGTACATTTAGTGCTAATAAGTTCCATTATCTTTTATTGTTCCTGACAGCTAGAGTGTAATTATTTCTAATGTCAGTATATTGGCAAATGTTTTAATATCCATTGTGTTTACTTTACTTATAATTCTCGTGCTCTCCTTTTTTCTTCAGACAAAAATTACATAACATTGTCTTATAATCCAAACTACACCATGCCATTTGTTCATTGTTTCTTGTTTGTTTGTTTGTTTTAGGATAGGTTATGAAGTAACTACACAATGATGGTGGATGGGCGATAACTAAGGCAGAACCTGTATCCTCATGACAATCTTTAAATGTGCAATAAATACATAACTAGTGGTTGTGTACAGTTGAATAATGAATCTGTGAGCTTACATTAGTAGTTAACATATTTCACATTAGCCATTATGTACAAACCACAGAAGACGATTCCTTGAGCAGGTGACTTGCTATTATTCCCACTGGAATTTCAGGGGAGTGAAGGTAGATTGTTTATTTGTTGGTGCTAGTGCCTGACCCTGTGGCTATGATAGGGTTTCACTCCTTTGGTCATCTTATGAAATGCTCACTGAGAAATCAGTCTGATGTCCTGAACACAGCTTCTTGCTCATTTTATTTTCAACATTCTTTCATGACTTTTGAGTTTTTGTACTGCTTTTTTCTCTATCCCATTTTCCTTGATAGCTATGTAATATCCCAAATAGATTTTTAAAATGGAGAGCCTGAAAATTTATGGAGAGCATTTTTTCTCACATTATAATTGAAAAGCATCAGAAGTTTTTTTGTGGCTTCACAGAATGAACAGCAACTCAAACAGTGTAACAACCTGATCCTCCCTTTCTTCTGAAAGTATGCTGCAGAGCCCTGAAACATCAGTCTTTCCTTGCAAGTGCTCAATTGGAGATTAAGCCATGAGAGAGAATTCATTCCTTTTCCAAAGCTGCTTCAAGCCATGGGGATGGAACAATAAATGAGAGTGGACACTCCTCATCTCAGCGCTGATCAGTGTGGTGTCCCCATTGATAGGACAAGGCTGCCTTATTTCCTCAGGGACTTCTGCATTTCTGACAGGGAAACAGAAAGTTAAGTTGCTGGCATAATGTAATTGGCTTTCAGTGTTTGATGGAGCAAGTTCATGTTCCTCTCAACACTGGGAGATTACCTTGTAATTCTAAGATAGTTAGATATTTTATTTTTTAAAGATTAAGATTAAAAAACTATAGGTATAAATATAGATACATATACATGAGTATCCATATTTGTATACAATGTTTTATCCATAACTACACAAACCTAGGCATTTAAATAAAAGGTCTGTTTAAATTGCATGCTAGCTTTATTTGTCATTTTTAATTTAAATGATTTTCTTAGAGGTTACCTTATGTAAAACCTGAAAAATAACAACCAAAACACAGGAAAAAGTTTTATCTGAAAGTTCACATTGTCCTATTTGATGTGGTATAATTTTATTATGTGAGAATTAAGTCAAGTAAGCTGTAAACACATGCAGTGAACCATTTTTATACGGTGACTTACTTAAAAGCATAGCCAATATTTTGAAATGGAGTAAAATTTCCAGTACTTATGTTTAAATATATAACTACAATTAAGAAAACTTTTTAAAAGTCAAAGAATATTCAATATATTTACTTCTAACTGTTTGCAGAGAGAATTGTCACATCATCTTGGAGGCCAGGTAAAGAGGACATGTGGAGGTTTTATGTGGATGAACAATGAGTTAAAGCTATTTGTTTTATGTAGATTACTAGCAGACTAGACATCATGAGTTGCAAATCACTTATCAGGAGATAGAGTAAAACCTCAGCCAAAACCTTTACCAGAATGAAGTCTGGGATTCACTCAGCCATTCACTTTGTAAATTCACTATGTAAATAAACATGTATGAAGAGAAGGTACAACCAAAACCAAATTGTAGAGGTTACATAATAATTTGGGGTTCTATTGTGCCTTATGTGCTGTTTCTGGATATTTATTTATTCATTTATTTACTTGTTTACTTATTGTGCATATATTTTGTGTATGTGTGTCTATGGGTACACATGTGCCGCAAATGTCTACATAACAATACAACCTCTAGTAGTCTTTCTACCACATGGGTCCCAAGAATGGATCATAGACGGCTTGGAGGCACACACAACTTCAACAATTGTGATGAACAATCTCAACAGTCTTGTATTATTGACTCTTAAGTACTTCAAGCAGAGAGCCTAGGGTATCTGAAGTATGTATTAGCAAGTTTGTGTTGAGTGTAGTGAGACGTGTAAGAGCTAAAAAGTGAGAAGACCAGTGAAGACATTCTATCCCACTCAAGATCGATGCCACCACACTAAATGATGCATCGCCCTCCCTCATCCACATTCATTTCTGTGCTCCTTCCATTCCCCCAAGGAACAAATGTATTGTTAGTCATCAAGTCAACATGTGCCTCCAGGTACCCTTGTAATGTGTCTGCATCCTGAGACCTTGCAAACATGAGTTTACTACTTTTTTAAACAAAGCTTTGGCCAATTCCTAGAAATTCATCAAGGGTTCCTTTTGCTGGCTCTGACCCATCTGTGTTTGGTATTAAAGGACAAAAGCAGTACCATAATTTTCATGAAATGAGTACCTAGTACCAAGTCAGTGATTAGAAATTTAGCATCGTGATTTAAATAAATAATGAGTTTGAATGCGTGACATATGAGTGACAGAGAGAAATAAAGTTTAAATGGAATGATATATGAGACAGATATCTACTGTGCAGTGAGAAGCACCAGACTTTAAATGCATTTCAAATTAAAATTAGGGCAATGTCCTTACAGAGGTGAGAGGCAAAGCTGTGAGACAGGAATGAGCAATAAAGATCGAGTATAAACAGACACTATGGTTGACTTTTGTGGTTTATTATCCAGAACTTTCAATAATCATGTCCATATCTATAATTTATTCAAATTTATGGTTAAGCTTCTTTAAGTCTTTTCTTATACATTTCCTTCAGGAACTGTGCTTAAGCAGATATGAGGAAGAACAAATAAAGCATCTCTCCCCAGGAGACTCTTCCTACATTTGCTATCTTACCAAAAGCTGTTTAATCAGCCCCAAAATGTCCATATCTGTGGCCACTTGTGTGATAGAAATCAGCTGAATTTTGCTTAATCCATTTCTTAGCTTCTATTATATTAGTCCACATTAGGAATTAGAAAACTCACTTCCGGTTATAACAGCATTCAGAATCTTAATCAAATCTGTCCAAGTGAAATTATCTTAGAAGTTACTAGGCCTTGGCATTTTTGCAATAAAATGTCAATCAAAAACTGTTTCAAAGCCGGGCAGTGGTGGTGCACATCTTTAATTCTAGCACTTGGGAGGCAGAGGCAGGCAGATTTCTGAGTTTGAGGCCAGACTGGTATACAGAGTGAGTCCAGGACAGCCAGGGCTACACAGAGAAACCCTGCATCGGAAAAAAAAAAGAAAGAAGGAAAGAAAGAAAGAAAGAAAGAAAGAAAGAAAGAAAGAAGGAAAGAAAGGAAGAAAGAAAGAAAGAATGAAAGGAAGGAAGGAAGAATGAAAGGAAGAAAGGAAGGAAGGAAGGAAGGAAGGAAGGAAGGAAGGGAAAGAAAAAAAGAAAAGAAAATCAAAAACTGTTTCAAGTATTATAGAGATTCAAGTACCATATTGGCTCTTCTCAAAAGTGTCATTCCTATACTCTAGAGATGTGACATAATCTCTGTGTTGAATTTGGAAGGTTTGTAGTATATGGAAATGTAGATAGGTATTTCTGATAAATAGTTTACTGCAGATGTTCTGACCATTTAAAGCAAGTTTTTTGAAGTCAGAAGAAAAGTATTATCTGTCAGTCATTTGCAGATAAATAAGAGTTGGATTCAATTTC
This sequence comes from Rhabdomys pumilio, assembly GCA_030674055.1. Classification (NCBI taxonomy): domain Eukaryota; kingdom Metazoa; phylum Chordata; class Mammalia; order Rodentia; family Muridae; genus Rhabdomys; species Rhabdomys pumilio. Next base: position 4,062,157 of record JANHMN010000013.1, on the reverse strand, counting down.
TACAGAGGTATTTCATGAAGGTTTCTTGAAATAGCTATTATCTAGAAACAACACGTGCTATCTCTAGAAGTTTCAATAATCATATTTCCACATTGGAAAATAGCACATAAAATGCTTAACATGTATCAAAACATGAATACTGTAGTAGGAGACATGGTTTAATGTGCATGAGTTGTTCACTCTGTGCAGGCTTGAGACCTGAGTTCAGATCTCTAGTAGCCATGTAAAAAGCTATACCTTTTGAGGCTGGACCACTGGCCTTTAGGGAATGAAGAAGACCACTGAGGACCTCTGGCCTCCAGCCTAGTTCTAGGCTCCTTGAGAGACCTTGACTCTATGAATAAGATTGGGAACGATAGAGCGAAAAATCAGGTGACGTCTTTTGGACTCAGTGCACATGCATATGTGTCCAAATGTACAAAATGTCTTTGTATATGAGATGTCAGTGTCACCTAATTATTTCACAATGGTCATTAAGTAGGTATGGATTTGATGCTGTATGTTAACTGGTCTTTATCTGCCTGCAACCTGTCAACAGTAGCTGGTACAGTGAATTGAAGGCTTTTGAGATTAACATATCTGCTCCTGTAATGATCTGGACTTAAATGTAGGTGTTAGGAGGGGAGAAGGGAGCTTTTCCACTTGGTTGTAAACAAAGCCACATGGCTTTGTGAATTCCTAACAATCAGTTTGAGAAGTAACAATGCAGGAGAATTATCCTTGTGATTGAAAAATAGAGGAATACAAACACCTGCACACCAAACACATTGTGTTCTTTACAAGAGCATTTACTGACTCTCAGAATCCCTAGAGAGAGATGATACAAGCATACAAGCAAGAACATTGATAGTAGCAAACAAAGAGGCAGTAAAATTTATAGAAAGTGTCTGTTAATGATGTGTTTGAGTAAGACTATAAACAGAGGAACATAGATTGGATTAAGAGAAGAGGCATGTTTTTGAGAATAATTACATATGCAGACTTCTAGAGAGAGAAATGACATGATTTTACATAAAAATCAGTGTTAATGCTATGCGCCGACTTTGCATACAGAAAATCAAGTTGTCATTTCTTTAAATGATTTAATGTTCTTAAATAACTCAGTGATTATGAACAAAGAAACATATGCATGCATAATACATGCATGTACAGACTCAAGCACATATGAACAAATGCATAAACATATACATATGCACACACATGCACATGTACAAAGTAAAAACAAAAATACAATTTCTCATCTTTTTCTTATGTGTTTTCTATTAATAAATAATGTCTGTGCTCACATTGTGACTGTTTCGGAGAGTCAAATTTAGACGCTAGTGTTCTTTTATCAATAGGTTTTAGTTTGCAGGTTTCTCAGAAGGGATTGGATGAAAATTAAGAGAGGGCTGTGAATAACAGGAACTCAGGATAAAAAGAAAGACCTAATGTTAGACAGCAGCATGTGAAGATGTACTTGAGCATCATTGATCCAGAGAGTGCAATTATCAATTTCTCATAAACTATATAACTACACATCAGTGCTCCTCTGGGCCTCAGTCAGAGAAGCCTCTTTTGGATCTAATCAGCAAAGTGGAGACTAATAACTGGTTAAGTGATGAGAATTAATGGTGGTTAGTGGCCAGACCTAAATAGAACATCTATATTAACTCTTACAAACTCATGGAGTATTGTGGAAAAGGGTACGGGGAGAAAGTAAGAGCTGGATGATGGGCAGGAGTATTGTGGAAGGCTGTCCTCTGCACATTACATTATCATGGTGTTCAGGAATTTACATGGTTTCTTAAACAAGACCTGCACAAGATTAAGCCATTGAAAATTCTAACATAGATGGGAAAGCACTCACGAGGACATATTCCTAGCTAGGAAAACATTTGCATTTGAAGGCACTGCCATAAGAAGGGTCATTTTTCTTTTGTGGTGTAGACATTGGAACATTGCATAAGCATACATTAGCAGTACTCACTGGAGTCAGCAGATATAAAAAAAATAAATAAATATGGGAGAAGATGGTTTGGGGGATGATTCACCCAGGGTGAGTGGAAAGAGAGAGCTTGAAGTTCACATAATCATGCTATATTGTTTATGGACTTGAAGTTGCCAAAGAACAAATAAAAATATTATAAAGAAGTAGATTATCATGTACCCAGGTCCTATATCCTCAATATAGTGGTTGTGCTAAGTACTTCCCTTCCTAATTAACAGCTGTCTATATATTAGTGGTATAAACATTAATGTGAATTTCAGCACAATTGGTTGTTATTTTATGAGTTGATATACACGTAAATCATGGGTATTGAGATAAAGCTAGTTTGGAATTAGTATGTTATCTGTGAATGTAAAATGTGATGCCATTAATAATAATTTATCTAAATGATTATTTTAAAGAAAGAGAAATAATTTGACCTGTTTGTATAATCCACATAAAAACTGAGGTATATCATTGATATATCCCAGTAAATACATACAGTTTTATATGGTTTGTATCCTACTGAACAGATACTCAGGATACAGTATTTCAACAAGCATTTTATCCTCAAGAGATGACTGGATATAGTAAATAGACATTGCAGTGAATGTTGAAACAATGTGACAATACTGTGCTTGTAATGAAAGTTTGGCTAGTAGTAGGCATGTAACAAAGAATAAGGTACAGGACTGCAAGGTAGTGCAAATGGAAAAATGTTTCCTTTTGGATTTTTTAAAAATATATTTTCATTTTATTTTCTCTAATACATTACATTCCAACTGCAGCCTCTCCTCTTTCCATTCTTCAATCCCCAATCCTGCCTCTCCCTGAGATCCACTGTTCCTCCATTTTCCTCCAGAAATAAGCAGGCCTAACAGTAATATAAATCAAACATAATGTGAAAGTTACAATACTAGACGCAAACCCTAATATCAATGCTAGACCAGAAAACCCAGAAGAAATTACATTGTCCCAAAACCAGAAACAGGAGTCAGAAGCATCCCCTGCAACACACAGAAATGCTGTCCCACGGAAATACAAAGCTACACAAGCATAACATATATGTTGAGGACCTGGTGCAGACTCAGGTGGGCCCTGTGCTCTGCTTGCTGCTTTAGTCTCTGTGAGACCCTATGAGCCCTGCTTAGTTGATTCAGTACACTGTGTTCTATGGTGTCCTTGACCTCTCTGTCTGCTACAATCCTTCATCCCATTCTACTCTAGGGTTCCACAAGGCTGTAGGTCTCTGAATCTGCTCCCATCGGTTGCTGGTGGAAACCACTCTGATGATGATGGGGATAGGCACTAAGCTTTGAGTATAGCAGAATATCATTAAGAATTTAGCTGCAATCTTAAATTACCTATTCTCCCATGCCCTTACTCAAGAGAAATGAATGTTTGCTTTTACTTATAATGTTAATCATTTGGCTTAAATAGATATAGAAATAGATACTTCTATAGATAGAAAACAATGTAGTAAAGCAAATATAAACTAAAATATTTGATACAATGCTGATATAGTTTGATAAGTCTGTCTGCAATAATGTTTGAAATGCTGTTTGTTATCAGGGTCATGTGGGGTTAATTGGAGTTAGTGACTTTACCCTTGTGAAACTCAGTTATAGGTTTCTGTGAATTATTCCTCATTCCTTCCCAAGGTGATGCTTTTGGTGCTGCTCATTAAAAGAGACAGCAAAAATATTTTTGTAAGGAAAAGACAGAGAGACAGACAGACAGATTGTAAAGGGAGCCATAAGAAAGGCTCAGACTAACAGAAAGACGGCACTGACTAAAAACACTGGGAGGGAAAAGTAGAGAATCTAGTTCTGTATTTGCTCTCGGTAAGATGACACACAGGGGAAGTGCTTTGATTTCTAACATTAATGTAACATGGGCACATTATCATTTATGCTTTTATACCCATTACATTTTTGTAAGCAATGTGTGAGGCCCTGCTAATTTACAATCCATTAAACCTACACAATTTGTATGTGTGTGTGTGTGTGTGTGTGTGTGTGTGTGTGTGTGTGACATTGTCTTCAGAGGATAAGGCATTTGATTCTCTGAAAGCTGCAGTGAAAAGTGGTGGTAAGTCACCCTGTGTTCATACTGGGAACAAATCCTGCTTTTCTGCAACAGAAAGGATGCATTTCAGCCACTGAGTGGTTTTCTCAATGACTCTGCCCTGCCCCTTTTAAATGTGCTCTGGGGAATGAACCTATGCCTTTGTGTGTGTGAGCAAAGTGTTTTCCCAACTGTCCTTTCTTTCTGATTCTGTTTGTTTACTGTCTGAAATAGGGTCTTGTATAACTCAGACTGGTCTTTAACGTGCTATGACGTGCATAGTAATTTTGAACCTCTGATATTCATGTGTCCTCTTTTTCAGTGCTGATATCTAAGTGTGTGCCACTTATTTTAATTATGAAGTGCTGGGGAGTGAACCAAGGATTTTGAGCTTGCTAGGAAAGCACTCTACAACTGAGCTGTACCCCCAGCTCAGTACAAAAGGGTTTTAAATGAACAGTTCAGTGGCATTATCTATCACCACTAACAATCTCTTAAATACTTCATCTTTTCAACTGAATGCTAAATGCATTGAACACTGTCCCTGATTCTTCACCAGAAATTATCGTCTTCTGTGTCTGTGAATTTGGGTACTGTAGATAACTCATGCATATTGTTTTGGCAAGTTGCTCCTGAGTGGCTAATTTCTTTCTCTTTCTGTCCAAGGTACCTCCTCAGTTTCTGTTTGTCTGCCCCACACCCCAACTTCTCATCAGTCTCTGCCCCTGTCTAGGCCAATCTTTTAAATCACATATGCTCTGTGTTCTGAAACAAAGCTCACACTTTTCTATTTGCTCTTCTAGGTTAACTATATCTTACTACTACTGTTGAATTTATGCAGAAAGCTGTTTTGTTCAAGGTATGACCAGTTGTGAACTAAAAATACTTTACAGAGGGCCTGCTCATACCTCTGTCAAGTTTCTGTTTATTCACATCAACAGCAACACCTGTCTTTCTCTAAGAGTTAAAAGAGAAATAAACCTCATAACCTCTCCAGCATAAACAGAAGCATGCCAAATGCCCTAGATATCTTTGTTTACAAAACTGAAAGAAAACCAACCGAAATTGAAATCTAAAAAAGATATTTGCTATCACTCTTGCAAAGTCGGCTTCCAAATATTCCACATTTACTTAACCTAGAGTACAAATTAGAAAAGACAACAGATACTAGGTGACTTGAACAAATTTAAAAGTTCACAAAAAGCTTTTCTTTGCCTGTATGTGCTTATGAGTGCAATTTCTCTGAGGACAGTGAGATGAAGAGAAAAAGAATAAGGAGGGAGAAAACCAGGGAGAAGAAGACAGGAGAGAGGGAGGAAAATGAGGCAGAGAGGCACTGGAGACTTGTCTAGGGCTAAGTGCACAGCACCTGTGTCACTATACCAGGCTGTATGTGAACTCTAGTTCTCCTCTCTGCATCCCAGTTAAAAAACACACTGCTCTTATGTATTATAATAACAGGATTACAAAGTCTAAAATATTTTATAGTAGTAATAATAATTACAAAAATATATAATGCGATTGAATTATATTCAATAATATATTTATATAATATAATAATTATTATCACTATTATTTGCTATTTTACAGTGTACTAGACAGTAGTTGCTAGAGCCTACCTTAATTCCAAATTTATATTCCCTACCATATTCTTCTAATCTCTTAGTGATGTTTCTGATTTCACAGGAACCTAGAAAAATTGAGTAGCCATTGAGTGAAGCATTTTTCTTCTAAATGACAACAATTTCTAATTGTTGAGCTGTTCCTCTCTCAAGTTGTTTGCGGGTAAAAGATGGGGAAAATAAAATGACTCACTCAGCTTACAGCTGAGCATCTCTCTCATCTTTATTTGTGTAGACATCATTAACTTCCTTTTCACAAGAAGCTAATACTTTTGTCTTTAGGTGATAATAATAACAAGGTTTATTAGAAATTAAACATAGTCTATTAACAAATCCATGGCTATGTTCATGTATTTAAAGAATTTTAATGTACTACAGCTTGACTTATTTCTTCAGAATAACATTTAAATTGTATAATTAAAAAAAATCACCAATTATAACCCAAGATAATAGGATCCTCAATATATTCTACAAATTGTGTTTCTTCTTTCACATAACTCGTTTGTATTGACTCGGAAGTATCTTATAGCATTAATGTGAACAAGTTTTACATGTTTATCGGTTAAACAAAGTTATGTAACAGGAAATGCTAATTTGGGATGGGAATATAAAAAAAATAAACCCATAATCAAATTTCAGATGGAACTCCAATTGGAACGTATTTTCAAATGGCTTTGTTTATTTGTTTTAAATGTTGATTATTAAGGTTTGTTTAACCTACAGGTTATTGAACAATTTTAAAGTTATTGTGCATGTATATGTATGTGTGTCATGCATTCACGTATGTATGTGTTTGCAGGCATGTGGCAGAACATGCGTGGAGCCACTTGGCATCCTCCATTTCTACTCACCTTGATTACTCTGGCAGGCTGTCCTGCTGAATGAACCTGGTGCTTCTCATTTTGGTTATTAAGGCAGCCAAATATGAATGGGAATTTCCTTTCCTTTTTCCCTGCATGTTGGGATTGCAGATTTATTACCACACCCCTTGATTTTTCAAGTGAACTCTGTTCATCGAACTTGCACAACAATCATTTATATACTGATTCACCCCCCAAGGCATCCATACATATTTAATGTATAACTTCTGATGTATTTGAACAAAGGTTGTTACACACAGATCCATTAGCTTAATTTACATAAAAATATTCATCACCTCTCAGAATTTTCCATTGTTCCCTTATAAAATGTTGTCATTAATATTTTTATTATCAATATTTAGTATAAAATTAACATAAGATATACATGCTAACAGCCATTTAAATATACAGAAGAGTACTCTTAACTGTAAGTAGCTGTACACACCATGGATTCCTAGGATTTATTTGTCTTGTGTTCTTGACACTTTTCACCCTTTGACTCAAACCTCTCCATCTGCCATATCCTAACCGCCCAGCGGCCAGTATTCTGTTTTCTAGTTCTATGGGCTGACTGTTTTATATCTTTGTGCTCTCATACAGTATTTGCATATCTGGCTTATTTCAATTAGCACTATGTCCTCCAGATGAATGCATGTTGATAAAGATAGAAAAATACCCTTTTTGACAAAAGTGCCAATATACAACTGCATGTGTCTAGGAACTCTTCCATTTATTCACTGATAGACATTGAGCTGATTCCATATCTTGGCACCTGTGCACAATGTTGCAATGTTCCCTGAACTGTAAATTTCTTCAAAGTCTGATTTTTAGATACTTTAGATACATATCCAGGAGTGGAATTGCTGGATTCTATGGCAAGTCTACCTTTAATGCTTAGGGATCCCATAACTGTTTTCCATAATGAAAGTATTAGTTCAGAATTTTATCAAGTGAGTGTAAGGATTTAATTTTACCTATCATATATCTTTTAAGTCTTCATTCAATTTTTTATTTCTATTATATTTATGATAACTGGTATGAGAAAATTACTCATTTAAAATTACAGTGTCCTCCTCATAACAAGAGCAGAAATCCGCCTGCGTTATGTTCTCTTCTGTATATTTATCTTTGCCTTAAATATTGTGCATATTATTATTTATTTGTCCAGTTATTTATGCATTCATTTTTGAGAAAATGAGTCTATATAATCCATACATTTCCAAAGAGATGTTATTCTAGTTGCATATGTTTCTATCATAATAGGGTTAAAAGGACAAGAAGAAACACTGAAAGAGTAGAAGACACAGTTATATGTAGATATGTGCTTATGGGAATAATAATTATTATGAAGCTCCCTAAGAATCTATCTAGTTCAATGAAGTACACTTGGAGCAGATGACTTTGAATAGAGAGTACAATCATTTTAGATTTTTTTCTTTTAGTAAGAAGTTAAAATACCCATACATATACAAATAGATATGCAATGCACATATATTGAAATTTCCATACATGTGCACAGTATTTCTTTGTCTTTACCATATCCACCCCTTGCTCTCTCCTTCCAATACTTGCCATAATCCCCTGCCATCACAGCTCTCTAAGCTTCATGTTCATATTTTAGATTAATAATTGTTTCAAAATCCACGGTGCACAATTAGTTCTCTCCATGAGAGTGTAATGACAGTCATGAGTGTGTAATTATTATTTCTTATTTTGGTGTAATTTGTCCCTATATTCTCATCATTAAATAATATGTAAGTATTACTACATTTTAAAAATTAAAACCCATTGTTTTGCATTCATGTGTATGTTTATTACCTGCATTACTGCCATATGTAACATATAATATAGACAATATGCTATCTTGCACTCTGACCAGATCACTACTGAATTTATAAGCCCTAATTTGTCACTAAAATGAGGGCCTGTCTTTAAACCACCATTCTTTTCAGTAACTCAGGTTTTGAACCAAACATTTGCTGTCTTACTTGATAGATGTCATTTTCTCTTTGATGTTTTACAATTATTGTTCTCATTATTTCTAAAATATCTTACTCTATAATTATCTCAGTATAATTAATGTTTTTGGGACTTGAGAGAGCACAGATAAAAGGTCATTTGTCTTAAAGTTAAATGGCAACCATTAAAAATTTGTTCAAGATTTCCTCTTCAGTGACAGAGAAACAAATGTGTCATGCCATTGACTTAGATAGGAGTCTGGCAGATACTTCTGTTGGTAGTGGTATCTTTGAAACACCCATAGATTTGAGCAATGATGTGGACACAAGGAAGACTTTAGTCAGGCCGGGAGACATAAATGCCCTATGCATAAAAATAAGACGTGTACTCTTGACTGGAAAGTTACCAGGAAATGACTAAGTTTAAGTAAGTATTAAATTGCATGAGGCTTTATTTTTCCTCAAATTTAGACACTACTTTGGTCACATATCTTTCACTCTGGTCTTACTGTATAGAGAAGATTTCAACAATATGCTAAACACAGAATTGATCCCCAGGGTATTAGAGACACAACTATTCCTAAGCTTAATGGAAATGCACTTACAATGTTTTTTCTAGAGCAACACTTTAGTATTTGTTTTTAAGTATCTTATCCAGGTAGAGCTGTTTGACAATTTTTCAACTTATCTTAGAAAATTGCTTGCAATTGTGATGCATCTAATTATCAAATGATGGTTTAAAACCTGTTGAAATAGTCTTTACTCATTCCAAAATTAAACATTTAAGTAAAACTGCTGATATTAAACTGTCCTGATTTGCTACATCATCATGATACACACACACACACACACACACACACACACACACACGCGGTTGAATTTAAAATAGATTTTATTTTATGAGATTTTTTTCCATGTTTCCAAATATTTATTTTTCTGTATTGTACTAATACATTTTGGAAAATTCAATGTAATAATCTTAAAATTATTTGGTCACTCTTCTCTGATTTTTATATCACCTAATAAAAGATAATTATAAATAGTACACCTTTAGAAATGAAATTGAACCTTCTTGTAAAACCACCATATGACTTGATTTTCATTACTATTTTTGGCAGATGTTCTCTTCAAAACTTTGTTTATAAGACTCAGTATATATTTTTGAGTTTATTAAAATATTGTTATGAACTTGCATTTTATCTAGATTCTTTTCCCCTAATTACTGTTATACCGTACTTCTTTTTAATATTCTTTTTAGTTTTCTAGAAGCTTATTCTATTATCATTTTCTTTACTGTACATGTATTTCCTGTATCTGTTTTAACAATTATGTGCTTAGTGTTTGCTAATTACCTGGGACTTTTAGGATGGCAGCTGGTATGTGACAACTATTCATGAATATTAGGTAAGAGAGTTATTAATGTTCTTTCATTCTTCATCCAACTTTTGAACAATCAGCATAAAAATTGGCAGGCATTATTCATGATCAGGAGTAGAACAAACAGGACAGGATTTTGTGTGCTATGTATCCAGTGGAGTGATGACCCAATCAATGATCTAATTTTTAAAGGTTTGGTGGACCTTTGGAATCCAATTACTTTAATTATAGGGCTTTTTTTTTTTTCTGTAAGCAATGTTGAATCTTTACTTTATTAAATCTAACAAAGATGACAGTTTGAACTTAAACAGTTTGACTCAATATTCAAATGATTTGAGAGGAGTCTCTGTTCTTTCAACCTCAGTAAACAGGCAGAATCTTTATCTGTTTTGTCCATTAAATTAAGCCAAGTGCTTAGATTTTACCAGGCAAGAGGATTGTAAAGAAATGTTTTAGAGTATACACAAATCTCTATGGTATGCATTAATGGGAATTATTTTTCATTCTATAACAACTTTTGAAATTATATGAAGTATTTTACATTTAGAATTTTTTTCTGAATTGAACAGTCTTAAGGATGCTGTGGAAGCATCCTTAAGATATTAACAACAGATATCAACTTGCTTTATTTTTTAATTAATTTATTTATTTATTTTAAACTCCAAATTTTATTCCCTTCCCAGTCCATCTTCCAACTGTTCCATATCCCATACTTCCTCTCTGCCCCTTGTCTCCATGAGGATATTCCCACCCCCATCCTTCACCCCACCAGACCTCTAAACTCCCTGGGGCCTCCAATCTCTTGAGGATTAAGTGCATCTTATCTGACTAAAGCCAGACCCAGCAGTCTTCTGCTGTATGTGTTGGGAGCCTCATATTAGCTGGTGTATTGCTGCCTGGTTGGCGGTCCAGTGTTTCAGAAATCTCAGGGGTCCAGGTTAATTGAGACTGCTGGTTAACCTACAGCATCGCCCTCCTCCTCAGCTTCTTCTAGCTTTTCCCTAATTCAACTACAGAGGTCAGTAGCTTCTGTTCATTGGTCGGGTGCACATATCTGCATCTGACTCAGCTGCTTTTTAGGTTTTTTTTGGAGGAGTCATGATAGGTCCCTTTTTGTGAACACTCCATAGCCTAAGTAATAGTGTCTGGCCTTGGGATCTTCCCTTAAGCTGGATCCCACTTTGGGCAGCAGTCCCATTTGGGAGGGAAAAGAGAACAATCACAAGTGGGGAGGAATGAAGGGACCAGGGAAGCAAAGTGGATGGGGGAGGGGGAAGAGGTAACCTAATCTGGTATTCATTGAAGGAAAAGGACTGACTATCTGAGGGCCAGCAGAAAGAATGGAAACAGGCTACCTCGGGAGGTAGGAGGTTGGGGAGACCCTCCAGAATGCATCAGAGACCTGGGAGGTGAGAGACTCTCAGAACTCAAAAGGAAGGACCTTAGATGAAATGCTGGACAGTAGGGAGAGAGAATTTATAGAGCTCACCTCCAGCAGAAAGACAGGGCATTGAGTGAGGGATGGGGTTGCCATTCCATAGTCAAAACTCTGACCCATAATTGTTCCTGTCTGAAAGAACTGCAGGGATGGAAATAGAGAGGAGCCTGAGGAAAAGAAGTTTCAACTTGCTTTATTTTAACAAACACACAGCTCTCTAGAAAAGTGGTTCTCAACCTGTTAATCATGACTTCTTTGGGGTTCAACCACCCTTTCACAGGGGTCATCTAAGACCATTGGAAAACACATATATTTACAATATGATTCATAATAATAGCAAAATCACAGTTATGATGGGGCAACAAAAATAATTTTATGGTTGCAGGATCACCATAGCATGAGAAATGTATTAAAGGGTCTTAGTATTGGGAAAGTTGAGAACCATTGGTCTAGAATGTGCTCCTATAATTTATTTTTTAAAGCTTACAATTACTAGATAATTCTGCTACTTAAGACATTTATGTGTATTTGTTTCAATTACATTGTATTTTTTCCTAATATACTTAATCATGTACAAACAAATAAGAATGTAAGCATTTTACATGGTAATGTTCATTTCAATGTTTATTTTCTGAATAGGTATATGTGTCAGTCTATCTTCTTTCCAATGCTGTGATGTTTAAAAGCGTTTTTGGGGCTTCCTGTCTAGCTCCAGAGTGTAGTTTCTAGACGATGATTTTTAATAGAATTTTTACATCTCAGTCTGAGTTTTCTCATTTGTAGATAAGATGAAAATGGTTTTACTGCGTGCTGTGGGAAGTGGTATAAAGACTCATTAGTAATGATACAGAAAGTTTACAACACAGCTTGGTGTTGTGTGGCAAACCTAAGTTAAATAATAAAGGTAATCCTTAAGTTAATAAATATCACCTTCTATTTTCCACCTTGTTATGTCCTTCCTGATAACCAGGCACTTGAGGATTTGCTCTATTTATAAAGCATTGATAAGTTCCTCTTTCACTATATTTTATCTTGTTGTCAATGGCTGTTTGCTTGTCTTGACTAAATATTCAAATGATTAGAGAAGAGACTCTGCTCTTTCCTCCTCATTAATTAGTCTGGGAGGATTTTTATCTGTTCTACTCATTAAAGTAATCCAAGTGCTTAGAATTTTGCCTGGCATGAGGATTTTAAACAAATGTTTGTTAAGTAAGCATGAGTTTATACATTAAGTATCAAATTCCAAAGACACTATTCTAGTCTGATAAAGAATGAGAAAGAATGTGACACATCTAAGACTAGCTAATCTATATGGTTTGATTTCTGACATCCAGGCATTTGCATGCAGACCTGCTCTTTCAGATACAAATGCTGGCTCTGAACCAGTCCAGTCTTGGCATCAGTATCTTCCAAACCCGAGGGGCACCTCAGTCTCAGCTGCTGCTTTCGTTAATTTCTCCCTTTCTGTTTATTTTAATTACCCTGGCTGCTTCTGCATCTGCCAGAAGAAGAATGTGAGAGACAATGCAAAGAATGTTATGCAACGTATGAGGTCAAACATGACTTAGTGCATGAAAATCATTTAACAAAGAAAATCAATCTGAAAAACTGCGTTTGTGTTCTGAATCAAAGATACTGAAATTCTGAGTATTTTAAGCTGCTTTATGCTTTCAATGAAAGTTTTATTTTTCAGAGTTATGAGACAATGGATATTCTCCAAAGACAAACAGTGTATAAGAAGTCTACAGAATGCAAGAAGAGATGCTTTTTCAAAGCTAAATTCATCATTTTATCCATGTTCACTATGGGATATGCTTTAATCAGATGAACATTTACATAAAAGGCAATGGTATTTTAACCCCTTTCTCATTATTTCAGTTTCATTTAGAGGCTGAGCCTTTTTGTTATTCTACTTATAAATTCTCCTGACGGTTGTTTCAAAAACATGTAACGATACATATATTCATCCATTACTTTAGTATGACAATTCTCAACAAATCAATTGCTGATCAATTGTGAAAGATTTATCTCTTTTACATTATATCTTCTGACTTTTCCACTTTCTTTTATTTGGAGCCATTTATATTGATCTATTTTTGTTTTTCTTAAATGTATTTTCTTTTTACATAATATATCCTAATTATGACCTCCTTCTATTCCCTTTAGTTTCTCCCTACTTTAAAGTTCTTTAAAGCTTTATTTTTATGAATATAGCCTATATGAATGCATTTGAATCCACTCCGTTTCTGTCTCTGATTAGAAAACAAATAGACTTATAAGAGATAGTACTACAAAATAAAAATAAAAGTCAAAATTTAATGCATTGGAGTTGGATAAAATAAAAATAAAAAAGAGAGCCCAAGAACAGACACGAGAAACAGACCTACTCATTCACAATTCAGAAAGCCCATAAAAACACTAACTTGAATTCCGTAATATGTACACAAAAGACCTGATATAGAACCTTGCAGACTCTGTGCATGCTGCTTCAGTCTCTCTGATTTCATACGAGCTTTGCTCATGTTAATTTAGGAGGCTTTTTTCCTTGGTGTTCTTGATACCCTCTGACTCTTACCTTCCTTCTATCTCCCTTTCCTCAGAGTTTCTTAAATGCTGAGGGGAGGGATATAATGGAGATATCCCATTTTGAGCTCCATGTTCCAATTAATCTTTGTATAATGTCATGTTGTGGGAGGTGTTAGAAAAGATGGCAGTGTGACTGGCTAGCTCCTGGCCTCTGCCATGTTCTTGCTCCTTGTTCCCACACTAAATGTGGCACTGGCTGGACCCACGAGACATTGGCGTTGCTGTCATCTCCGCTGGTTAGCTACATGGAGTCCATGGCTCCAAGCATGGCTCAAAGGCCAACTCTGCTACCCCGTAGAGCTCTGCTGTCATCCTCGCGGTACCTGGTAAAAATAAGACTCTTAATGCTTAAAGATTAACCAAATAGATTTATATATCAGCAAATACTCAGTACACAAGACACCCACACAGTTGAGATTGCTAACCCAATTGCCTTACCTTGAATGAATAACTACCATAGACTGCTAGACACACGTAGTCATCAGCGGCCATCTTCTCTCCTCCTCCTTCTCCTCTCTCATTCCTTCCTCCTCCCAACTCCTAGCTCTGTCTACCTCTTCTCCTGCCCAATCACTGGCTCTAGCCTCTATTTTACAAATTATGGTGGGCAGAAGGTTCACAAAGTCACTTGTACACTGATTCACTCCTCTGCAGCCCTTACTGGGAAAGTAGAATCAGCATCAAAATACAAGACCAGAAAGATCCAAAACAACAACGTCAGTCTATAGGCTCTGTATTTGTTCCCATCTGCTGGAGGAGGAAGCTTCTTTGATGTTCACTGAGCCAACACTGATCTATGAGCACAGCAAATGTCGTTGGGAATCATTTTATTGCTACATTATTGTTGGTTTGTTTTAGAATTCTTTAATTATTATTATTATTACTTATTCAATTAATTTAAGCTTTTACTTAACTATATCTTCACTTGTAAGATCACATCAATAATCTCTTGAAGCATCACTGCCCACATGAAAGACCTTTTTCATATTCTCTTCTCTTCTCCTGTTTTTTTTTCTCTCCCTGTCCCCTCCCTTCTCTTCTCTACTCCTGTTTCTTCTTTGTTCCTTTCCTTCCATTTCAACTGGTCACCTTTAGACATCTATAGTGTGTTTGTGCACATGTTCAAAGTGAAAGAGTTTAAATTCCCAAAGTCTCAGTCTACATATTATCTCTACACTCATGTTGAATGTTTTGAGGTGGTATACAATAGATAAGGAACACTTTTATAGGTCTACTAACATATGATGTCAGTTTTCATTCATTCTTCCCTTTCTATACCACACAGATAGGCAGTACAAAATCAATTCTGTGGGTTTAAATGTTTAGATTTTAATCTTCTCAATAATCAGTGGGAGATAACTATTATCATTAATCCTGTTTAACAAATTATAAAACAAAACCACCATGAGAGTAGTTCTATCCCCAGTAAAAGAGTCTGTTAGGGAAATCACTTTTTTTTTTCTGAGTTGTTATCAGTTGCAGATAGCTTCTTGGCATAAATGGGGTTTGTGTTCACTGCCACTCATAATGCTGTGTACACATGGATCTGTAGTAGGATAGATTTTGAGAGCTACATACCAAAGAGAGGTGATATGGGGAGGCAAGTAGTAGGGAAATTGGGGAGCAGTTAAAAGAGAAGGAATGGAGATAGCTTTTTTTTTTTTTTACAACATATTATGTGCCTCTATGAAATTCACAAACAATAAAATGTACATTTAATGCATCTAAATTAGATGATTCAGGTAGTAAACACTAAATAATTGTTAAAGATTTTTACCTTGGATTCTAAATACTTGATTGGTCTTGTGGCTAGAGTGGATGTTGCTGAAGAATCATGGATGATATCCCACTGGTGTGAGCATTAGATAGTTTTCTGTGAGGCTCTCCTTATTTAGTTATTATTATTTGCATTTATTTTCTGGGTTTGCTGTTGGAAATTAAGTGGATTTACACCTAGGTACTCTAAATATCATAAATTATGAAATAGTTGAATTATTCATGAATAGAGACAAATTAAACCCATTCTCACTGTTAAATGTTCTAGTGGCTTCAGGCACCACAGCTAATTTCTGAATAGCAGAATTCAACAACTAAAGATGCCCTCAGAAGTTAAAGTGCTTGTGCTAATGCAACAAATGGTGTGGTACTCCACTTCATTAAGCAACCATTAAAACAACCCATCTCCTGTGAAGCATTTCCTTAAGGGTCATTTATATTTCAATTTCAGATGGAGTCCATCTGACCATGTCTAACTCCCAAGTGGTGTTTCTAACTAACTTAGGGCAGCTCTAGCAAACAATATATATATATATATATATATATATATATATATATATATATATATGTATATATATATCATCCAGGGCTCTAAAAGAAGGATAAAAGGAAGAATTTATTTAGCTTATTCTAGATAATTTTCTTCTGGAAGGTATAAATAATTGAAAACCCTGTCATTTTCTTTGCTCATCTTCTGTACATAAAAGGACATGTTTAAATTTTGAATGACCTCATCAGTTTCACTCACAACTGTATCATGTAGGCTATTTTGAGTGCTTTTATCAAGTAAGTATACAGTGATGATGGAAACATTGTATAATCTTAATCACACAGCATATTTGTCACATTGAGATGATTCTAATATTTTTCTTACATTTAGTAGTCAGGCTTCATAACCACCTAAGCCAAAGGCAGTAGCATTACTACTGAGATTAAATGGAAGATTAATTAATAAAACTACAAAACTTAAGGAAATATAGATGCAAAAAAAAAAACAAAAAATTAATTTAAAACAGTATACACATATAATTGAAAGATCATTGTCAGAATCTGTAAAGGGACAGTGCATTTTTAAATTATCATTTCATTGTTGCTCATCTGTTTTAGTTGAGTCATTACAATCCAACTGATATTCCTTATGGGGATAATCTCCTCTGGTCTGTGTGTGGGAGAGTCACCTGTCAATAAATCTAATGACCAATAAGTTGAGGGAGGATTAGAAGATTGGACTTCTGGCTGAGACTTCGAACAGAGAGACTATTGGGCATGAGAGATTCAATCATTACAAAGAGGAAATTGGTATAAGACTACAGCAACAAATGCTGCTGAACATACAGGCTCTTAGAATCCAGGTTCAGTGCCTGAGAAGCCATGAGGAAAAAAGGTTTACTAAGCTGCTCTGTAGTGGCAGGCAGGCTGCTCTGTGAGCCAAGCAGCTAAAATTCTAAGGCCTCTCAGAAAAACAGCAGCCCAGTGTCAAGTGTAGGCCCACTGTGTCTTCAGGCCAGTACCTGGTATGAAGTTCTGGTCCAGCCAAGTGTGACAGGGCACAGCCTAAAGGTCTACATTGGAGAGGCTTGGTCAGGGTCAGCAGGAAGCAGAACCAGTAGGACAGCCTTTTGGACTGAACTGAGGAAACAGAACCTGCTGCCAATGCCAGGTGTTAAAGGATCAGTGGAAAGAGAATGAAAGACAGCACCCAGAAGAAATTTAAGCCCATACACAAGCTTCTGACTAGGTAAATATCTTTGAAATATATACCAAATACTAAATGTGCTAATACTAACTGCTAAATACTAAAGAAACTGAAAGGGAGAAAGTCTCTGAAGGAAGGAAAGAATGAAAGACTTAAAAAGAAAAACATTATATATGTGAAAAATAGAGAGAGACCCAATGACACAATATGTCTGGATGTCATATGATTTTGTTTCACTTATCAGCATGCAAATAATTATTTTTAGTAACAATTATAATTTTATATATCTTCTTAAAAGAGATTGAAAAAAAGGCAGACTTAGATAGGTAAGGGACTGAAAAAAATCCTTGCTAAGTTACAAACAATAGAAAAATACTTAGACAATCCTTGAATCATGACAATATCTTACATGAATCCAATCTAAATACTAAAGCA
This sequence comes from Rhabdomys pumilio, assembly GCA_030674055.1. Classification (NCBI taxonomy): domain Eukaryota; kingdom Metazoa; phylum Chordata; class Mammalia; order Rodentia; family Muridae; genus Rhabdomys; species Rhabdomys pumilio. The sequence goes on along the minus strand of JANHMN010000013.1, from coordinate 4,044,373 downwards.
GTACATAACATGGCTGTCAAAAGGCAGTCTGTATCTCTTATACAACTTAAAATGATTTCCAAGCCTTGTTAAAGGAATTAGATAGAGATCAAAAATATCCACAGGGTTAATATGTATTAGGTTGACAACTTATAGAGACACAAGATTTTAAAAGATTTAAGGAAACTATAATGACCTATAGCCTACATCACCACATATAAAACAAATAATAATTTGGTCTTGAAAAATCATATAATATCAAAAGATTGGAGAAATTTTATGATTTTATTTCTTAGATCCTGACTCTCAATTACAATGGCTAATATGATGGAAAGATGAGGTTTAAATCATGGAACAACAAAATGGAACCAGAGGCATTGATATTGTCAAGGTTTGTTATTAGCTGATGGTCTATATTCTGAATTAAGAGTACAGATTACCCTTGATGATGTATTCTTATAACAATGGCTTACAATAACCTTAAAAGTTTGGGACAAAGTTGAAGAACAACAACGAGCTGAATCATGTACAACGATAATCTAAGTTTCAAATGGATCTTTCATGAACTTTTTGCAACGATTGACTACAGCAATAAATAGAGCAATATCAGATCCAACTGCTAGAGAAAGTTTAATAAAATGTTCAGCTTTTAAATATCCTAATACAAAATGCAAACTGGGTAGTACACCTTTAATTGCTATATTTCCACCTCTTAATGAGTGGACCAAAACTACTGTGAGGATGGAATCCAGTGCTCACAATTCAGTTGTAGTTGAAGAAACAATTACAAGTGACATAAAAACACAAAATGCCCATTGCTGTGAAAGATCAGGCTATGCCCTAAAAAATGCCAGACAAAGTTCCTAAGGAAAAGTTCTTCTACAATAATAATTCATGGGGAAGATTTCTTGTGAAATGTAGAAGATATAGAAGAAGCAGACATAAATCTAATGAATGTAGTTCAACTGAAAGATATTCAAGGCAACACCTTAATGTCAGAAAACTGACTAAGAAGCTTTGCTCAAGGTACTATAAAAACAACATGAGCAATTCATTTCCTGTCCACCAAGGAAAATTGTTTTGAAAAGCAACTAGAAATATCAAAGCCTGAAACTACAAACAGCACTGTTTAAAACTAAAATAAATCATGTAACAGGAATAGAGCAATTCCTGTGGATAGAAGAGGAGATTCTAAAGATACTACTATAAATAGTAAGAGACCAAAGTTAAAATTACAGTTAGTTGAAATTTATATTGAAGGATTAGAGGATACAGGAAAAGATGCAGCTATATTATTACAGGATTACTAGTATCCAGCTTAGCCAATTTCAAAGGATATCTATATAGATCCTATGAATTGGGATATTGTCTCAGGTGAAACATAGTCTAAAATGGATTAAATGTATAGGACAGAAAATTAAGACCATATGTGGTTAATACAGTCATATAGTCCAAAATCTATGGGAAAGAGATTTATTGCAACAATGGTAAGCATAGATTAGCATTCCCTTAGCTTTAAACATAGCTTATAAAAGATGAGAGCATCCTAATAAAGAAATTAGTTATAGACTGTCTAAGGTGTCTGTAAGCAGGGCACAGCAGAGGCTCACTCTTTAACTTTTTATGTGGTAGCCATTGCTGGTAGATCACAAGCTGCATTGCCACTACAGTGATAAACTGACAACATTTGGGGGAGAACCATGGCCTATAAGAAGTGAAAAATTGCAGGCACTAGAACAGCTTGTCCAAGAGCAGATGGATGTGCAACATATAGAAGAGTCAATCAGACCTTGGAATTCTCCTAATTTATTATTAAAAAGAAATCTGGAAAATAGAGGAGGTTAACAAATCTGAGAGCAACTAATAAAATTATTTAGCCTGGAATTAATTAATTATATTTGCAGACTGGAATCCCATTGCCTTTCTTGTTACCTAATGTGTGGGCTATTATAATGATTGATTTAAAACAATACTACAATGTCTTTGCATGAGCATGGTAGTGTAGGTTTTTTTTCTCAGTATGTACTTGTAATGATAGTGGTTCAATAAAGGTATATCATAAGAGGGTCTTGCCACAAAGACTGTTAAACAGTCCTATTTTATGACAATATTTTGTAAAACATCTATTAGAAATAATTTATAAACAGTTTCTTCAGTCTACAATTTATTATTTTACGAATGATATCTTACTAACTGATTCAGATATGAACATCATAGAAAAATAATGTTGGATGAAGTAAAGAGAATTTTGCTTTGCTGAGAATTACAAATAGATGCTGAAAAAAATACAAAGAGGAGGTTCTACTAATTATCTGGGATATAAGATAGGTCTGCAAAAGATTCAACCACAAAACATACAGAATCAGAAGTGAGTAATTAAAAACTATTAATGATTTTTAAAAATTGTTGAGAGATATTAATTGGCTAAGATCGATCATTAGATTGAATACTCAAGACTTAAGTAATTTATTTCAAAGTTTACAAGGTGATAAGGACTTAAGTAGTCCAAGAAAATTATCAGCTGAGGCTGAATATGAATTGGCTTTACTAGAAAAAATTAGAGTGCAAACATAGACTGTTTGGCACTAAAGATAGCTTGTATTTTGGTTATTTTGCCTTCTATTCATTCTCCTACAGGAATACTTATGCAGAGCGAAGATAAAATCTTAAAATAGATATTTTTAGCACATAGAGTAAAAAAATAAAGATCTAGATAAGAAAGTTTTCTAAATAGATTCAGAAATTTAAAATGAGACTTTGTCAATTATCAGGAAAAGACTCAACAGAAATTATAGTACCTTTTACTAATGGCAAGATAGCCTCATTATGGGCAGAAAATGAACATTGGCAAGGAGCTCACAGTAATTTTTCTGGGACAAATTAACAATGAATGACCCAAAAGCAAATGACTTCAGTTTATAAAGATAAATGATTGGATTCTTCCTCATATAGTAAAAGGGACACCAATTTCTGGAGCCCCTTCATCACACACACACACACACACACACACACACACACACACACTCACTCACACACACACACACACATATTATATACATATTACATGTATATAATATATATATTATATATATATGTATACATAAAATCAATGCAAATGAATCAGGAAAGGCAGGTTATAAGCCAGAAAAACATGAGAAAGGTGATCAGAATCTTTATAATTTAGTTCAGACACCAGAACTGTATGCCATTCTTATGGTATTAGATTTTGCAGAATCTCTTCACATAGGAACTGACTCTCAATATGCAGAAACCATTGTTTGCATATAGAAATTGTTGCACTTATTTGAGAAAATTCAAAATTAACTTCATTATTTATTGAATACTAAGTCATCAGAAATAGAAATTATCCATTGTATGTACCACATATCAGATACCATATTGTTCTACCAGACATGCTGGTATAAGGTAATGCTGAAATTTATCAACTATTAGTAGGAAATAGAAGTTTCAGAATTTCTTAAATCACAACACAACAACAGCAAAGGTTTGAAAAAAGATTTTTCTATCGTTTGGCAACATGCCAAGTAAATTATGAGGAAATATCATTCCTGTTCTTTGTATAACTATTACCTACAATGAATAACAAAAAGGTACCCAAATATAGGCAATTTGGCAAATGAAGGTGTTTCATTTTGCAATTTGGAAAACCAAATTACGTGCACAACACCATAAAAACATATTCAGGATTTCAATGAGCAACTGTTTTAAGTTCTAAAAATGCTGATTCTGCAACTATACATTTATTAGAAATTATGGCTCTTATAGGGATATCTGTACATATTAGGACTAACATTGCTCCATTATAGATCTCTAGCAAAATGAAGCACTTTTTATATTATAGTGCAAACCAAATTACAGATACACCACACAATCCTATAGGAGAAATAGTTGTAGGGGAATCGAATCATATTTTAAAAGAGATTCTTAACAACAACAACAAAAAAAAAAGGTAACAAAGAGTCCTAGAGACAAATTATGTAGTACTTTATTGACTTTAAATTTTTAAATGGTAGTGAACAAAAAACAACAGCTGCTTAAGACATGGGATTATAGAAGAAATTCTCAATTAGAATAGCCAATCTATTTTAAGGATATTCTAACTTTAGAATAGAAGGTAGGAAATGTGTTGCATTAGGGTAGAGGTTTTGCCTTTGTTTCAAATGGAGAAGAAAAGCTATGGATTACATACAAATTAATAAAGATTAGAATTGACCAGGGAAGACCATCTGAAGATCTAGGCTGTATACATAAAGAAAGAAAAAGAACAAGAATAACAAAATAGGTGAAGTATATACTGATTCCTTTACTTGAGAACAGCTCCAAAACTGGATGAGACATAAACATCCCCACCACAGCTTCAGATAACATAGGCAACAAATATTGTTGGCTACAGTCCTCAGGACTTACCATGTAGCATGGATGAAAATTTATATTACAGTTTTATTATACTGTCCAAACTAACGTACAAAGAAGGATAAATATCTTACTGCTCAAACAGTGAGCAGGGCATTAGATATAGCTAAATCATCCACAGTATACATTGCATACATATGCAAATGACAAAATGTGCATTACCTTTAAAAACTTATATATCCTCAGAGAAAAACAACCAGACAAAAAGCCCTGGCAAGATTCACCTTTTGGGCTGCTAGGATGGTGAAGCTTGTTTATCACAGCATACTGCCTCAGAGCTGTTTCATATAAATCTGCTTCTAGAACAGCTTCGAAGAAAACTGCCAGCTCCAGTTGGTCCATTTTTTAGACTGTGTCAGGAGCCATAATAGGACAAGCTAATAACTAGCAGGTGGTCTTCCTGAGATGGCCTGCTTCAGATAATTATATAATCTGCAACAGGTTCAACTTTATAAGGCAAGGCTCTAAGGGATTCATTTTAGGAAAGATTTCTGCTATGAATATGCTTTTCCTGTTATTATTAAACATATATAACAATCACTAAGTAATAGTCCATCCCTTTGGAGCAGATGTCTTCAGATCCATAAAGATGTACTCTCTAGTAATGATGCTATATAGACAAATAGATGACTTCTTAAGTCTTAATGATGATCCTATAAGATTCACCTTTTGGGCTGCTAGGATGGTGAACCTTGTTTATCACAGCATACTGCCTCAGAGCTGTTTCATCCAAATCTGCTTCTAGAACAGCTTTGAAGAAAACTGCCAGTTCCAGTTGGTCCACTTTTTTAGACTGTGTCAGGAGCCATAATTTATATTTCTAAAATTATTTCAGTGATTATTAAGGTCTTTTACAGTGGGACTGCTATTAGGTTCTTTTCTGATAGTCAACACTGCAATGAAAACTCTGCCAGTCTCCCTAGTGTTACCAGTTAATTGCTCTAAGATAGTAAGCAGACTTTCTCCTACTAAGAGCACATTTCAAGAGGTTATAAAACAATTAACCAAAGGTCATAAAAAAGGGAACTAACAATTTATTATAGGTGCTAGGACAGAAGATAAAATATTGTCCGGGTTTATCTATACAAAACTTCACTAATAACTTAGTTATGGTTTAAATCCTCTAATGAATCAGGGGAGCTGTGACAGGTAAGGGATGTTTAGCCAGATAATTATTCTGAATGGATATGCATGTAAACATTCTCTGTTGCAAACTTCTATTTCAATTTATGATTTGATTTTTTTGTGTGAACTTGTGATGAACTTTGTAATACGTGATTATGTATTCTGAAAGATGTACAAGTACTGAGGACAAAGAGAAGAGAGAATTTTTCCATTTCCCCCCTGCCTATAAGATTTTTTCCTTTTTCCAGATTAGAGAATTTTTCCCTTTCCCCACTTAGGATCTTTCTGCTTTTCCCCTTAAATAGCTTTCATAGGAAACTTTTTACAACTTAGTAATAAACACTAAACCACTTTTCTAAGTGTTCCTTTTCCTTCCTGCAACTTCCAACTAGCAGGTTGAAAATTAGAGCCAAGCAGTTCCTGCTAAGATAGTACAAAGGCTATTTACTTAATCCTTTGCTGTTTTTAGAAAGAGGTGTTAATTGCCAGATACTGCAGATTCTGGCCTCAGAGGATCACAGAAAGCAGGTCAACTACAGTAGCATAGTAACTTAGACTTAGATAAGTTAACCTTTTATTATACAGCAACCCTAAATATCTCATAGAATAAAGACTTAACCTTGAATCTCCTAAGACCAAGTCTTACCCTCCTTCCAATGGCCGATGCTCTGCTCTTCTCCCTCAGCTGTCTCAAGAACTGACAAGTAAAAAAGCCCATGCCAGGGCTGGCCCCAGGCAAGACTGTTACAGTCAGGTCTTCAATTTGGTCCTAAACTTTCTCAACAAACAGAGATTGGACAATAAATGTTATACACCTAGCTCTCTTAAGCCTGACAAATATCCCACTTTTTTGGAGGGAGAAGCAAAACAGAAAAAGAATGTCCCAAATCAACAGAAAACAATTAAAAAAAAAAAAACTTATTCCCATTCCCAAGTAGTGGGGTGAATAATTTATTATTAGTATTATTATTTGTTGGCACTGTTCTTAAGTAGCAGTTCTTCAGAGAGTTGGGCATATCCTATCTTTTATTCATTCTGCCAAATATTTCTGATTCATCTTTGGTGTGTGTTATGCTTCCATTCCAGCAGAAGTTTGAGCCAGTACAGCTGAGTTGATTCAGCTAACCAGAGTTCAGGAAGTACTAGAAAGCATGGGCTTATTCATTAGTATATCTTACAGACTGTAACATTCTAGGACTAGGTTAACATACAATAGCTGGAAACTGAAGCCTTCAAAGTCTAGGCTTGCAGAAGATTAGGTCATATGGAGGCTAGAAGCTTCGTGGCCTTGATGTAGGGATAGTTAGAACAAAGAAGAAAACACTCTATGGTCAGCCCAAGCCATGTATTTGTATAGCTTAGTTAGGAACAATCCTCATCTCATCACTTCATTTGAGGAAATAAAAGCTACAGTTATATTTTTTAACAAGAAAAATATAGGAGTAATAGTGGAGAAAGGTACATAACTGAATCTACTTTTAGATTATAAGAGATTTTAGAGAATATTAATAAGCTCAAAATCTTAAATTGGTAAGTATTTAGTTACATTCATATACAGCTTTGTATATTAATACAGAATTAAGATTATATATATACATGTATATATATATTTTATATATACGTATATGTATATATGTATGTATTCACACACACACATGCGCACACACACACACACACACACACACACACACACATATATATATATATACATTATATATATATATAATTTGTTTTTGAGACAAGGTTTCTCTCCACCTCTCTCCCCTTTTTTATTTTGTTAACAAGATTGAGCCTGTCTTAGGTCATCCTGACAAGAATGCCTTTCTTACCTATCATGGAATATGCATTATCAAAGGCAATGCACTTCTGTCTTAGGTTGGTAAGGCTTTGTTTAGAATATTACCTGTCCTTGGCTTGCCAGCCTATTAATTTAATAACTTTGTCTGGGGGTCTATTTTCAGGTTTAAGTCATGTACTTTGGCTTCCAATATGTTAATGTTGTTAAAGGTAAGCTTTAACATGATGGGCAGGAATAAAAGCATTCCCAGGACAAGAAGGGCTGGCCTGATGAAGCTATATATGCCAATTCTGAGGTTTGTCCAAAATGGAAATACTGAGCTCAGGTCATGGATAATTTATTGGCATTATCTGCAGTATCAAGGGTCAACAGACTAGCATTCTTTAAATTCATAATCTCATTATTCAAAGTAAACACACCCAGAGAGGTGTTAGAATTATGCCAAATATCCTACAGGCGCCTTTAAACTTTTTTTCTAATTATAATGACAATCGTTGTGAATTTCAAAAGTAGCACTACTCCAATAATATTTGTCATGACACTTGGAATGCCTTCTAACTCTTGAACCCTGAACCTCTTTTAGATAATTTGAATGGGTTATAGAGCAGCATTCGTTGTTCCAGATACCTGTATAAATCCTTTTATATACTCAATACATTAGTAACATATTTTTTTTTTTTTTGCTAGATGGTTAACAAAAATAATTTTCTTAACTCCTTGTGTCATAGCAGAAGCAGTGGTGCTAGCAATTAATGGAATTAAGGCTGTTATATCAGCAATAATCAAGCCTGCTAACCTCTTGCTTCTGCTTAAAGCCTAAATCACTTCTTCCAGCACTTTCAAGCTTTTTTTTTTTTTCAGAGAGTCGAGTTTTTCTAATACTCAGGGCAGTGAGACAGAAGCTGGTTGATAGATCCCCATAACAGACATGCCAGGTTTCAACACACTAATATAATTGGAAATTATACAGTCAATGCAACTTACAATAAATGCTGTAGAAGAGACAAAACCAATTTTAGCTTGACAATTAAAAGACCCTTAAAATATGCACTAACCCTTGTTTGAAATCCAGATCCTATCTCAACATTATCTGTTGTTATTCTAACATCATAGCAAGGTTCAGCTACCTTCCCAATATTTTCATGACAAAGTTCAGATCCAGTCTTCCAAAAGTAGACTATTATTTCCCATAATGGATTGATTTCTAGACCAGTACATGATTGAGTCCTAATAGCTGGGCACCTTTAAGAAGAATACAAGAGACATAGTTTCTCTTTTTGATTCTCCATACCACAAGGTCTAAAAACTTGAGGCAAGGCAGCTTGTCCCATCTGGGATATAGTCAAGCAAAGGTGGGTCAGGAGCATATGTCCACTACAGTTCCCTAGTCACCTTTGTCAAGGTACTCAAACGGCTCACAGGTTGGCATCATTCTTTGTCTCAGCAACAGTATGTCTCACCAAATGTTTTTAAAGTTCCATGGGCCTCTTCCAAAATACCTGGTCCTTGAGGATTATACGAAATTCCCATAATAAATTGTTGACGAAAAGTCTCTACTGCTCAACTACAGACCCATTTTCTGTTTTATTTTTTAAATTGGATATTTTATTTGTTTACCTTTCAATGTTATCTTCTCTCCTATTCCTCCCCCAAACCCCTTACCTCATCCCCCCTGCTCCTATTACTGAGGGTGTGCTCCCACCATCCTCCCATTCCAGCTTCCCTGCTCTTGAAATTCCCTAAAACTAGGGAATCCAAACTTTCAGGCACCAAGGCCCTTCACTTCCACTGATACCTGGCAAGGGCACCCCCAACTACTTATAAAGATGAAGCCATGAGTACCTCCCTTTGTGTTCTTGGGCTGGAGATTTTAGAATGGTTACTCCAGCTTTTTTCTTAGGGCCATTTGCTTGAAAAAAATTGTTTTCCAGCCTTTCACTCTAAGGTAGAGTCTGTCTTTGTCACTGAGGTAGGTTTCCTGTATACAGCAAAGTGCTGGGTCCTGTTTAAGTATCCCATTCATTAGCCTATGTCTTTTAATTGGGGAATTGAGTCCATTGATGTTAAGAGATATTAAGGAACAGTGATTATTGCTTCCTGTTATTTTTGTTATTAGAGGTGAAATTATCTTTTTGTGGCTATCTTCTTTTGGATTTGTTGGAATAGGATTACTTTCTTGCTCTTTCTAGGATAAAATTTCTCTCCTTGTATTAGAGTTTTCTCACTATTATTCTTTGTAATGCTAGGTTTGTGGAAAGATATTGTGTAAATTTGGTTTTGTTGTGGAACATCTTGGTTTCTCCATCTATGGTAATTGAGAGTTTTGCTGGGTATAGTAGCCTGGGCTGGCATTTGTGTTCTTTTAGGGTCTGTATGATATCTGTGCAGCATCTTCTTGCTTTTATAGTATCTGGTGGGGAGTCTGGTGTAATTCTGATAGGTCTGCCTTTATATGCTACTTGGCCATTTTATCTTACTGCATTTAATAGTCTTTCTTTGTTTTGTTGATTTGATGTTTTGATTATTATGTGATGGGAGGTATTTCTTTTCTGGTCTAATCTATTTGGCATTCTATAGGCTTCTTCTATGTTTATGGGTATCATCTTGTTCTTTAGGTTTCTATAATTTTGTTAAAATATTTATTGGCCCTTTAAGTTGGGAATCTCCACTCTCATCTACATCTATTATTCTTAGGTTTGGTCTTCTCATTGTGTCCTGGATTTCTTGAATGTTTTGTGTAAAGAATTTTTTTGCGTTTTGCATTTTCTTTGACAGTTGTGTCAATATTTTCTATGGTATCTTCTACACCTGAGATTCTCTCTTCTATCTCTTGTATTCTGTTGGTGATGCTTGTGTCTATGACTCCTGACTTCTTTCCTAGGTTTTCTATCTTCAGGGTAGTCTCCTTTTGTGATTTCTTTATTGTTTCTACTTCCATTTTTATGTCCTGGATGGTTTTGTTCAATTCCTTCACCTGTTTGGTTGTGTTCTCTTGTAATTCTTTAAGGGATTTTTGTGTTTCCTCTTTAAGGGCTTCTACCTGTTTACCTGTGTTGTCCTCAAATTCTTTGAGAGTGTTATTTATGTCCTTCTTAAAGTCCTCTATCATCATCATTAGAAGTGATTTTAAATCTGAATCTTGCTTCCCTAGTGATATGAGGAATTCAGAACTTTCTAGTGTGGGAGAACTAGGTTCTAATGATGCCAAGTACCCTTGGTTGCTGATGCTTATGTTCTTGCACTTGCCTTTCACCATCTGGGTCTCCTTAGTGCTACCTGCCCTGTCTCTGACTGGAGCCTGTCTTTTCTATTGTCTTGGTTGTATCAGACTGTGTGGGATGGGTGTTACTACTGGGGTTGGAGCTGGGGCCCAAGATCTGCTCAGTGCTCAGGTGCAGACAGGAAGGAACCAGTGCTCCAGGCCAGGAGTGACTTCCTCGGTTCTAGTGGGTCCCAGTTACTTCCTGTTTGGGGCGGGTGTTGCAATCTCCTTACCTATAATTCTGCCCAGGTAAGAGCTCTTGGGAGGCCTTCTTCCCCTAGTTTTTGTGAGACTGGGTGCAGAGCTGCCACCTGGGATCTGCTCAGTGCTTGGGCCTGGAAGGGCAGCAATACTCCTTAAATGGCAATGCTGCTCAGTTATTTATTTAATAATTACTTTTACGGCACTGAACATAGAACCTTGACCTTAGAAGTTTTGTTATGTGCTATACCCCAAGCTCATTCTGAATTTCTTATTTTGTGGTAGAATCTTTCTAGGTTGTATACACTGACCTTAAATCCACAAAGTAACAAAAGCTCACACTGTAACCCATGCTGATTTTGAATTCACAGTGCATTCCTGCCAGCTTTGTGATTAGCTGAGAATACAGGCCTGTGTCACTGTGCCTGGTTGTTTAGTTTTATTATTATAATTTTTACTATTTTCTTTCTTTAACTTGTACAAGAATTTATCTTTGAAATACTAATACTTGTTCATATTTTCATTCTCTTTTTCATTCATCTCTAGATTCCCATTTCTTTATTTCTACATTTTGAGACCTGGTGTTTGTACAAACTTACATATGATAATTTTATTATGGATACAATGTTTATAATTAACATATCAGCACTCTGTTTCTTACAGGAATCTGTGTTTAGACATTTCATTCACTTTCAGCTGCCTGGAACGCATCACAAATCATTATAGGCAATGGTTACTACTACACTACAATGAAAGTCTAGAATATGTTTTTTTTGTAAGTTTTATTCTTTGGAATTAATTTAGACAAGTGGTACCTTTGCCAAGGACACATAGTCACTGAGACTCTAAAAAATTTTTATTTACACTATTTGTTATTGCTTCCCTTCTTGCCAAACAGGTCAAGATCCATGACTCTTCAGTAATATCTTATTTTCTTCTGTATTGCCACATCATGGTATGTACTACCCTAATCATTTCTTTTTGATACTCTATCTTCTCAATCCACATGAATCTTATGAGGATAAATGGTTTTCTGTCTTGGTCAATATTGTATTTTTATGACCTGTCAAGTGTACACAATTTAATAGGCCTTATTAGATACTTATTTATTGATTATGTAACTGGTAACTTAATATGTACTACAAACAAAAGCAGTATTTACTGACTAGTATGCATTTGGGTTGCTTAATATTCAGAGAATATACTATCATTCATAATGTGAGTTTAATCTTTTCTAGTTCAGAGTTCCAAGGCTTGTTGCAGACATCCATACCTGAAGATCTCTTATATAGGAATGAATGAAAGCACAAGGGTATGTCCGAAATAGGGTAAAGCATTAGTACTGGGCTCAAATTTGCTTTGTTTATAAAGTGTTATTGATTCTCCTTGTCTTTTCCTACTTCATCCCAGTGGTTCTGGTCTTGTCATTTTATAAGGCAACACTTACACTCCCCATACCTTTTTATCCATTCACTCTCCATTCCCTGTTTAGAAAATGGCAGGGCTCTGAGAGATAATAGTCAAATAGGGTAAAACAAGCTACAAGAAGGCAAGGCAAAAGCATTCATAGTAATGCTGGAAAACACACCCGAATAGGAGGAAAAGAGTCCCAAGTGCAGGAAGAAGAGTCAGAGATACACCTATTCCCACTCCTAGGAGTCCCACAAAACCACCACATTTCCTTTATCCATTCTTCAAATTGAGGGACATCTATGTTGTTTCCAGATTCTGTTATGAATGAAGCTGCAGTGAATATGTTTGAGCAAGGGTCTTTGTCATAGGATGATGTGTCTTTTGAGTATCTGTGTCTTGAGGCAGATTGATTCTCAATTTTCTGGCCAACTGCCATATTAATTTCCATAGTGGCTGTTTAAATTTTTACTTTTGCCAGAAATGGAGGAGTACCTGCCTTGTTCCACATCCTTTCCAGCATGAGCTGTCACTTATGTTAGAATGGCTAAGATCAATAACACAAGTGTTACACTCTTTTAAACATCCTGCTAAGAGAATTTGGGTATAGTAATATAAGCAAAGCTTTCTATTAGTTCCAAATTACACAAAGCTCTGTTTACAAGCTCTCTTCAGATGTTTATCTCTTATCTTTTCTGTATCCTACAGTGAATCACAGTGACCCCAAAGTCATGGAGATAACACAGGAATGGTACATTCATTTTAATTCCTATTATCCTTACAGGATTGCCTTTTATTCTAATCTTTGTGACTATCATACCTTCTGTATAATTGTACTAAGAGTTTACTTGAAGAGATTGTGGTCTTTGTTAAACAATCAAGGGTATCTTCTAGAGTGACATTAGGCATCTCCACTCTGTAGCTGCTAGCTTGTATTTTCAACAGCAGGTACTGACAGGAGGGTTTGTATTAGAAAAACTTATCCAGGATGTCCTCCTCAGTGAAGCTAATAAAGAACTATGAGAAGATGACAAGGAGATCTGGAGGTGTCTGAGAGTGTCTATCCTTTCAAAAAAAAAAAGAAACATTGACACAAACTAGAAAAATTTAGAAAGGAAAGCTCAACTGAGAAAATGTATATGTAAGATTGGCTTATCAGCAGGTTTGTCAGACATTTTATTTTAATGATTAGTGATTTATGTAGGAGGGCCCAGTCTATGGTGGATAGTGGGACTCTTGGGCAGGTGGTCCTGAGGAGAAATGTAGTAAGTAGCATCTATCCATAGTCTCTGTTTCAGTTATTGCCCTGAGTTCCTGTTGTGATTTTCTTTCTTTAAGGATGACAATCAAAAAACAAAATAAACAGAGATGAATCAGAGAAAATCATCATTTCCACTCTCCTTGATCATCATATCTGCCTTTGTATCCGAATGTGGAAGTTCACCTTCAAAAAGGTCCAGAGAAGTCAGTTTGGGGCCTAAAACTGGACTGGAATAAATAGAATGATTCCTACCAAAGACATGAATTTCTGATGACACAACACAAATGCCATATTAGATGGCAGTCTAAATTAGGCATAGTTTTCACACTCAAATAAACATCACTTGATGGTATATTTATAAACTCTAGCTTCTGCTTATCATAACACAAGAAAAATAAAGTGAAAAATATTAGGTATAATATATATATTCAGAAATACTAACAAGTTTGAGAAATGTTACATCATTACAAATGTTTGTGAAAATTTCTGCTTCAAATTTTTAAAATAAATGGATTGGGGGGTTATAGTTCAATGGTCGAATACTTTCTTAGCATAGATGAAGCCTGGAGTTGATCTCAGAAACAATATAATGTAGCCATGGTAGTAGATTCCTCTAGCCCTGGCATGTCAAATGTCAGGATGATGGGAGGATCAAAAGTTTAAAGTAAAATTTAGTAAAATGATGAATTTAAGGCTAGGCTGGGATTAATGTATGAGACATTGTCTCTAAAATGAAAAAGAGAAAGTAAACCTGAAAATTCTCTCTTGATTTCTTACGTATTCCTTGCTAAGTATATGCATTAAGACCCAAGTGTCTTCTGCATACTACCTGTGAAAGGGTAAAAGACCCCTCAGAAGGGGACCCCACTCCAGGCACAGGACATCGCACACCCAGGGACTCACGAGAGACCCGCTTGCTGCAATCACATGAGGTAGCTCTGGGCCGCCCAACACATGCCTTGTGCAAGAGACAGAGGGGATGACCCCCAAGCTCCAAGGTTTAGGGTTTATATAGACACAGGGTGGGGGAAAGGGAGGAAACCTTTGTGCGGTTACACATGATTGGTTGTTTTACAATTTTTGAACATCAGCAGGCTGTACTAGTCAGTGGGGGCAGAGTGCAGTTCCTGCAGGTGGATGCTTATCTAGGTTAGCAGAGCTTTGCATACCTTTCTTATCAGCCAGTTCCTGAGATGGTTTTAACAGGCTTCATCCTTTGTCCTTTAACTCTACATTCCTTGGTAACTGATTAACTGGGCCTCTGACTGGCAAGCCCTGAAGACAGCATTTTTAGCTACTTGGGTTTGGGAGAAGGAATCTACAGGGCCTTGCTATTTTATTAGCTTTTCGTGGGACTCATAAAATTTCTTTCACCTGAACTATGAAGACTCTGTTGCCATCTTTGTAGAAGAAACTGAGATGTAACATATGCAAATTTTATTGTGGTATATCCTAGAGTTTGAGTAAAGCACAGGTCTGCCTCTGTCAAATAATTGAAGGGAAAGAGTTCTGTTCCCTTGGGCGTGACTTACTTGAGGTGATTAGACCCATGTAATAATGATAGACACATGTGAAGCAGTAAAATACTGTGTAGGAAATGATCAGTTTTCATAGACTGATCTTCAGCCACCTCTGTGCAGCACAGACTTCAGACTTGCCCAATTTCCAACCTTCCGTCTCTAACAGAGATTGTTAAAGCTCATCTCCTATTATGGAAAAGCTTTGTCCTGGGGCTTTTGTAAATGGCTCCTTTGATAGATATAATTAAAAGCAGGGAATGCACATGGGAGACACAGATGATCCACTTTGGCCTACTACCATCACATGGCAACTTTATTTGTTTGTGAGAAAAAAAAGGTTTAGCAATTGTAAAACTTGAATATGCAATTACTAGGTGTCACAGGCCTTATAGTTGTTAACAAGGCCCTTTTCAAATGTAAATATAGTATGCAATATCTATACACAATGGACTTTTCATCTGCCATTGGAAATGAGGACTACAATAAACTCTGCTGTGTACTGAGGAAGAAAGGGCCATGCTCCTTACAGTGTGATGACAGGAAATGTCTCTGTGGAAGGTGAATGACATGATTCCCTCAAAATGCCTCTCATGTTTGTTTTCCTCTCCTGAACCCTCTCAAAGTGCAAAGCCCCATGGAAAAGATAAATTTCTTGTTCCTGTTGCCACCATTCTCTTCACTCCACTGGGAGCCTGCTTGATGAAGTGTTTGGTTTTCTGTGTTTGTTGTAAGGAATGCCAACAGTTTGGGATATTTAGTATGAATGTTTCTTCCCAGTAATAATTAGTAAAGTTATAATGGTAAAGACATTATTGGTGTGACATTTTTAGGGTTATTTATTTATTTCAATTCATGACAGTAACTTTACATTCCTTTTCTGATTATCTTCTATGTTTAGGTTCAATAGGCAATGAATAAAGAAACAGGGTATACATAAAAATATATTTATCTTCCTGCAAATATTGGTTACCAACTTACTAGCAAGCAAGTTCACCTTTTGTACCGTAGGCCATATGCACCCCAGAAAAGGTGTGAATATAGCACAATCAAATATCATAAAATTCCTCCAAACACTAAGTTTTATTTTATGTTTTTTGTTTACTCTTATAAATTGTATTTCTTTAATATTAATGTTGTAGCTTATAATTTGTGTCATGATGATGTCACTGAAAATGTTGAGAACATCAGGAAACCTACATTGTATCTCATCTTCAACTTTTACCCTTCTACTCACCCACTGAGAAGAAGAGTCATTTCTACAGACCCAGGTGTCCAGTCTGGCTAGTCAGCCAGCAGAGTACAGTAAAAATGATGTACTAGGGTCATATTTAGATGAGTGTTTAAGATGAATCACATTTCCTGCTTACTCTTTCATGTATATCTCAAGAAAGATCTCACATGTCTGACCATTGTCATGCTAATAAGAAGGCCACAGTCATCACCTTGGTGAATGCTAAAAGGTAACTAGCTGAGCCCTAGTTCTTCAGCTACTTTAGACAAGATGTCAACAAATGAGGGAAAAATAGGGAAATTAACATACACATGTGGCTGATAAAATACATAAACTTACATAGAGAAACCAGGTGTTTACAAAATATTACACTAGATGACATATACACACATACAAAAACGTATATACACACATATGCTCTCCCTCTCCCTCTCTCTCCTCTCTCTCTCTCTCTCTCTCTCTCTCTCTCTCTCTCTCTCTCTCTCTCATACACACACACACACACACACACACACACACACACACATACACACACACACAGTTGATGAGATGGTGAGATTAATAATTAAAATCACTACATGGAGCAAACTACTTTACCTCCATAATGTAAGTGGCCTTACTCAATCTTGTGAAGTCCTTAATGCAAACAAGAAGCAGCTGAACAACTGACTAGGTAAGAACAATCCTACCAGCAACTCCTTCAGACTGAGCATCCATCTGACTGATGGCCTGCCAGGCTATGTGGTTTTGAACTTACTAGCCTTGATACTCCATGAGTCAATTATTACATACAACTTACTGTTGTATTTCTATGAAGGGCATGAATGAACGGAGATTAAAATTCATTTTTAAAAGTCATTGTAAAAAGGTCATTTAAAAATCTTTAGAAATAGTAGATTACATATAATAGACAAAACTGGACATATTTTTGTTCCAGATAATATACTGGATATTTATGTTATGTACAGATTCCTTTTTGTTCCTTTTTCTCCAAATATAATAAGATGTCTTTCAAGTGGACGCAGACGAACATACACAGGCACAGCTCATTGCAGCTCCCAGCATAGTGCTATACTGCAATCCCAGGTTATAGACAGCAAGCGCTTATCACGTTCAACTGTGAGAAGCAAAAACCCCATGATGGAAGGTGTTGCTGGGAAGCTTCCTTGTGTAATATACCATGGAAACACAGAGGAAACTGAGTCCTTCATACTTTTCCCAGCTCTGTCTGTAATTGAGGGTGCATGTTGGAAGAGTCAAGAGAATCAGAAATGATTGTCCCTGTCCACACTTTATTGATAGATGAGAATAGTTTTCTGATATTGACCCTGTTTCCGCCTCTGCAGTAGAGATGAGAGACAGGAGACGCCAAAGCAAAACCTTTGTGTGTCACAAAGAGTGATGTCTTCAGGGAACAATGCCACTCAATTTTTGGGCATTTTTTGAGACATAGTACCTGAAACATCTTTTGGTAACTAGCTATATTCTATGTATGAGTCTATGCACTTGCAACTGTAAGGAAATTTAATTAATAGATGAAGCAACATAAGTGATTAACAATAACTGGTAATAAAATAGAAATATTTTAGCAACATAAGGCTATAAAAGTTAACTTACTACTACTTTTTTTAAGTAAGAGTAAAACTCATGACAAGAAACATACTTGTCAAACCAAACTCCTATTAGGGCTAGATACTGGAACATATATTTGTCATAAATAAATTTCATGGAAATATTCTAAATGTCTACCTTTTCCATTAAGCTTAGCCGTATATATTTCTAAATTGTTTTCAAATTTCTTACAACGTTTTATTAAGAAAAATTAAAACTTGAAGGGAAAATACAATTTAACACACTTAAATGTATTTAATAATTTCTAATAGTTAATACATTGCTAATGGTATGCCACTAGTACACAATATACTAGTTGAATATAAAATTTTTAAAATAATAAAACCTACTTTCTAACAGACATTATTCCTAATATAGTGTATATCTGATTCCTCTGCCCTTACAGCACATTTTTCTTAAACATATTTATGCTGTGAAGCTTAAGAATTTGCAAAAAAGGCCTGCCTCTGAAATCTCCCTCAAACATTCCCTTCAGCCTATCTTCATTCCTACCTCAGATCTCCTGTCTTCCAAGCAACATACAGTCACCACTTAGCTACTCCTCTCGGTCCATCTCTCTTTGGGATACATCTCCACTTTTGATGCTGACCCAACATTCTCCCAAGTGCTATCTTTACTGCCATTCTAAGAGCTGGACACAGAGACCTATTTAGAAAACCTCCAAAGTCAATCACCTGCTTGCTGGCCTACCCTTCCCCACTTAAAATATTTGGAACTGCTTAGAATCCCAAATTGTGAATTCAACAAGAAACTCAAATCTGAGAGTGATCAGAGCTTATCTTAATTAGGACTTCTGTTGTGATAAAAATATGGAAAATTTACACTGGAGAGGAAAGAATTTATTTCAGGATTCATGTCCATTATAACACTCCTTCAGTCCTTCATGGAAAGAAATTAGAAGACATTAAGGCTGGAACCTGGAGATAGAAAGTAATACACAGACCATGGAGGAATGCTACTTACTGGCATGCTCTCTTTGGCTTGCTCAGAATATTTTCATATGCTAAGACCACTACCTGCCAAGAGATGACAGAACCCATTGTTAGCTGAGCTCTTGCACACAGGCTTGCCCATAGGCTCGCCCATAGGCTTGCCCACAGGCTGATGTGGTACAGTCCCCTTTTATAAGTTGAGCTTTACTCTTCTTAAGTGACTCTAGCTTGTTTCAAATTGACATAAACCTACCAAGTACAGAGTCTGAGTCCCCAAATTCAGAGAGGACCCAAGTCTGAAAAACAATCAATCATTATTAAATTGGTCTACAACCTGATAGATTGAGGTTACAACCATCAAAACACCAAACACTCACCCAAAACAGTGAAAAAATTATAACTCATTATGCATAGATATCATCACAAAACCACAAACATGAACAACAAATATGTCTCTGTGAGAAACCAGAGTCCATACTGTAATATTCCCTTAGAAAAACAATTTTGCTGAAGCACAAAAAAGAACTTCAAACAGCAATTAAGAATATGTTCATACTCCTTGAAGAAAGTAATTAAATAACTCAATGAATACCATAAAACATAAAAGAGTGAATAAAATAATAAAATCAATTTAAGATATAAAAATAGAATTGAACAAGGAAATATAATCACTCAAGAAAAACTGAACAGATAACTCTCAAAGTGAAAAGCTCAGTAAGTCAGACAAAGATCAGAGAAAAGCCTCTCCAAGAGAATGAATAAAGAGACAGAAAATTTTATATCCTCAAGAGAAGTCGTAGATATCTAATCAAAGAAAATGCAAATCTGAAATAAGAGAGACACACAGTATCAAGGAAATCTTACACACTGAAAAGACTAATCCTATGTATAAAGGTATAGAGGAAAGAATTTAAAACACAGAGTTGGGACACAGAAAATATTTTTAACAATAAAAATCAAATAAATAAAATTTCCCACCTGTAAAAAAAGAGATACCTATAAAGTTGCAACAGGCTTACAGAAAATCAATTGCACAGGACCAGAAAAAAAACTTTCTTATTCCACATAATACACAAACCACCAAGTCTACAGAAAAAATAAAGAATAATAATTTGACCAAGTAATATCTAAAGAAAGTCTCATAATAACACTTGACATTTCAGTGGAGACTCTGAGAACCAGAAATGCTCAGCTCATTGTTTCCTAAGATCTAAAAGAATACAGAAACTAGCCCAGAGTTCTGTACCCAGAAAAATTATCAGTCATCACTAAAAGGGAAGCAGAATAATTTCTTGACAAAAATAAGCTAAAAAATATTTATGTCCACAAGTCTAGCACTACAGAAGACACTAGAAGGAAAAGTTCAGTTTGAAAATATAATTAAATATATTCAAGAGAATATAAGAAATAAATAATTCCAGTTAATAAAAGCGGTTTAAAAGGTTAATAGAATAACAGGAATTAATAAATAATGTTCAATAATAGCTTTTAATGTTAATGTTCACAACTCTCAAATAAAAAGACACAGACTACTGACATATTGAGTTACAACATAAAATATATCTTTCTGCTGCCTCTCAGAAATACACCTCATCAGCGGGTACAGATATTGTCTTATGGTAAAGGACAAAAACGGTATCTCAAGCAAGCTGAACCGTGAAGAAAGCAGATGTAATTATTTAAATATCTGACAAAATATTGGACCAAAACTGATTAGAAGAGATAGGAAAGGGGAGTATTTACTTATCAAAGGAAAAAAATCTTACAAGAGAATATGGTAATTCAAATATTGTTGTACCAAATTAACCAGGACATCCAATTTCATAAACCAATAAATGTAACTCACCATATAAACAGACTAAAGGGGTGATACCACAGGATCCAACCATTCAAAAAGTACAGGTGGTAGGTAACTTCAGGGAAACAATGTTTGCAGATACAACAGGGAGGATGCACTTAGGAACTGACAAAGATTATGACAGCATGGAGGAAACCTGCTTATATTTAAGCCAGATAAAATCTGGGCAATGAGGAGAATGGGGAGAAGAATTGGGCACAAAAAGTCTTACCATTAACCAAGAAAGTTCTTGCCATTGGTAACTTTTGGAAGGGGGAAAATATGTTTTCTTCCATGTAGGGTCACCAGATGTATCAACCACACTGCAGGGAAGATTACATGCTCAGGAACAAGTGCATGGTGTGTGTGTGTGTGTGTGTGTGTGTGTGTGTGTGTGTGTGTGTGTGTGTGTGTGTATGGTGGGGTCAATATACCCAGTGGCACACAATTGAAGAAAACTTATATTCCTCCTAACAGTGGTTCTCATTTTATGTAACTTTGTTGTATTTTATTAGCGCATGACATTTGCTAGATAGAAAGAATTATACCAATTCTGTAAACAATCACCCTGGATGATGTAATTCAGAAGAACATGCATTGCTTCCCTTCCCTCATGTGTGGATGTTAGCCCTTATGCCTCAGATTAGTGTTCCATTTAGAATCTCCACAGATGTTAGATAGCTGGAAAGGGACAAGGCAGAGCAGAAGCACCTCGAGAGTGTTGCACCTCTAATTCATTTGGTCAAGAGCTTGTGGTGCTGCTTTTGGTGTCTAGAGTGTTTCAAATAATGATCTTACAAAGTACGTTGCTGTGTAACATGGGATTATTCTATATTGTATTTTATTTTTAGCTTTAGATACATATTTTATTAGCGTACATTAATTATGAAAGATTATGGGCTTCGGTGTGATATATCAGTATATCAATGAAGCATTCACTAATTAAATCTAACATTCCTGTAACCTATTCTCCCTCCATTCAAACTCTAGTAGTGGTTTGGTTTGTCTATTTCTTTGACGACTACTTCAGCATCTACTCAGCAGAAAATATGTAAAACGGTTTTAAACCTTCCAGCTTGTTTTGCTTAATATGTTGTATTTCATAGCCATCCATTGTGTTGGAAATGACAACATTCTTCCCCTGTTCTTAGAGATGGCTCTTTATTCTGATGACTATTTTTTTCAGTCATAGGAAGAGTATTTTATTTTTATATGTAAGCACAAGAGACCCTGAATAAACCAAAAAATTTTGAACAACAATAAATATCAGGCATCACAGTACCTTATTTCATACATATGACAGAGCCATAGCTTCCAAAACAAAACAAAACAAAATTTTGTCAATGACAAAATACCATACTCATAGCTTATGAAAAAGATGTAAGATCCCAGAGTCATCTCCATGCAATTAAAGTTCTGTGATTTCCACAAAGGTACCAAAACAAATATTTGTGGAAGTGTATATTGACCAGTAGGGTTTCTGGGAAAACTAGTTATGTGTATAGAAGATTAAAACTGTATCCTGAACACTTACTATAAACACAACTCAATTAAAAGTAGATCTAAATTTTAAATGTGAGTCCTGAGTATTTGAAATATCTAGAAGAAAACATAGGGAAACTCTGTTAGACATTTAGATAGACCAGGGCATTCTAGATATGACTTCACAAGCACAAGAGACAAAAGAAAGCCCACACAAATGACATATCATCACTCTCCATTATAAACCTGCCCTTGAGTCTCTGGGGAGGTTGAATGCTAAATTAAATATTTAATAAATAAAGCCAGTTGGCAGTTTTGCTGTTATCTATTTAGTTATTACTTACTAAATTCCCAATGGTTTAAGTTCCTGAATGAAAGACATACACACAGCCTTTAATATGTGTATACAGCTCAATAGCTGGGCCACTGCCTAATCTACACGTGGGTAATCCAGAGTTATTACTTACAAAATTCTATGTTTTATCTTGGACCCAGAGGGCTGCACTACTGGGCTTCACTCTGAGAAGTACTCTCTTGGCTCCTTCACATGGAGACCATGCCTCTCTGTACTCTCTTCTCAGGCATGGCATCTCTGGTCTCCTCCACAAAGTCTCACTTCTGTCTACCCTTTCCAGTCATTGGTTGCTGGCATCTTTATTTACCAATCAGAACCAACTGGGAACAGGTTCCCAGAAGCTATATGCAGATACTCGAACAAGCAGTTTTGGGGACCCAAATTAACATTAGAATACAAGCAACATTAGGCCAAATCCACAACACTGAACAGGTGACTAAAACTACAGTAGAGTATTAGTGGAAAAACAACGGTCAGTCAGATAGGCAGTGCTATCAGTTTCACCTCCTCATGCATTTGTACAGCATAGGCACAAGTCAGTGGTCCACAGAGTAAAGGCCAAGAACAAACTATCTGACCCTCTGCCATTGCTACAACCAGAATGCACAATGTCTATATGGGCAATCTGTAGAGGATGAGAGTTCGTGAATGCATTCCCACATTTTGTGACCTGGTGCTTTGCCACTGAACATAAAGTGCTTTATGTCACATTCCCTTTGAGAGATGAACTCAAAAGGCAGTCAGCTAGCAGTCCTGTTACTGTGTAGAACTCCATGCAGAACACTTTTTTTGTTGTTATGGTTCAAAGATTGGAGAAGTGCCCTTAGGAAAAGATCCACATGGGTTCTAGGACTCGACTAGAGGCTTGACTGGTTTTTGAGCAGCATCTCAAAACACAAGAATTGAGTGTCAGTGACCCAAGGTCATACATTTAAAAACATGCATCTGTGGGTGGCTTTGTCTGAACAAAAACATTTCATACCATGTAGGTAGCATCAGAGAACACCTAGAGCAGACGCTGGACACCTTTATCAGGAATAAATACTGGTAGTGGAGGCTAGCAAGCACTTGTTTGACAAAACTTGACAGTGTCTCATAGAGAAAGGGGAGGAGTTGGTGATGGTTTCTGTGTATCCATTTGTGAGTCTGTTTCCCAGCCAGGTAGACAGATTAAACTGCTAAGTACAGAGCTGCCCATAAGCACATATGGACACTTTACTTTGGATGTGTCAGCAGAAGGGTCTGTCAACAATTTACTGTCAAAGTGATATACCTTTAAAGGGATGTTTTATTTTCTTTGTTAAAATGAATTCATATTCTGCAGAAGTTTGCCCTTCATACCTACAGGGTTCTTATCAGCTTTAGCTCTTAAAGGTCGCAGAGAGTATTGGATCTCTGCGAACAGCATTTGCCATGGTTGCTTCACAAACCTATTTCACTGCACAGCAGGGAGGAGAAGCAGGACAACTCAGGCAATTTTAAGAAATTAGTTTTATTTTTAAGATTATAATATTGTTATATCCTTTGTACTTTCATTTTTCTCCCCCCTCCCTCCAAACCTCCTATATACCTATTGCTCTTTATTAGATTCATAGTCTCTCTCTTTTTATTTTCATAAAAATATGTTCCAAACCACGTTGTCAATAGTTTTACCGATATGCACTGATAACAACTGAAGAGTTATGATCTTGAATCTTTGAAATAGCAGACATATGTAAAACAAATCAATGGGCTCTAGAAATTTAAAAATTAATAGCAAGAATAAAAACTCAGTGGAGAATTGGAGGGAATTAAAACAGGTGGAGGAGGGAGATTTTATTTATTGTGATTTGAGGTTTCCCTGTTCGGTTACTTAATAGATCATTAAAAGTTTGAGGCTACAATTACATAAAGTGTGATACTTCTGATCTGAAATATCTCATTTAATAAAAATAATGTCGAATTGTAGCCATTTTCTTGTGAATGTCATGATCACAGCAGCAGAAAAGTACCCAGTGAAATAACTAGATTACTTCCATTTTACAAATTTCACAATGATTGTGCATAGTTCACCAGTAAACACGTATGTGCAAATATCTCTCTACTATATTAACTTACAGTCCTCTAGCTATATTTAGGGACTGATAGCTGTATTTTACTGTAGTTATGCAGGCAGTTTTATAATGTCCCCAATTTTTACCTATTCCATGAGCCCTACTCTCCTTTTAGGCAGTTCTGTAGCACCCCCCTGTTTCTACTATCTTCTTGTATTCAGCTCCTTTTTCTGCCTCTTTCCTACCACCCTTTTTTTTTTAATCCTCCCTTTTCTACTCTTTCCGTAAACTGAGGAAAATATCATGGCATCAAGCAGTCAATGTACTTTTATGTTGATCCACATTGTGAAGGTTTCATGTCATACAAGTAATATGTGGAACCAGTAATCAAATTCGCATAAGAAACTGTGAGGAATTGAGCAGAAGACTGGCAAACATAAGATGCTTAGTAAATGGGGCTTTGAGGCTGGTGGGCTTTACTTCCAGCTGCTTTTGTAAACAGCAGAGTCCTGTTCTCACTCCTTTGTTACTAAGCATTTGTGTGGCTTTGGTATCAGGCTGCACCTGTCACTCTGGTTCTCTATTCCATTTTGTATGTACCGTTATACACACTGGTTACAATAACAGGCAGAGGGGATTTTATACACCTTAGATTGAACGACTTTTCCTTGACTAAATGTTTTATGTGGTGTTTTTCTATTTCATTAAAGCATTGCAATGCAATCTGAAATACATGTTCTAATGTAATTGAGTGAATAAAATATTTTAAGATTCTCTATATAATGTACTTATTAAGTATCAGGGAGAAGTGAAGCTGATATTTTGAACATACTGCCTCACAGTTCTCTTATTGACCCACTGATAATAAAGTACAGTAAAGCTGTGGATTTCAAAAAAGTTGTCCAACTGACAGCCGGAAGGAATTTGAAAAGTAAAAATATGTCAGAAAACTGGTAACTATTACTACTACCAAGTGAGCAAATATTGAATCAGATTGTTTTAGAAATATAGAATTAGATTTCCCAAGCCTCTGGCTACATTTTAAACAATGACTCAACATGGAACCTTGATCCATGTATGCTTCCTATTAAAAATACAGAATTTCACATATGGTATTGATTTATCATCATTGTCATCATGGGCAAAAATTCTATGTATAACTTGGGTCAGATGAAGGTTGCCTAACATAACCCGAGGCACCTAGTAGCATTTCAATGCTTTAGAACAGCAGACAGGGCTTATTCAAAGTGCATGGGTGTTATTTTAACTATGAAATAACTTATACATGGGACATACAGGTAAAATTTCCAAGACAGGCAATTACTACACTGTATAAGGAAAGAGAACTTAAAGAAGAGAAGACATAAACACTGTTCATTTTGACCATATGTACATATCAGGCCATGGGGAATCTAGAAAGTGGTTTTAGGATCACGAAGGGTAACAATTAAATTTTGTGGAGTGGGAAAATCACAGGTATTGATTGAATCCAGAAATAATGAAGAACAACTCTATTGTTGATGAAATTAAAGTGCAAAGTTATTCTTCTATATGAGACTATGAAAATTCATCTGTATTATAAGCTCTTTGTGGGTGCAACAGTCTAAAGAGCCTCACAGGCTAAATATTAATAGAAGAGCCACAGCCAATTCCACAGTAGGAGGAAGTTCTAAAACATTGTGTTATTGTTGATCCATGCAGTAGAACCATTAATAGCTATGGATATCATAGTGTTTAGTCGTATTTTCAGACTAGGATCTTTAATTAAATTCTCCCCACATATTATTTAGTTACCAGACATACCTACTTTGTTTTTTCATCTTCTGTACCTTTAATATTAATTATATTTTATATCATTGAATTGTACCCACAGTCTTTACTGGAAAGAAATATGTAAACACACTTGTCTAATGTAAATGATTATAACACAACTATTTAACAGGGTGGACATCAGAAAATCTACAGGTCAGTTTCCAAATCTGTAATTTTGAAGTAGTGTTGAGCCAAATATAAGTAAACAGAATGAGGAAATCCAGGAATTTCCACCAAACATGTGAGGTTTACTTTTTATGACACTGTTACTTTTTCAATTTGAAGTTGCATAATCTTTCAAAAAAACCCATCTTATAGGAAAATAAAAATCTTTGCTTAACTACAGGAGTCATTTCTGTATTTTCATTAGTATAAATGGTAAGTTCAGTTTAGATCATGAAGAAAATTTGATTTTGAATTATGTTTTATTACGATATACATGTCAAGGATCAAGGGTAAGAAAACACTTTTCACCATCTAAACTCTTCTCAGAAAGATTTCTTTATCTTTACTATTGATTTATGACTCAACAGTAATAAACTTAGTCTCAGCTGCACAGGCTGTAGCATCCTTAAACGA
The DNA here is from genome assembly GCA_030674055.1 of Rhabdomys pumilio. Lineage (NCBI taxonomy): Eukaryota > Metazoa > Chordata > Mammalia > Rodentia > Muridae > Rhabdomys > Rhabdomys pumilio. The sequence continues at coordinate 4,017,490 of JANHMN010000013.1, read as the reverse complement.
CGACCCTGCTGACATGAAGCAGCTTGCTTTCTGTTCTGTAGAAAATGACTTGATGACAGAGAGATGCTGAACAGGCATTCCTGTGTCTTTGTTTCATTTTCTGTGCTCATCTGTCAAATCACAAATCCACAAGGCAAAAACCACAGTGCTGACAGGGATGATCTTGATTTCTTTCATGTCATCTTGGTTACACATGTGAAAACGTGCTTACTCGTTCTTGAGTGCTTTAGTAAGCTATGAATTCTGATCACACATAAGCAATGCAAAATTATTATTGTGTGTCATTTCGGAAAAGATATCCAGTACTTATAAATATATTTGCTCACTGTCGAACTAGCCTAGAGCATTGCATAGACAGTGGTGGTCCTGCTGTAAGACCAGCTGGCAGCCACTTTGCTGTAGAAAAGAAAACCGAGATATTGTAGCCCTTGTACTAAATGGTAGGGTGAGCCTCGGGGAGCAAAGAATTTTTTGTTTGTACAAGAAAATTGCTTGGTAGTGACAGAAATTCATTTCAAACCTTTCAGGAAGTGTTGTATGATTTCCCCAGAGATCTCTCCAGGGGTCACAAGAGAAAAGGGAAACAAACCTGGCCCTTCTATTCTTGCTGGAAGGAATGAAAATTAATATAGGGGAATTTGAGCTGTATCTATTTCGCCCAGGAAAACAAGCACTTACTATAGAAGTGCTTGTTCTGAGACCCTTTCATCTCTATCACTTCGTTTGACTAGGTCTGCTCCAAATGATAGCAAATATGAACCCTGGCCTGTCATACCAAAAATGTGTCTGCTTTTTCTTCTGATAACATAACCATGTCTGCTTTTTATTCTGATAACATAACCTTCAGTTTGATTAATCAAGGACATCAATATTGTTTTCTGTACCTTTCAAAATAGCTAGATACTTATTAATTGGTCAAATAGTTTCTGATTTAATTATGTAAGCTTTTGATATGAGCTAACAAACAGCCATATGCAAATTTAATGGTTACATAAAGAAACTATAATATTTAAAATCTGTTACTAAGAGCATTTACAGTTGACTGGCATATCACAGTGGCTACCAACAAAAGTTTCAAGGAAAAAAATAAACTCAAAATTAAAGATGCTACTACTTTAATCTAGAAATTATATTATTAACCACTAATTCTTAGTGGTTTCTTTTATAATGTTTTGAGTGTTTGTGTATGTCATGTGCCTGTGTGTGGGTACATTTGTATGTGTCCAGGCACACATGTGCATACGAATGTATGTATGTGTACCTGCCTATAGAGGTCAGATGCTGATACTTAGTGTCCTCACTCTCCACCTTGTATATGAAAGGAAGACCTTTGAATTGAACACAGAGCTCAAATTGGCTGGACAGCTACCAAGAATTCTCTAGGTATGTCAGTCTCTACTTCTTACATTCATGTTCATGGAACGCAGGCAGCAAGCTTTACAATTTTGCATTTCCATGGTTGATGGAATCAACACATCAGTGCTTATGCTTGCATGACAATCACTTACTGCTTTGAGACATCTCTCTAGTGCAACAAAAAATTTTAAGTTATTAAAAGATTAGTTACCATGAAAACCAGTTCTCGGGGAGGGTTTTTAGGTCAATTCAAGCCCAGTGGGCTCTTGGCCCCTTGACTGAAATGCAAAGTATTTTCAATAAGAATTTAGTTTCCACCTCTAGGGGGCAAACAAGGACAATAGGGTGTAGCATTTTGGGAATCTCTTGGACAAGTTAGACTAACGCTACAGAAGTAAGCTTCTCGTGCCTGGTGCTGGGAATATTTTGGATTGTCTTTTGCTCTTGAAGGTATTATTGTCAGCTTAGATGAGAAAATTCAATCTGAACTATATATGCTCATTTACACAGAGGGTTATGTGTATTATAGGCTGTATTGTTTTGTTGTTGTTGGTGTTGGTGGTGGTTGTTTTGGAATAGTTAATAGTACATTGACTGTTTTTGTGAGTCTCTGAGTTTCCTTAGTAGTATGTAAAGTCCTTTTTTTCATGTCCAGTTGTATAAATTAGCATCTTCTCTATCTTTTAGTTAATTTGATTAATAGTTTTTCAATCTTTTAAAGTTTATTAAAGGAGAAGCTGTTCATTGCATGGATACTATTTATTGTATTTTGTATCTACTTAATTGATTTCAGCCCTGAGTTTGATTAATTTTTGCCATCTACTCTTTTGGAATGTTATTTCTTCTAGTTTTAGAATTTTAAGACCTACCAGTGATTTACTAATATTAGTTCTCTCTAGATTTTTTTTTTTAAATATAAGCACATAGTGCTGTAGACTTGCCTCTTAGAACCTCTTTTATTAGGTCTCAGAGGTTTGACTTTATTGTTGTTTTTTTTTTTTTTATTTAGTCAATAAATACCATTCACCACATAAACACACAAAAGACAAAACCATGTGAGCTTTTCATTAGATGCATAAGGAGTTTTTAACAAAATCCAACATTTTTTTTTTCATGATAAAAGTCCTGGAAAGAATGAGGATACAAGCAACCAACTCAACACAGTAAATGAAACTTACAGGAAGCTCACAGACAGCATAGACCAAAATGAAGAGAAACTCAAATTATTTCCATTAAAATCGGAAACATGATAAGGAAGCCCAGTCTCTTCATACCTATTCAGTCCAGTACTTAAAGGCTTCAAGTATTTCAAGCTCTAACAATAAGACAATGGAAGCAGAACAAGGGAATCCAATAGGAAAAGAAGAAATTAAAGTATCTTTATTTGAAAACAATAAGCATTATACATAAAGGATTATAAAGACACTGGCAGGAAAATTCTATACCCTCAAGTAGCCCTTAGTGGAGTTGTCCCCCCATCGTATTTGCTTAGTTACTCCTCACTTTTATCTTCTTCCTCATCTAATCACTCATTCCACTCTTCCCATACAAGGAGTTACATTTTGTTGTGTCTTTCCCAAAACGTTTACATGGAAACTCCCAACATCCCAGGCTACTGCTGTGGCTATTGGTTGCTCTCCACAATCTAATATAATAACAAGACCCTATTGTTGATATTTCATCAAAAAACAGAGAACTTGATCTGCTGCCTACCCAGGGGCTTTCTCTCTGCTGACTATTATTCCTGGTACTGAAAAATACTCCGCATGGTACTAGAGGAGAAAGATAATCAATCCAACTACAAACCTACTACCTACATTGCAAAATATACTGGTGCAATATAGTGGCACAAATGTGGTGAGTAACCAACCATTCCCTGATTGGATATAAAGCCAATCCGTACAATGGAAGACATGTCCAATAGAGCTGGGATATCAAAGGACCTGACACTGGATAGGCCATTTGACTAGGGAAAATGAAATACAATTGTATGAGAGAAGAATATAGCAATAAACTGACTCTTAATGACATTTTGCTGTAGCTATAGATAAGTGTTTTGCTCGACAGTTATCAGAGATGTTTGTTTTTGCAGTTGTAGTGTTACCATACAAAGACCCTAATAAGAAAAATATGAAAAAAGTTAAAAAACGTTTAAAGCACTCAGTCCTAAGTAAATACATTCTTCAAATCCATCCCATCAAGATACTGGGATCTATGATAAGATGGTGGTTAAAAGATGGTAAGGAGCAGAGGTGATGGATGACTCCATGAAAACAGTATCTTCCAGACACAAAGCACTGATGCACATATTAATTCACTGAGACTGTGGCAGAACGCACAATATCTGAATGGATTAAACTAGTCAGGGTTCGAGCAGGAGATGGGCAAGTGATAACATGATTAAATAACAAAAAGAAACATTTGTAATATATACTTCCTGGAAAAAATTTCACCAAAGGATTCTCACTGGGCATATTAACCACACTTCAGGGTTAGTCCCATGCAAAGGAGTATTTGGCCAGTAAAAACCACATTCAGTGTTATTATTGTAGACTGAATCTCATTGTCTTTTTTGGCATGCTGTTTGTTTTATTGATATTTTGCTTGTATATTTTTTTCCATTTTGTGTTTTTCTCATTTCATGTGTTTCATATTTGATTTTGTTTGATTTTAAAGAGAGAGTGAATGAAAAGTCTTGGAGATAGTTTGTAGGATATAGAAGGAGCTGGAGGTAGGGGATCGTATGATCAGAATATATTATGTGAAAAAGCTTTTCAATTAATAAAAAGGCACAAAAGTGTTGAAAAGAATGTTCTAGAAGCAATGGAAGAGATAGAAGAACGAGAAATACTGGATAGTGAATGTGATCAATGTAAATTATGCATGTATGTATGTATAAAGTGGACAATAAAATAAGAAAGATTAAAAAAAAACCCACCTGAAAATTGCTAGAAATGAAACATTCAGTAAGTCAAAGAAAACCCCCAATGAAAAGTTTCACTAGTACAGTAAGTGATTTATGTAGAAGCCAGAAAAAGGAGAGAAATTGTATTTTTCAGCAAAATAAAATAGTGAATTTATAAAAAAAAATTTCTGAAATACAGCAAAACATATAAAATTCAAATTATAGCTTTAGGGGAACAAGAATAACATAATGAAGGTTTATAATAGCTTCTCACTAAAGTCAAAAGAAATTTTTCACATCCAAAGAAAGGTCCTTTTCTTCTATGTACAAAAGCCCTAGCCCAATATTATAGGCTATCTTCATTGTTCTTATTTTTCCTCTGTAACTAAGTAAAAATCTATCCCTGAAGACAACACATATTTGAATCCTGTGACATGGTCAAATCAATCTTTTTGTTGTTGTTGCTGATGTTTTTGTTTTGTTTTTAATCTGGAAACTTCATTCCTACTGGCTTTCATAGTCATGAAAGATTCTATGTACAATACTACGGAGTAACATAATCAGCAGTCTTATCTTGTTGCTAAACCTATGAGGTACAATGACAACTCTTATGCTCACCGGTTCAATGGTGGCATAAATGTTACAAGAATTACTAACTATTTTATGGTAGCATTTAAAGCCAACTACACAAAATGAAATCTACACCTGGTATGATTAGCTGGGCCAAAACCCCTGAACGATTCTAAAGATGAACGTATCATTATTATTCTGTTATGTAGGCATTGATAAAATTGCTTGTTATTTGAGATAGGTACTCCTTATGTAGTCCCAGTTGGTTTGAAACTCATTTTTTTTTAGACCAGGTTATCCTAAAAATTACCTAGATCTTCCTGCCTCCGCATCTGGAGGACTGGTAGTAAAGGTTTCCACAGTCCTGTTGAGCACCCTAATAAGTTTTTATCTATAAAAATCTTTACTTTACATTACCTGTGTGTATTTGACATTTTTATTTATTTTTGTCATATATGAGTGTTATGACTACATGTATCTATGTGTACTATGTGTATGACTGGTCACCACGGAGGCAAGAAGAGAACATTGGATACACTGACACTGGAGTTACAGATTGTTGAAAGCTACTACATATTGAACCATGGTCTTCTGGAGGTGCACCTGGTATACTTCCTTGCTGATCCATGTCTTCAGTCCTTATCTTTATAGTTTTAGATTAGTGTGCCTTTCAACTCTCATAAGAGAATATTGTTTTTAAAGGGTGACTATGAAAGAGCCACAATTGGTAAATATGCAGAGAATAAGAGAATACACACATGGATTCTCAGCAATCCATGCCTGGATGTACAAGACCCTGTAAGTTGAAATCAGGCAAAATCCCAGCAGGAAAACAGGTACTAATGTAGCATCACCTCTAGTTGAGGAGTCATTGGCAGTTGATGGCTGACAGTGGATGAAAATCAGTTTTCTTCAGATCTGTGACCCCAGAGAGGCTACTCATTCTATTACATGGCCCTATACCTATGTACAGACTAACAGCAGTAAGTAGATTCTGTGGGATGAAGATAAAAAGAACATGAAATTCAGAGAGGGAAGTGGGGAAAATTGGACAGGAATTAAAGGGAAACATAATAAGATATATTTGATCAAAACATAGTCTATGTACCTAGGAAATTCTCAAATAATTTTGAAAAACACTGTGAAGCTATACACATATACTTTCATAGAACTCAAAGCTATACTAGCAGGCACAGTAGTGAGACTAAAATTTATAGTTTGTTGTAAATTATGGAATTAGGAAATATGTGCATGAGTCTATGTACATCACATGTATACTCATAGTAACTAGCCAATAACATATTTAACTTCATGTACATATAGAATCCTCAGATATAGTTCCATTGATCAAATAACAGAAGGTTCACAAAACCAGGGAAGGGGAAGTATGGGAAAATTCTCATGTAGATTACTTTTATTATTGAAACAAATTATATTATCAGAAAACTGAATATGAATTTAAAAATTGTTATACAAATGAAAATATTATAATTAATGTCTAGTAACCAATTTTCATTTTTTTGTTTTGTTTCTGTGGTTTATGATCGATTTGATATTATATAAGTATTAGGAAATTTAAATTTTGAAAACTGAAGTTCAGAAAGGTTATTATCGAAAGAATTGAAATAATTCAGTGTGTTAAAAATGTTCTGATAAACATATTTAAGTGGAATGAAGCATCAAATTAACATTTTAAATTACTTAAGTAATATTTATTCCTATTCTCAGATCATGATTCACACTATTTAAAAAGATGTAGTCCCCTAGGTTTAAAATTTCCCTTAAATTGCTATGTATAACCACTATTTTGTCATCTTTTAATTTACTTTCTTGAGTCACACTGCCCAGTTCCACATGGTTCCTCCAGATAGATCACTTCAAATAAACATATCTAAGTATTAGACAGCCTTGCTATGTGCTCATGAACAATAAAATGTATGTTTAACTGGAGTATAACATAATTTAGATGAGATATAAAAATTATATAAGCAAGTAATTATTTTATAGTTTAAAGACTACTCTTAAATATAGAATGATGGACTAGATTTAATGTACTCTAGTGGCAGTAACGAGTTAATGACTTGAAATGTTTACTCACAGATACAAGAAGGGCAAAAGATGCTTTCATGGTGTTTTCTATCTGGCACAGGAGCTCTGTCTCTTGAGATGCCACCTTAACAGCAGTTCTGAGCTGTACAGTTGGACAAGTCACTAACCCTAGGCAGCCATGAAACAGGCCAATGTTTCATGTGTGAGTCTGTTCACGGTCATACAACAAGAAGTCATCACATAGCACTGTGTGTTTGTCTAGAAACTAGTCTCGAGTTAAAACTGTAGACAAAGTCAGGATGCTGGATTAAAATCGACAGAAATGTGGCTTTTAAATTAAAACACGTTATCTCATGAAAATAAAATTGAGTGGCTTTTATATTAGAATAACAAATAAAAGATTAGAATAGCATTTTGTTATTTGATTATGCCACATTGGTCTGACATTTATTATGGATTTAATACAAACAGTTGTACACTAGGTAAAACTTTTACAGAAATTGATATCAGGTGAATTTTTACACTGTTAATCTATAATATCTTGACCTTACTTACATATGGTCATGATATTATAGATACATAGAAGTAATGTGTTTAGGGGATACAACTTAAAGATTAGGTAAAATTAAATCTGTGTTATGCTATGTACACATGCATATTAATTACTATTTTGATTCTGTGTATTAATGAATCTGTATAAAACATGTAATAAGTTTAATCAAATCAGCCTGAATTAGCTATGTTTCTTTTGTTGTAGTAATGCATCGATAACAAAAATAACTTCAAGTGGAAAGTCTCTATTTCATTTTACATTTCCAGATAACACAAGCAGAAACCAAGGCAGGGTAGGAACCTGGAAGAAACACGGACACAGAAACAACAGAGAAGTGCTGCTAACTGGCTTGATCCTCATGACTTACTAGACAACCCAGGCTCTCATTCCCAGGACTTGGACTCTTTTCAATGGGCTGGGCCCACCTACACCAATCACTAATTCAGAACGTGCTTGACAGGCTTAAAAAAGACATTTTCTCTTAATTCTCTTCTCTCTTCTCCTCTCCTCTTCTCTCTCTCTCTCTCTCTCTCTCTCTCTCTCTCTCTCTCTCTCTCTCTCTATCTATCTATCTCTCTCTGTGTGATATATGTATGGTTTATATATATAACATTGTATATACTATATGTGTATACTATACATAGACACACACATACACACACATATGGTCATGATATTATAGAAGAAATGTGTTTAGGGCATGCAACTTAAAGATTAGGTAAAATTAAATCTGTGTTACACACACACACACACACATATACACATACACACCTCAAGACTCTTTTACCTAGCTGTATCTCTGTATACACAAACTCCAAAAGTGATTTCTTCACAAAAAAAAAAAAAAAACTATCAGAGCTTGTAGGTAAAGTGCATAGAAAACAGCAAACATTGTGTCAGTGTCTTAGCATGAAAAACATTCTGTGCTGTAATCTATATCCAGGATATTGATTTCGACATGCAGTATCATTAGAATTCTTTTAAACTGACATTTAAAAAGCCAATAAGTAATATTAACATGCAACATAATATCTTATTTTTTCTGAACACAAGCATCCTGAGGGCAACTAAAATTGTGTTAGCATTTTGTTTCTCTTCTGTGTGCTAATTGCTTGGTTAAGTGCTGTGACTGTACTTGACACAACATGACACTATAGCTGGTATTTGGATTGTAGAAATTGCTTCGAGGTAAATCTCTGCACTTTCTTGAGACCAATAAACTAGTTGTTGAGAATGACCAGATCTCATAAGGAAGTACAGAAGCTTATGCAATTTGGTTTACAATAGTTCTGAGACATTCATACTTACGTTGTAGAAGATAGAGACCAGAAACAAAGTACTCTTTATCTATTTGCTGAGATCTAGTTAGTACCTACCTAGGTAGCTACTTTCTTACTCTAACCTAGATCTTTCTTTCTTCCCCTGTGCATTCTGTAAACTCACATTCTGTAATGCAATTTGATATATCTTTGAATTGAGTATATTCTTTAATAGAAGAATCTATAACTGTCATGAAATCTAGGCTCTCAATAAATGTCATTATGAATTAAGTTCTAGAGAGTCCTGCTCCCTTTAAAACACTCTTAATGATGTTCGCAGTCTCCTGACATAGCTGAAGAACAGCAGCTTGTAGGACTGTTCTTTCCACAACTAATCTGTGTCAGTAACTAGGACACTTAAAATCTCATGCAGTTCAGAACAATGTGCCTTGGACTATGAGAGCAATCCTATCAGCTGTTTGACATGGTCAAATTACTCTCATAATGCATGCTATAAGTTATTCAAGAATAAAGCAGAAAGATACTGGCTTCAGAATCCTGATGTGAGTGCTGAATAAATAAATGAATGTACAGAGGAAGAGCAGTAAATTAGTAATAGTTGTCACCTGAGAAATGTCATCTCTCTAAGTAGGAGCATCACTGGTGCCATTGTCATTATTACTCAGATTCAATTCTGGTTGGGTTCTAAAATTAAAATTGAGACAAGCATATAAATGTAATAATATGGACATTTGATTAAAAATTAATGATTCTACTTGACTAGGATAATTCCTTCCTTAAACACCCCATGATACACTCACATTAGGATCTCCATGACACTCCAGGGTGGATATTAGTCTGGGACAAGGTAAAGCTCTTTTTAGCAAATAAAAAATCACTTAAGCATGTTTCCTCAGGATATTTAGACTCCTTTGCAAAATTAATTAAAGTAATCTTATTGTCATTGGGAAGATTTTAGGAGAAAAATATTCTTAAGAAGCATATCATTATATACATTGACTTAGAATAATTTAATTGACTAATTGTTATAATCATGGATGCTGTGAAAATGTATCTCAGTACATTGCTTTGTAATTTATATATTATTTAAAAACACTCTTTTCTTGTACAAATAGCATATATGTGAGATTCTTTGCTACATGAAATGAACCTATTTATGTTTATTAATTAACCAAAAGGTCAACACAAAATGAAAATATCAAGTTCACCAGTGAAGACATTTCTCAACATATCTGTTAATGTCAACATTCTTGGGACTTCAGAACCTTTTCATAAGTATTTATTTTTAATCCCAGAAAATTTTTACTAATTTCTAAAATGTGGTAAAAAAAAAAAAAAGATTACATCCAAATAGTGAATAACTCTACTTCTTAACATCTAAAATTTATAATACAATCTATGCTTAGAAAAAGTAAGAACATTTGGCAATTAGAATGTACTAATTTAACCCTGCCAAAAGCAAACCAAGCCTGCTGACGTTCTCAGATGATTATTAATATTATCTGCTCTAAGGATCAAGGCCTTGACCAATAATCATGAAATACATAATGGATTTCAAGAAAGCTACAAGCCTTGCTTGAATCGTCTTCATTCCTGCCTTTTGTGCTATTTTTTTTTTTTTTGCTTGAAATCTGTTAGATCAATATATTTTCATGTTGATATGGGTACTTGAAAGTATTCACAGAAAATTAAGTGCTAGCTTATCATTACATAAAAGCACTGAAAAAAATAAACATTCCCCTAAATTCTTAGAATATAAAAGTTATGTAAAGAACAATCAGAATAAATTAATCTTGTATTTCATACCCGTAAACTCCAGCCATCAGAAGGTTTTATTATCATGTAACATGACTTTTGGCTTCCTAGCTTAGTGAATAAATATATAAAGAATATTTTTTTCCAATTTATCTGCTTTTCCATTTCTCCAAGAAACATTAATTATACATTCACCTGCAGTTCTTCTTTTGTCTTTTGTTTCAATGAAAGACCCCAGGACCCAGAAAGACAAGCAGAGATGAATGTTTTATTTCCTTTGCTCAAGGAGATCTCCATCTTCAGGGAGCCTTCAGGGTCAAAGGTCAAGGGTTATTACATCAGAATGTCAGGGTATGGGTTTAAGAGGATAGGCTTCCCAAATTAGAGAATGGCCCACAAGCATGTTAGTACCCAGTACTTGAGGATTGGTCAGTGTAGCCCTATGAAGCTCTTTATGCAAGTCCTGACAAGATAAGATCCTTGGATAGCCATGAGTCTTTTCAGTGATCAAGCTCTTATCCTCTCAGAGCATTTATATTTTTTTCAAAGTGTTAGATGCTTGTGTGGACAAGTGGATATACAAAAGTTTTCAGAAGTGAACACAAAATTAGGCTTTAAGAGTAGTAGATTGATGCCGGACAGTGGTGGCGCATGCCTTTAATCCCAGCAATTGGGAGGCAGAGGCAGGCGGATTTCTGAGTTCAAGGCCAGCCTGGTCTACAGAGTGAGTTCCAGGACAGCCAGGGCTACACAGAGAAACCCTGTCTCAAAAATCAAACAAACAAAAAAACAAACAAGCAAACAAATTAGTCGATTGCTAACAGAATGACATGAGAACAGAAAGGGGGAATACGGGGACAAAGTTTCTAGCACGTAATAGAAGTTGTAGGGATGAAAAATTGAGGGACAGGGGAAGACCTAATCAACACAAATTATGTATGCAGAAGTTAATTGGGAACATTTAGTCTTGCAATGCAGTGTAATAGTTTCGTTTCTTATGATAAGTACCATGATCAAAAGCAACTTGGGAAGGAAGCATTATTTCATCTTACAGCTTGCAGTCCCTCATGAAGGAAAGCCAACCCAATAACTCAAGGCAAGAAAAGGAAGTCAGGAAGTAAAGCAGGGCCTGTGAAGGAATGAAACTTACTGGATTGCTTTACAAAGTTTATTCAGGTTGATTTCTTTTCTTTTTCTTTCCACAATAATTTATGTATTCGCTTTTATCATGGTTGCAGCCTCCTACCTCCTTTCCTCCCAGCCCCACATTCACAAATCCCAATGCCCATTTTCCCCTCATCTTCGACTCTGAGAAGGAGAAGTCCCCTTTTGTGTACCCAGGGTCATCATGTCTCAGCAGAACTAAGTTCATTCTCTCCCTCTAAAAGGCCAGACCAGGCAGTTAGGGTAGGAGAAAGGGATCCATTGGTAGGCAACAGAGTCAGAGTCCTTTACTCCAACTGACAGGGGAAGTCAGGTCAGGCAGAAACCTGGAGGCAAGACCTGAAGCAGAAACAAGGGAGGAATGCAGCTTACTAGATTTCTTTCTATGGCTTTCTCAGCCTTGTTTCTTACATAACCAATAGCACTACCAAGAGTGGATTTTAATTTAAGAAAATCCACACCATCTGATATAGGCAAACACATATATAAATAAGTATTATGAAGCCAGAGAAATCAATGATCCACAGCAAAAAGTTACAGTGCTATATATAGAATAGATCACACGTGAGTAAAACCCAGTTAGGTAGAATACCAGAAAAAAACTAAACTTTAAGACTTGTCATGTATCAAGGCTAGAAATATGGCTCAGAGATTGAGAACATTAGCTACCTTTTTAAAATTTGTTATTCCAGTTTCCAGCATGCACATGGCAGCTCCATTTACCACTGCAGTCCCAAGAGATCTATCTTTTTACTCCACAGGCCTGAGTGGTGTACAACATACTTCAAGGCAAACTGGCAAACTCTCTATCTCTTCCTCTCTTCCTCTCTTCCTCTCTTTCTCTCTTTCTCTGTCTCTCTCTGTCTCTGTCTCTGTCTCTCTCTCTCTCTCTCTCTTGGTCTCATTCTTGGTCTCTTGCTCTCTCTTGCTCACTCTCCCTCTCTGTAGCTGTCTCTTTCTTGCTCTCTCTCATCTATCATCTCTCTATCATCTCTCTATCATCTCTCTATCATCTATCTATCTATCTATTTATCTATCTATCTATCTATCTATCATCTATCTATCATCTATCCATCTATCTATCTATTATCTATAATCTACCTATCATTTATCTATCTATCCTCTATCTATTTATACAGTAAAAGATATCATAAGTCAAGATGTAAATAAAATAGAAATTCAGTGAATTGCATAAAAATTACAGGCTCTACTCAAACCCTAACAGACAACAGACTCAATGGATATACTTACATTTATGCATCCATGATTCTAAATTTTTCATTTTTCTCTAATTTCTCAAATGCGACATATTATTAAGATTCTGTGAATGTAGTATGCAATGTTACTGCACTAAATCAAATAAACTTAGTTTTGCTTGAATGATGTATCTTTCATAAGCCTTCTGGAGAGTCATGTTTGACAGAAGGCATTCTATCTCAAATTACATTCAGGCATCTTAATAGATGAGTATTATCTGAAACCTGGCTTCTGTGTTTTCAGTGAGTTGAGAGAAAGGAGATTTGCATAGTAAATATTTTTCTAATTATGTACAAGACAAAAAACTCTAAATCTCCTGGTTTTGGTCATGAAATAAAATAAAACAGTGTCAAATGCCAGTGATGTTGTTAAATACAAATTATGGAAATTCATAGTATTAGATGTACATGATTCACTAATTGATGATCCATATATAAAGGATTTATAAAAATATACACCTTTTAAAAATTAATAGTACATTGCTACAATATTTTAAATTTTCATTTTATACACTTAAAAGCAGACAAAAGTTCAGTTATCCTAAATGCTGTTTATTCTTAAGTAGTCCCTAAAATTTAAAGCCCAACCACAAATATGTTACAAGAAATAACATATTTCTCTTTTTTATACATCTACTTATTAGTGAACCAATTCTTATTGGCAATCAAATATATGGCACCTCAGTTATTATTTCCTAGTTCCCTGGTTTGGTTATGTTAAATCATTTTTCCTGCTCTCTCTCTCTCTCTCTCTCTCTCTCTCTCTCTCTCTCTCTGTCTCTCTCTGTCTCTCTCTCTGTCTCTCTCTCTCTCTGTGTGTGTGTTTGTGTATGTGTGCACACACGTGCACTTCTTCTTTACTCCTGACAGAAGAGAGAGTGCTTTAATGTACATGTTTGGAGAGCTCCAGGTTTAATCTTCTAGCTATGGTCATATATGATGTACATTATTTATGTTATTTGTGATTCATCCATTTACACACTCACTCGTGTATCTAAACCTTCATCTACAATTTATGTGTCCATCTATACATCCAACCACCTATCCATTTATAAATTCATTAGTTTCCTTAATATCTATCCACCCTGTTGCATTTTTCCACGTACTCATCCATGCAACCTAGCATCCACTGTATAGAGATGACATTCATTCACACATTCACCAAGCATCCATCTCTTCACTCACTTGTCTGCCAATCTTCAACCCTCCAATACATTACTTACTGCAAACATTTGTATCATCCACTCATCTGTTGTTCTACGTCATCATACCTCTTTGTAAAGCCCAACATACCATTATGACTAATAAAAAGACACATCAATATCTAAACTTCCAAATAACAATAAAAATATTATTTAATTTTAATTAAATGGAAAGTATTATATATGCATATATATAAATATATATTATACAAATTTTCACTCTAGTTAGCAAATATAGTTTTTTTCCTCTTTTATTTTTTGCCACAGGAAATAAAATGATGATCCAGTTTCTGTGGATTCATGATGACTGAAAGAAGCTATGGTTTTAAATCAATCTGAACATTTTCCATATTTCTCCCAGTCTGTATTTCTCCAAAATTATGTATATTATATTAATCATCAATATTCATCATTTTATACTTCCCAAGTATTAAAATATGTCTTAAATTAGTACTTAGACACCCACCTACAACATAAATATTCAGTATCCTTTCACTATGGCATAAAATTTTGTGTATCCAAAGGATTATGAACTAAAATTTTGCATTACAGATATTATTATAGATATTGTACAATAGCCCAAAAATATTTTTGCAATTTAATCAGTGTGTGAATGTGTGCTAAAATATTTTTGTAGATGCAAATGCAGCCAAAAGATTTGTTATGCAATGTTAAAATGATGAAAAATTATTAAGTGTTTCTATAAATTACTTTGAAATTTCCTACTTATAGCATATATGAATACATTTTAGAAATGCTTATAGTCAGAAACATAGCCTATGGTTTTCATTAGAATGTTAAAATAATAAATGCTTTTCAGTATATTCTCTAGATAGTTTTAAAATTTCTAAAATTTTAAAAATTACTTTTGTTAATTCCTTAGTTTAATTGTCTCAGCATTTTTATTTATTTTTTTCTGAAACCTTAAAATTGAACTTTATGAACTGTTTGTCATGTATTGTTCATAATATTTTGCTAATTATTGAAAGTTTTTGTGTGAAATGTCCTCATATGAAATTAATTTTTCTATGTATAAATTGCATATCCTTAATATTCCAGAAATCAAAATTCAGATTAGCCAAGTTACTTCGCTCATTTTGAGAGTTTCTGTTTATTTAAATTTAAGTGTAGTTAAAAGACATGAATATTATTGTGTTCTAAGGTATACTATTATTTATAAATAATTTCAGTTTATTATATAACAAAAAATCAGTTTTTAATATTCACCTTCCTTTTTTTCTCCCTATCATTTCTATTTTCATATTTTTTTAAAAAATGTGTCTTAGTTAATTAGTATATTTTTATGTGGTATATGCTTTTTTAATTTGGCACATGTTTATATTGTGAGATGATTAAGTTTTTTAAGAAATCTATCATCTCACTTGCATTTATTTTTAATGGAACAATCAATGGTCTAATTTTCCTCTCTTTCCTTCCTTACATGTCTCATCCCTCTAACATCTTCCATGCATCCCCTCTTCTTCTCTCAAATTCATTTTTTAATATATATATATGTATATATATATTCAAAGAATATATGACTATAAAACATATGAATATGTATTTAAATATGTTATAAATATATATGCATATATATATGTATATATATATATATATATATATATACAGATATATACATACACATGCTGGATACACACACACACACATACACACACACACACACACACACACACACACACACATATATGCCTATATGTGGTATAGACATAGACATACAGGATATATACATATACATACACATACATATCCTGCTGACACATTTTTGTATTGCTTCTGTGTGTATGATTACAGGAATGACAACTTAGTATTGCATAAACAATTAGGAGGATAATTGTCCTACCTTTCTTCAGTCATTAGTTTCTTTTAGTTCTTTGTCTAGGGGTTGGCCTTTGTAACGTTTCCCTCTTACATGGTATACATGCTATATATGTATATTGATGTCACCATTATTCATATCTTGGCTTTTCTAGAGGAAGCACACATGCTATGGTCTATTTCTTATTATTTATTTAATTCACTTACTGCTACCCTTGTCCAGAGTTGGTAGAAGTTTTAAGAGGGAGAGAATAGCAAGAGAGATTTAGGGTGATGAGTCCTCAAAGGGGATTATGAGTTGAAAAATCTGTTGTTTTTTGGTTTTGGGATTTTTGTTTGTTTGTTTGTTTGTTTTTGTTTTGTTTTGTTTTGGTTCTGAGCTATGTGAGGCTTTCCTCCAGAATATCCTCTAAGCCACGACATCATCCAAAAGAAGCAACAAGCCCTGAGCACCATAAACTAAAACATCCAAATCAACCTTTTTCTGTATCCATTTGATGCATCTCAGAAATTGTTACACATATGATAAGCTAATAAAATTAACATAACACGTATTTATTTATTGAAGTCTGTGTTTTCTGTACTGATTTGAACTGTCACTGACAGTGTAGCATACATAACTGTTGGCCTCTACACACTCATTTAAGTCTCTGTGAAATTCTCTTGGTGTGAATTTGATCATTGCATCTTTGCACCTGAGTGGACCTTTGGATACATTGTATATATTTTACTGTGACAAATGGAACGCTAAATGACTATTACAGGTGGGTGAGTAGAGAAATTTGGGCTTTCGCCACACATTTCTCTTTACAGTTTGTCCTGAAATTATAAGTGCAGATATCCAAATATATTAGTAGAAAAGCATGATGGGAGATAAAAAAAAAAAACCAAGAGTTACCACAGATGGCCCAGTAACTATATGTAAGCAGAATAATTCTCCCTTCACAGGCACCAGACAGGTCACAGCCTTGACAGTGCTTCATGTTTCCAGACTTTCCTGCTTAGGTCAGGGGTTGTAGAGAACTGCCTCCTGAGCTCTGCCTTACACAGAAGTGATGTATTCAGTAGCAAAAATGTCCACAATTCTAGAAGATCATTCATTTACTCAGCTATAATTTATAGATCTGTTTTATTTCCTTACATTTGCCAGTTCTAAAATGTTATATTTTAATAAAGAAATGTAGAAATATTTGTCATATTACCTTAAATATCTCATATATATTTATATTTTTATAATTTAGATTTTTCCACAAAAGAAAATTAAAATAACAATACAAAACTAAACAAAATCATTCAGATAATGTTTGTGAATATTAAAATAGGAATAATTTTATTATTTATTAAATCTGAGAGTGCATTATATTTTTAATTTGTTTTCAAAAAAGGAATTTTCATCAAAATGAAAGGTTGACGTGTTCATGTCAGATATGACAGTTTGGACTCATTTCTGGCAGAAGGAATACTTAATACATGCAGCAATTGTTATGTGCCTTTTATTTTTATTCTGCCTTTTGGAGGCAATATTTTTTCTACCATAAGTGATAAATTCATATTTTAAATGATGGAGTTGCATCTAATATTACATTGGCTAATTAATTTTGTAACTAATTTTACTGTGTTCTCTTTTCATCAAAACGTGGTAGATTATTCTGCATTATATTGTAATTATCAAATGAAACATAAAAGAAAGTATTTTGAGTTCTCATTATTAACATTGCTGACTTGGTTAAAACAGGTAAAGTGTTTCATGTTTCACTTCAAAAATGTGTATGCATTTTTTATTAAACTTCCGTCATTAACAATGATCATTGGTAAGTGCTGAAATCTGAACATATATTCATGCTACTGAAGTATTATCAAGGAAGAGATTGCTAGGCTTTCAAAAGTCCTAGAAGTGTTTGTGTCTCTGGAGTAGTATTTGTGTGGATTGGGGGTGTATGTGTAGTTTGTGTATGTGTGTGTAGTTTGTGTGTATGTGTGTGTGTGTGTGTGTGTGTGTGTGTGTGTGTGTGTGTGTGTGTGAGTGGTATGTTGTGGTGTGTGTGTCTGGAATAGTATGTGTGTATGTGTTTGTGTGTAGTGTGCAGTGTGTTTGTGTGTGTCTGGAATACTTTGTGTGTGTGTGTGTGTGTGTGTGTGTCTGGAATAGTATATGTGGGTGTGTGTTTGTGTGCTGTGTGTGGTATGTGATGTGTGTGTGTATGTGTATATGAGTGGTATGCTGTGGTGTGTGTGTGTGTGTGTGTGTGTGTGTGTGTGTGAACATGTGTATCTGGAATAGTGTGTGTTTATGTATGTGTGTGTGTAGTATGCTGTGGTCTGTGTGTCTGGAATAGTATGTATGTGTGTTTGTGTGTGGTGTGCAACATGTGTGTGTGTCTGGAATACTTTATGTGTGTGTATATGTCTGGAATAGTATATATGTGTGTGTTTGTATGTGGTGTGTGGTATGTGGTGTGTGTGTGTATGTGTGTATGCATGTGTGAGTGTGTTTTGTGTGTATACTGTGTGAGTATACTGGCTACATTCTAATATCACAAAATTCGTCTTGAGAGCACTTGTGGGGTTCTGATCTTTACCTAAATGTTTCACTTTGGAAAGACTTTTTGTTGTGTTCATGCTACTCTCTGATTTATCCTTTAGTTGTGGTGGACTACAACAAAAGCAGCATTAGTTTAGATAATTAAAATATTTTAGTTGTAAGTGGGTTTACTTGTTACACCTCACATCACATTGGTTGGTTCCAAACTCTGTCACTGAACATTACTCTGTAATAGAGCAGAGTAAAACTTCTGTGACTCATTTGTAATGTGTTATCTCTAAATATGTGTCACTTCTGTTGACTTATTTGTCGATTTCATGTCAGAGCACACCACAGTGTATATCTTTAATATATTTGACCAGTGACTACTTTCTTTATTCAACAATTAGAATAGTCTTATATTATTTTTAAATTTGTATTTTATTATTGAAAATTTCAAACACATACACTAAAATGTAATCATAAATGCTCACATTTTTTCTTATAGTTTTGTTCCCTCCCATCATGACTTTCTTTCAATTTTATGTCTGTTTTAAAAATAATTCAGCAAGTCCACTTAGGGCTGACTATTTGTGTACGGATATAGTACTATACATTGGATAATGGAATTCCAACAGAGGCCACATCCTCACAGGAGTGGTTATTTATTTTCTGGGATAAGTGCCAAGCAACTAGAGTGTTTGGGTTGTGGAAAATGTCTGTTTCAAAAAAAAAATGCAATGTCTTGCATTTGCACATTGATGATGATGATGATGATGATGACGATGACGATGACGACGACACGATGTAGAATCATTTGGAGCATGTGTGTCTCTGCTTTTATGAGTACAAGCATGCATGCAGAGGTCAAAGATACTTTTGGAGTCAGTTCTCTCCTACCACAGGTTTTAAGTTTCAACCTTGTGTCATCATGCTTAAACAGCTACCATGTTTATCCACTGAACCATATAATGAGATGAGAAGAAAGATAAATGGGAGAATGTATTATCTACAGCGAGATTACTTTCTGTAATGGGAAGACCCAAGTCAATCTTGTTAATGTACAAAATAATTTGTTAGCTCCTGGATTATTTTACATGGATTCTTGTTTGGCTCAATTTTGGAGGTTTTAAAAACACATTCCTCATACAGATGATTTTTTGGTCATGTTTGAAAATATTTTTTTCTGTCACCTACTGGGCATAGTATCATGTAGATTTGCAGATTTCCTTCATTCACATGTCAATGCATATTTATTTCTTTTATATTTTTCATGGTAAAACTTCTCAGGTCTTTTCAACAATAGGATGAACTTGATTGTTAATCCAGTCACTGTCAAGGAAAGCCTTGACTTAACTTCAGCTCAGTTAAACAGCATCAGTTCAAAACAAAGTTTAAAAGATATTTTAGGATTTATATATGTGCCAAGTCATCCATGGTCATGAAAAGGATGGTGTGACATGGTTCCTTTCCTGGAACAGAGTCAGCAGACTGGCATAGTGTGGGTCTCTATGTTATTATGCATGAGAATATATATATATATATATATATATATATATATATATATATATATATATATTACATGATGAGATTATTTGCTAATGACATGCATGTATCAATCTGCCTTACACACACACACACACACACACACACACACACACACACACAC
This sequence comes from Rhabdomys pumilio, assembly GCA_030674055.1. Taxonomy (NCBI): domain Eukaryota; kingdom Metazoa; phylum Chordata; class Mammalia; order Rodentia; family Muridae; genus Rhabdomys; species Rhabdomys pumilio. The sequence goes on along the minus strand of JANHMN010000013.1, from coordinate 3,997,374 downwards.
ATGTTTCTTTTGCCAAGGTTATTGGGAATGCCCTCAATGCCAAAATTAATGACTCCATGATAATCACAGATAGCCTGAATACAGAAGGAGAGGGTATGTCTAATGTCTTTAGCATAATGGTAAACGCTGTGACTTTCAGGATAACCCTTAAGGCTGGAGGAACGGACTCTGAAAACATGAGTTCAAGAATGTATAATTTCTCAGCTATGCAAAACATAAAGATACAATATAAATTATATAAATGGCCTCATAGACCTAAAGGAACAGAGGCAGCTACACTATGAGTCAGCTTCTCGGGAAGATATTAAGGAAGAAGGTAAAGAGATCTGAGAAATGTTAATCTCAGAGTGAGATCCCACTTTGCTTAGGTTTGTGCTTACTCAGGTGGATTGTGTTACAAAGACAGGCAGATCTCTCAGTTCATTTGCCTTGTTAAAAAATGTGTACTGAAGTTGAAACTTAAGCGTTCTTTAGAAAGTTGGTTGGATGGTGAAGGACTAAAGCAGACTAGTGAAGGAATGTTTGAGTGAAGCACCAGGTGAAAGAACACAAGCACTTGAAAGGACACATGATGAGATTATTTGCTAATGACATGTATGTATCCGTCTGCCTTACAATGCATAGCTGAGCTGCATTTGTCAGGACTCCAGAGAGTAAATTGCACCAAAAAAATTCTGGTAGTGTGTTGCAGTTTCTTTCTGCTTTGTCAGACAAGGGCTAATTGACAGTGATGTCAGTTGAGACAGACACACCTGCTGAGGCAACATATGTGATAAGGCAAGACCGGTGGAGGACCTGTGATGTTTAAAGGGTATAAACAGGACTCAGTGACAGTGAGAGGCTGAGCTTGGCTTGCTTATAGATCTAGCTGTGCAATGCTTATTGATCACACATCTTTGCTAATCTTTGCTTCCCTGAGGGGCTCACCTGAGAACTTCTCCTGGCTTTTCTCCTGGTCTCACCTGTTCATTCCATAAAGCTGATGCTGATACCTGGTTGTCTCTGCTGGGTGGTACCACCACTTCTGATTTGCTTTTATGACACTACCAAACTGAACTGCTGGTATATCTGTGAAGTGTTTGCAAATTGAGCAAGCTGGTACTGCTGACCTGTCCTGTCCATCGGGGTATTAAACAGGGGTTCAGGGAGATCACCTGAAAGAGAAGATGACAGGTGAATGCAAAGAATCATGGCTTGTCTAAGGCTGATCAAACCATAATTTTTACTTTTTCACACAGGGGTTATATACATGTAAAGGCAGGATGTGGGGAAGGGGATGACACAGGAGCATAGGTGTTCAGGGGGAGTACAGATATCTTCCAGAACAGAGTGTCAGTTGGATGAAGGTTCATGGGATGGGTCACTATGACTCCACCTATGATTCAATTGTCCTTATCTAAGTTGGTACTATCCACCAAGGCTACCTGTCTACAAGGTCTATGACTATTCAGCCTGACAATTTTCCACCAAAGCTGCTTGTTTACAATAGCTTCCAGCCACCTGTTTCAGCGTTTTTCCACAGAGACCCAAGACTTTGTGTTATCAGGCATGTATGTCAGGTCTATGGCTGTTTTTAGGACTATGGCTGATTCCAGGCCATCAGTGTATAAGCAGGGCTGTTCCTGACACTGACCTGTGAACTAAACTGCCATTTCCTGATGACACAGACTGGAGTTGCTCCAAAGAACCTTTCTAAACAGGTCTACTTCCTCTATATCTTTTCTTTCCCAGTACCTCTGGTAGGTGGTGGGCTAAAAGGGGGGTTAAAGTATTTAATTACCATCATTAGAAATAGGTGTTTGACAAAATAAAAGATACAATGTACTTGCTGTTTTCTTCTAATAATCAAGGAGCTAAGGTCATAAATGATAATTCATGTGATAATCAGAAGAGAACCTGGGTAAATGATTGAATTGATGTGTAAATATACAACTGGACTCTTGGTTTGCATTAGACTACCTAGCATAGAGTGGTAGCCGTTTCATTTTAGATTTTTCTCTTTTTATTCTTTTTCTAGCAAGAGTCAAACTGTCTGGAGATATCTGGAGAGTGATCACAGCTCTATTCTATTTGTTTTTCCTAACAGCTTTTCTGATTTTCGTTGAAAAACTCATGAACTGAAAGATCCAGAGATCTTTTAGAAGTATTTCTTGCAAGAGAGAGCTACCTTGAAAGAGAACTGTCTCAAACAGAAAGGTTTCTTCAGCAGACTCTAGAGCCAAGAACTATCTACAAAGAGCTATGTAGGGAGCCATGTCCTGATAAGAGTATAAGGCTCTCAGCCTTTACCACACACTTGACTTTGGAGTCATTCTTTTCACTGCTCCTAAAGACCCCATTCTTAGAACCCCTTTCCAAGCTGAGGCTGGTCCTTGGCATTTGTGGGTGCATGCCTGGTACCTACAAAGCCAAGAAGAGGGCTTTACATCCTCTGGAATTTGACTAACAGATGGTTGTCAGCCACGGTGTGGGTGCTGAGAAGTGAGTCCAAGTCCTCTTGAAGACTAGCTAGCATTCTTAACTTGAGTAATTTATCTATCCCTCAAAACAAAATTTAATAATCTTAATAGTCACATTCTCTTTGAGTGAGCTAGTAGTTTTGTGTTTAAAACCCAACAAATCCATAATATTAGAATTTGCTATGTCCACCAAAGAAGTTCTTATGTGTGCATTTTGCACTTGCCTCTTTTTTAACCCAATCTTGACAACCTGTTTTTATTTATATACTTAAAGGATGTAGATTTATTTCAACTGTTGATACTTTTGAGTTAATAGCAACAATATTTTGCCACTTTTTCTTTTTCTTTTTTGTTTTCTGTTTTTTCTTTTTTTCTTTTTTTTCTTTTTTCTTTTTTTTTTTTTTTTTTTTGCTGTTGACAAGGTTGTTTGTTTTGTTTTTGTTTTCCTGAATCCATGGGGTTTCTTTCAGTAGTTAGTAAATTTTCAATATCTCCACTTAGTGAATCAACTGTATTTTTTAAATCATTGAATTTACTTAATGCATCTTGGCCTAATCAGTATCTCACTGATTTCTGCTCATTTTTTACCTCTCCTGACCTCACACCATGGGAAAAATGATGCTCTGCCCATTGGTGCTGAAGATGGTAGAGCTGGATAGGAGTCAACAGATTTGTTTGCTGTCATGGGGGCCACCTCATGGTGGAATGAAATATTCCTGACAAAATTTTGCTAAGAACAAACGTGTGTGACACAGCTTTTTGTGTCATCCATTATCCCAAGCTGCCTCTTTCACCCTTTGACTACATAAGTACAGATTTCCGACTTCTTTAAAAAAAGACTAGAAATACCTGAATCCCCTGACTCCACAAGAAATTAGTAAGGAGAGAGCACTACTCTCAAGAGAGGGGCAATACAGTCCCATGGTCACATGTGGAGAGAAAGCTGTGTCATTTAAACAATGATGTTTTTCTGCAAAGATCTGAGTCAATTTTGTTAACACTCAGGGGCCTTTGTTATTCCCTGGAGCATGTGTTTTGTGCTGCTGTTATCAGAATGACTTATCCTCTTTCTTTCTTGTAAATCTCCAACACACTTTTTATTTCATGTAAATATATAGAGCAGAGTTTACAAGATGCAAACAATTAAATTTGGTTACAATATAGAAATAATATTATCTATGCATTGGTTATCCCAGTTTTGTTTTCTGTTGCAAATAATAAATTTGGGTTACTTATTATAATATGTTTGTATCTTTGAAGCCCAAATTTATTGTTCTGAAACGCATTAACTATTTTGTTAAGGTATGTTGTAAAGAAAAAAATATCCTCTTTTAATTACCATCTTACAATTAATAAAATATATTCATGTTGCAAGGCAATTCTGAGTAGTATATATATATATGTATATATATATATATATATTAATATATTCTGAGTTTATTGAGTGTATATATCACACACTCTCTTCTGAGTGATTATATATATATACATATATATATATATATATATATATACACACACACACACAAATTTCAGGGATTATTTTGCGTTAAATCTGAGTGTCTATTTTGATAGCATCTGTTTTTATTAGTCATCTCATAAGCTCTAGAAGCTCCAGCTGATGTCATGTAAGCAATCTAAAGGTTTGTATGAATGAAGACATTCCCTAAGATAGCACCACAGCACCACTGATTTTTGGAGACAAACATTAAAGAACAGGTGCTGAGCTGTAAGCATTATACATTTTTGATTGATGACCACATTAGAATGTCGCTGTATGAAAAATATCTCTAGATGAGCAGTTGACATGTGAGTTGGATTTAGATTCACGGGTGAATATTATCTGTTAAAGGCAGCTGAACTCCCACACTGTATGGCCCACTGTGTCTTTCTAGCATTTTTTTCAAGGAATACTGGTTACTCTACAGTCTGTAGCATGGATCATGAAAACCATTTTGTTATCCATTCATGATCTTCTTCCTTGTTAATGTAGAGTAGCATCACCCTAAGAAAATCATCCATTAAGTCTGTGATTTTCTCCACTCTTAAAGCATTCTCTCCTTACGTTTCATTCGTAATGCAGACTTCATAGCCCAATTCTCAGAAATTAATTGATGGATGCAGGGACAGAGTGCATCACCCAATACTCATGTTTAACTCATGATCCATCTGCACAGGGCTTTCCCCTGTCAGTCTCGTAATGCTCTTGCCATAAAGGATCAAGCTTTGAAAACACACTCCTCATCTCACCCGGCAGGTTTCCTAGGACAATTTCTGAGGTAAATGCCTTTTTCAATGTTATGCTTCCCTGCTTCAACTCTCTAATGACTGTACTTTTGCAGGTATAGAGGAAGGCTGCCATCAGAGTCAAATATCTTATCACTTTTCTCAAATGCTGGGTTGGTGACGTGATCACCCAAATATCTTTCTGACAGGTGTCATACGATTTCGAGTCTACCATAGCTCTACCTTAGTTTGTCTCTCAGTCATAATTCTTGCAGGAAATATTTCATTTCCCAGCAGCTCAGTCACTGTGGGTCTTTAGCATGTGGGCACAGGGCATGAGTTCCATTGGGCTGAGTTGTGGGTCCCACATGTCTGCTGCCCTAAGTGGCTGGAGCCTTGGCTCAGAGGACAGAAGCCCAGGAATTCGATTGTGCTCACTCCACGCAGCATCAGGCAAATGCTGGGCTGTGAGAAGCTGCAGAGCTCCACTCTGGGCATGTGGAGATCACAATCTGAGACGTCTCAGCCTTTGGGCTCTCAGGCTCCACTGAGAAGCTGTGAAAAGACCGAGATGTATAATAGCTAGAGCATGGTCAGGAGGAAAAGATGAGCTCTGGCAGCAACCAGCAGGGAATGAGACTCTTGGTCACAGCAACTCGCTTGGCTAGGCCTCGCCTGGCTTGAGATGCTTGCTTGAGTTGGTGGGCTCCGTGGCTGGAACATAGAGAAGTCCTCCTTGCAGCTCATTAGTTGAAGGTCTTCTCCATGGTTCCTCACTGCGGGCCTCAATGATGAGAGGTAGTTCGTGATTTTAAAAGGTTTATTGTCATGGCGGAAAGTGGATGAAGCTGTACCCAGTGTCCTTAGGCCTAAGGTTAAATACATTTTGCAAGTAAATCTGGGAAGGAATGCTTACTTGGCTATGCCCTCTGGCCTTTAGGTAACTCATGAACATGGAGGTGTTTTGAGGCTCTGGGGCCTGTAGTCACACCCTCTACCTATGTTACCTGACCAAATGCCACAGACATTTTTTTTGGGAGGGACTGTGGATAGCTGAAGCTAAGTGAAAGGAACCAGGGCCCAGGAGCAAGCCCAAGCACCTACCATCCCTTTAGGGTCTCTGGGGTTTGAAGCCTGTGCTCAACGAGGTACCCAGCTACCTCTCACAGCCCACTGTACCACAAGTCACAGTGTCTCTCTGTTAAGTTTTCAGTGTCCTTATTTCATCACTGTCTCTCTGAAGAGTACTCAGTCTCAGGGCTTCACTCCTTCTCACTTTCAGAATGCTCAGTCAAAGTATTGCCCTTTGTTACTGAAGTATTCAGCCTTAGTGCCTTACTGTTACTCTGCAATGTTTACAATCTCAGTAGTTCTTGCTGTCACTTTCCAGAGTGCTGGGTCTCAGTACTTCCTGTCCCAACTCTACTGACTGCTCAGTCTTAGTACTTCCTGCTCCCATCTGCTGTGACCATTCTTTAATCCTTCAGAATAGTGAAATATTTTCTCCATATTTTTTACATTTTATTTAATTCAGTAAGTTCTAAACTTGCCAGTCATTATGATACAGAAACAAGAAGTTATGTTCTATATTATGTAAGATTTAGTTATTTCCAAGTCTTTACTCTTGAAACCTTTATTTCTTACTCTACTCAAAGGAATAGTATAGTGAATAGTGTTAGTAATTTTCTATCATTTTATTCTGAGATTATAAGTGTCTAATTCTGATGCATCTGTCTTTCATTATATTTCTTTGTATGTGTGTACATATATGTATTGTATGTATATGTATACATATATATGTGTATTGCATACGCATATGTGTTGCATATGTATATGTACATGTATACGTATACAAAAAAATACACAAGTGTCATGATTTGAATATGAAATGTCCTTGCAAAGCTCTAGCTTTGGAAGCTTGACCTGCCCTCCCCCCGCCTGACAATTACGTACCATTATGCTATTATATTATATTATTAACTTCATTAATTAATTATTATATTGGCAAGCTTGTACGTGATGGGCAATTAAGGTATAGGACCTATAGAGAAACTAAGTTACGTTTAGAAGACACCATGTGCCATGAACAGGTAGGTTTCATCCCAGTGATGCTAGCATGGTTCAATATACAAAAAGTAATTAATGTAACCCACCATATGAACAAACTGAAATAAAAAACAACTGTGTGAACATCTCATTAGACACTAAAAACTCCCTTGACAAAATCCAATACCCCTTTATGTTAAAAGTCCTAGAGAGATCAGCAGCAAGACAACTAAAAGAGATTAAGGGGATACAACTTGGAAAGAGAGAAGGAAATGTATCACTATTCACAGATGATATGATAGTATGTATAAGTGATTCCAAAAGTTCTAACAGAGAACTTCTACAACTAATAAACACCTTCAGTAAACTTGCTGAATACAAAATTAACTTCAAAACATCAGTGGCCCTTATCTATAGAAATGATAGACAGGCTAAGAAAGAAATTTGGGAGACAACACCCCTCCCAGTAGCCACAAAATATAAAATACCTTGGTGTAACTATAAAAATACAAGAAAAATATCTGTATGACAAGAACTACAAAAAAAAAAAAAAAACACAAGTGAAAAGATCTGTATGACAAGAACTTCAATTTCTTAAAGAGAGAAATTTAAGAAGATATGAGAAGACTGAAAGATCTCCCATTCTCATAAAAGATTTACATAGTAAAAATGGCCATCTTACCAAAAAAGAAAATCTGCAATTTCAATGCAATTCTCATCAAAATTCCAACACAATTCTTTATGGACCTCAAAAGAACAATTCTCAACTCGTATGGAAAAAAACAAAATCCCAGGAAAGCTAAAACAATCCTGTACAATAAAAGAACTTCTAGAGATATCACCATCCCTTATTTTAAGCTGTACTAAAGAGTAATAGTGAAAAAAAATATCTGCATGCTATTGTCATAACAGCAGACAGGTTAATGAATGGAATTGAACTGAAGATGCAGAAGAAACTTACACACCTGTGGCCACTTGGTCTTTGACAAAGAATCCAAAACCATACAATGGGAAAAGAAAAGCATATTCAACAAATGGTACAGGTCTTACTAGATGTCTATATCTAGAAGAATGCAATAGTCCCATATCTATTACCTTGCACAAATCTCAAATCCAAGTGGATTAGAGACTCAACATAAAACCAGAAACACTAAATCTAATGGAACACAATTGGAGTACTTCTCTGAAGTCATTGGCAAAGGAGAAAACTTCCTGAACAGAACACCAATAGCACCAAGATGGACAACTAGTAAATGGGACTCCATGAAAATGTAATATTTTCAAGGCTAAAGAAACTACCAATAGGACAAAACTGCAACCTACAGAATGAGAAAATATCTTTACCACCCCTCCATCTGACAGAGGCCTAATATCTAAAATATTCAAAAAACTCAAGAAAGTAGACATCATCATACTATGTAATCCAACTTAAAAATTGTGTAAAGAGCTAAGCAGAGACCATTTAGAGAATCTCTAATGGGCAAGAATCACTAAAAGATATATTCAATGTTCTTAGTCATCAGGGAAATGCAAATCAAAATGAGTCTGAGATTCTATCTTGCACCCATCAGAATGGCTAATATCGAAAAGTGAAGGGACAGCATATGCTGGCAAGAATATAGAGCAAGGGAGAACACTCCTCCACACTGCCAAAATTTATTAAGCAACAAATATTCATCATGTAAAAGTGTGATAATTTCAATGGATTCAATGGCAGTGAGTTGTCAGATGTCTCCAGTTACCTTGATTATGTTCAATGTGTGTTCAAATCCTGAATTACTACAACTAACATCACACAATAAACATCTAAGTCTATAACTGCATATACATCTATATTTGTATTTTTTATCACTCTCTATCATCTATAATCTTTGTATTATCTGTTTATCATCTATATTCCTGTCATTTCTACATTTCTATCATCTCTCTATCATCTAGCTAGCTATTATCTATCTATCTATCTATCTATCTATCTATCTATCCATTATCTATCTATCTATCTATCTATCTATCTATCTATCATCTCTCTATCATCTTTCTAGTTAGAGGGTGTTTATAATGGGCCATGAATCTACATTCAGGTTAAAGGATTTTAGTAGTTAGTGAAGCATGAAAACTAAGAATTTCTATAGTTATGCTTCAAATTTATATATATGTAAAGAGAAATTTTTGAGAGGTAAAATAACCAATGGCCAGACAAATTGCTGCAGCTGTGAGTTGGACTGCTGTTTGCCACAAGTTAGTGAGTAAGGCGACATAGTTGAATCTAGTTGGAAATATGAAAGGACAGGATCAGGACCCAGTGATGAATGTATGTTCAAATATGTAACTTTTGTAATCTCTATCTCTATCTCTATCTCTATCTCTATCTCTATCTCTATCTC
>JANHMN010000013.1:3960834-3983096 GCA_030674055.1 Rhabdomys pumilio | reverse complement strand
ACAGAGTAACTGGACATTTCTTGTCATCAGAATGTCAAGTCCTGGGATTGGGTTATATTTAATTGAGTTCTTGTGCAAATAACCCAGGATGTCACCAAGACTAAAAAGGTTGTTCTTTACAAAATGACAGATAAACCCCATTGGTGAAAACAACACCAACACAAATTAAAAATGGAAATGTTGAGTCAGTACCTATGTAGAGCCTTCATCCCTATGTTCAAGTATTCTTGGTATAGGAGATACCAAAACAGCAAAATAATAGGATGCTTCTTTGATGAAGGTAAGAGCCACTCTTATCTGTTGGTATGAGGATATTTAGAATGTAGTTAGAAAATACACTGGTTTAGGACAATGGCAATAGCTATTGCTTTTCTAGGGTCTATGACCTCTCCATCTATGGGCAGTTGGATAGTTAATAGTAAACACATGTTGTTACCTGTAAGATATAAATACCACTATTACACCATTGTGAATGTCTTGCCAGACCAATCATTGTTGTGTTAGTAGGCCACACAAATGGATAGGTCCACTGATTATGCCTTATCTTTCCTGGCACACATAGCACCTTCTAACCCTATGAGAACTTTATGACAATTACAGTTTAATTCTTCAATGTCCTCTGTTCAAAGTGCTCATATGTGTAACAAGTAATGTCTTAGCCTTGAGTTCTGGAAGGCCAACAAAGACAATAACATTGTCTTCACCGTTTTCGGAAACTCTCATATTCTCCTGACCAAAAACTACAATGAAGGTTTCCAAGGCATGCACTGGAATTTTAATTAAACTGTTGCAGTAAATTTCCAACTCAAGAAGACCCAATCAATAAAATCACAACTCAAATGACATAAATACAAACTGCACACCTAGACTGGGCAGAATTACTACACTGCTCTGTTCTCCATCCATGAGAGCCCTTATAACTTAAGGTTTTTCCAGGCCACATGCTTCTCCTCCGTTGTCCTGCCTTCCTCCTCATAGTTCTCCTGTCTTCCTCTCCAGAAACACTTCTCTCTTCACCTCCTCTTCTACAGCTCAATCATTGGCTCTAGCCTTTATTATACAAATTAAAGTAGGCTGAAGGTTCACCAGTCTCCTCATCTGCAGCCCCTCCCAGAAAAGCCGAATTAGCATTAAAATACAAGACCAGAGCTATTCACAATAGTATGTGGCTAAGTGGAGAGGGAAAAGCACCATTAAACCAAGTTGTCTAACTCTATTATATATATATATATACACACACATATATCCCATATCTGTATACACATATGTTCATGTAATTGAGTCTATACAAGGTTATAAAATAATGTTCCCTATGGCTTTGTAAAACATCCTTAAATTTATTTATCTTCCCTCTTCTCGTGAATTAGCTTAAGTCTCCCACTCTCACTTTTACCCCAGTTTAACATTTGTCTCTTTCTTTAAAATTTTATTTAATCTCTTTTTTTATGCTCCAGATTTTAACCCCCCCCCCATCTATACTCTGTTCTACATCCCATATCTTCTAGAGTGATATCCCCACCCACCCCCAACACTCCACCCACCAGACCTCTTCATTCCCTGGGGCCTCCAGTCTCTTGATGCTTACTTACATCATCTCTGAATGAACATAGAGCAGGCAGTCCTCAGCTGTGTATGTGTTGGGGGCCTCATATTGTTGGACTCTAAGATTCAAAACATGGGGATGTGCTACCCCAGAAACACTCACAGAAGGGATTCACTGCAGTAACATGAGGTTTATTGATAAGTTGATAAACTGGTTTTTAACCAATTGATAAATTGGTTAAAAACCAGTGCACTGGGGTTCTCTTGCATGCAGGCAAGAAGAACCCTGAATTAAAGCTAAGGGCAGCTTATATACTATTTTTACAGAATTTACCAGGGCAGCTATACAATTACCTCTTAAACAATAACAACAAAGGCTAAATATCAAACAGCCATTCCTAGGCCTGGTTTTTGTTCCCAGGTCCAGTTGATAAGTAACTCAGATTTGCATCTTATCTTTTACAACTAAGAAGGTCAGCTTAAGTGGCTTCTGTTTACCCAGGCTTTCTGTGTTAAGGGCTCATAAACTTCTGTCTTGGGTCTTTCTTTCTGGAATGTTTGTTTGAGTCTTTGAAATGTGCTTCTTCTGGGATGTGTCCTTGGGGAAGTTAATGTTTGAGTTTAAAACTGAAATCGGAGCTTCTTATTAATCTTAAGGTTCTACAATATCAGGGTATTTAGTTTGTTTGCATTGTATGGCTATTGTAAATAAATTGGCAGTAAACATCGCTGAATAAGTATCTCTGTAGAAAGATTTTGAGTCCTTAGGTGCATATGACAAAGAGTGTTATTTTTTAGTAATATGATTATATATATATATATATATATATATATATATATATATATATAACTAATATATATATATTATCAAATATATATCTTTTATATCTTGTCAGTTTTAAGAGAAATTTTTAAGCAAAAATTTTAAACTGAGCATTTTAATGGCTGCACCAGGTAATAATCTCATCAGCAGTGAGTGAGGGTATGTTTCTTCATCATTTCCAACATTTGTTGTCAGATGTTTTCTTGAAGTTGACCGTTCTGGCTGTGGTAACATGAAACATTGAAGTAGTTTTATCCGTGCATTGTGCTGTTGTTATAGACTTAGAATTCTTTTCCAATAGTTACTTGCTAGTGACTTTTACTTCTTTTGAGACCTTTCTGTTCGGATACATAACCAATTTTAACTGGATTATTTATTTCTAGGTAGTATTTTGTATGATTTGTGTGTTTCTGATATTAATTTTCAAATGAATATATAGCTGACAGAGACTCACTTTCATTGCATGAGCTTCCTTACTTGATTGGGATTTTCCTTCACTTTCCTTCACTTTAGCTTTATCTGGTCTTGTTTTTCAGTTTTGGGCCTTAATCCCTGAGCCAAAGTCCATTCCGGTTCTCATTTCTCAATGTAGTGCATATGATTTTGTCTAGAAATTTCAACATTTCAGGTATCAGAATAAGGTCTGTGAGCTATGAAGTTTTGTGCAGGATGATAGGGATCTCAACTTGATGCTTTTGCGTAGGCATCCTGTTTTCTCAGCAGCTTTTATTAAAGATGCCATCATTTTCCAGTGTATAGTTTTGTCATCTTTGTCAAATAACATGCAACTATAATTCCATACTCTCATGTTTGAGCATTTTATTTTGTTCCCCTAATCTACACAACTATTTTGTTCCAGTACCATGCTGGTTTTATTACTATAAGCATGAGATATCACTTCAAATCTGTCATGATAGTCACTCTGGCACTGTTTTTGGATCAGGATTGTCATAATTACCTATTCTGTTTCTACATTTGTCATAAATATTTTCTTGTGGTAATAAAACACCATAATCCAAAGAGATATGTTTAACAGGGTTTATTTCATGTTACAGTTCTATATCACACTGAACTCCTGAGAGAAGTCAGGACAGTAACTCCAATAGGCAGGATCCTGGAAGCAGGAACTGAAGCAGAGATTATGGATGAGCTCTGCTTATAGGCTTGCTCCCCGTGGCTTCCTCAGTCTGATTTCTTATAGCATGAGATTTTTATCTCTATGCTTTCCATAAGATTTTTTTTATGTCTATGGTCATTATTAATATTTTGGTAGGTTAATGATTTGGGAAAATTAATTTTGTATGCTGCCATGTTGCTGAAAGTGTTTGGTCATCTCATGAAAACTTTTCGTGGGATTTTTGGGGTCTCTTAAGTATATTAAGTAATGTGTAGGTAGGGTCATGTACCTTTTATTTGTATCCCTTCAGTTTTCCTCTGTCATGATACTCTGGCTTGTGAATCAAGGACTATATTGAAGAACAGTGGTGATAGTTGACAACCCTGCCTTGTTCTTGATTTTAGTGAGATTACTGTGACTTTTTTACTATTTAGGATTATATTATCTCTGAGTTTGTTTTATACACCTTTTATCATGTTATGGTTTGTTTCTTCTAGTCCTATTCTCTCCAAGACCTTTATCATGAAAGCATGCTGTAAAAAGCCTTTTTTTGTACTGACTAGAATTACCTTTTGTTTGTTTGTATCTATCTATCTATCATCTATCTATCTGTCTATCTATCTATCTATCTATCTATCTATCTATCTATCTATCTATCTTTCTTCCTTATTTTTTCTTGTTGGTTTTGGTGATGGAACTTTGTGAACTTCAAGTTGTAATGAAGAGAATGGAATGAGTATACACCTATGGAGAAAAGTGCTATAGTGTTCTCACTAATGACAGCAGATGCTGTGAGATCCATCTTGAGGATGGAAGAAGCAATTGTCATTGTGTGAAGATAGATATCAAAGAGAAGTTTGAATGAATGAGCTTGGAACACTATTAGGGCTTTGTGATAAACTTGACTACCAATTCTAGAATATTTAGCTCAGACATATTGTTTACTATGTACTTTAAGCTGCCTTGGGCAGTCAAAATTTATCTTTGTGCTTCATGGTTTGAATTTTGATAATTTTCCTAATGTGCTTCAATACTAAACTGTCGTCATTTACTTTGTATCTCCCACATCTGGTAACATAATGGACATTGACTAGTACTCTGATAATTAATCGGTCTTGGACACAGCAAACCTTCCTGTCACTTTGGAACACTATTAGGGCTTTGTGATAAACTTAACTGACAATTCTAGATACTTTCTCATGAAATGTTAAAGCATGAAGGAACTTCTTTGCTCTTGACTTCCTAAAAAAAGATTTTTTTTTTACATTCCCACACATTTAATAATTTTTTATAAACTGTCCAAGTGGATTAAAACCATCCAGAATAGAAACACGGGCCTGTGAATATAATTGAAATATGTGAACCACTTGTACAGTGCCAGACTTATGCTTTACAGTATATTGAGCCAAATTTGCTGATTGGAAGAGTTTGAAGATCTTTGGAAAAACTGATGGCCAGAACTCTGAGTATTCTTCTGAGATCAGAGAGTAGTGTCTTCGGCAATTTTTCTCAAGTTCTTTACTCAGAAGTGGCCTGATTTCCTGAGATCCAAGAAATCCAGACCACAAGAATAATCCATTTACTCTGGGCTCAATATCCTTCAAACTCTGAAGGTAGAGTCACATTTTTGGATCTTGGTTACTTGAATTGGAGAAACATGTTTTTCCCTTTGGAAAAACAGTTTCAATTCAAGAGTTGTCCATCTTTGCTTTTATTCTTCTTTTCCCCATTTGGCACTGCCTTTGGCCCTTAATTTTGTGTGCCTGTCAGTAGAGTTTTATGACAGAAGTCATGTGGATACAGTAAATCTCTCTCTCCTACCTGTGAGAAGTGTGGGAGACTTCTGAAGGTCATCTTCCATCAACCTCCTGATGGAAGCTTGGTTTGACATATCATTTTCAGCATAGTGAAAGGTTGTCTTCTCAGCACCACTGAGAGCTACTTTATTAGTTTCCAGCATAGAGGACCTGTCACTTTCCAGTTGATGTAGCGTGTTCCTTATTCCTTTTCTGGAGACGTGTCTTCTGCAGATGAATCCTCTCAACAGCAATGACTGTTACATAGACATTCACTGCCTGGTCTCATAGTCCAAGCAACTTCTTCCATTTATTTTTTTAATATTATGTTACCTTTGACCCCAACAGCAACAGTGCCAGCTGGGACACTAAGAAGTTGGTCAAAGCTCCAAAAGGGAACACTGACATAAATGCCATAGATACTAGTGAAAACATATGAAAGTCTCCTGTACTTTATAAATGTGAACTCTCCTTTAGCTCTTCCTGTCTGGCTCCTTCTTTTGCACTTTTGGACATGAATGATGATTGGTTCCATTTGGGTCATGGTTATGGCCTCTATGGAAGACGAAAAGCAAGAATTTTGTGCTTAAATTCAATAATTGTGAATATTTCTGGTATGTGAACATATAGTTTTATTTACACTTAAAAGGTTCACATGCAACTTCAAATATAGAAAAAATTTTGGTTGATAAAAGTAATTTGAGTTTGGCATTAAAAATTCTGTTTTGTTCTCTGTATTATTATGTAGAAAGCATGTTAATGCAACATAAGAGATCTAATTTTACTTTTTATGATTTATACCTATTAAATAATGACTTTCTGCAGATGCAGTAAATTGCTTTTTCTACAAATTGCTCAAGATTACAAAACTTTAAAAAAATATGATTAATTCTATTAAATTGTAAAATTAACTACCTGTTCAAAGGTTTGATATTAAACCTTTTTATAGCCATGATTTAAAGAACAAAATGAATTGAATTAAATTATAATATTAAAGTTTGTACTCACCTTATAATAAAATTTAACATTAAGATAACTAATAACATATTTTGATATTTAATAGAGTTTAGTAAAATAACAACAAGAACATTGACAGGAGCAGCTTACATCATAAAACATCATTATTAGATAATGGTGTGCTTACAGGTAAAAGCATGCATGTTATTTATAAATTGCAATATTGTCAAAGTAATTGAAAATAAATATAAACAGATTCTGGAGAGAGACTGGCTAGTAGTTAAGAGCCTGTGATGCTCTTTCAGAGGACTGAAGTTCAGTTTATAACACCCATGGCAGATGACTCATAACAATGTGGAACTCCAGCTTCAGATTGTCTAGTGCCTTTTTCTGGGCTCCTGAACACACATATACACACAGAGAGATGCATAGATGTTGCATCCGGCTCCGCTCTACCTGGCTTGAGACAAAAGACTTAACAAGGCCTGAATAGTTACTATAACAAAAAATATTGTGGCTTGCTCCGCACTGCCTGCCTTGGCCTCTCAAGGGCTGGGATTAAAGGCGTATGCCACCACTGCCCGCCCCAAACTGCCGCTCTGGTCTTCCGGTCAGTGTCTAGAGAGAGAGAGTGGGGATAAGGGGAAGAGACACTAGGAATGGAGACAAGACAGAGGTTCTGGTCCAGTCTCTTTTATTGAATGAAAATCTGGGGTATTTATACACTTTTGTCACGCCCCTTGTAGGAGCATGGATATGATGTAAGCCTTGCAGGCGTGGATACCACGTGAGTCTTACAGGCATGGATAGCTGCTTTCTAGCCACTTTCTGTTAAAAGTTGGCTCCCAACACCTAGATAGAAACTAAATTAAACTTTTAAAAAGTTCATACAACAGTCTATTTACCAGACATGTGATTTTTTTGTACTTGCAGCTCTCATCTGTCATTATAAACCAAAAAAAAAAAAAAGTTTTAAACTCTATTTTTTTTTAAAAAAATCTCTAGACCTGTAATAATAGATACAAAAAATGATCAACATTTTAAACAAAAATTTAAAGTAGTAAATTCAGTGAGAATCACATATATATAGGTGGATGACAGAATTATTGTCCTATGCATGTATATAGATAACACATTCTTCAAAGTATGTTTAGATAAAAGAAATTGCTACTAGCCTAAGCAATATTTGTTTCTAATAAGACTGTGAACACTTGGGTTCCTTCTGGTCTGGGCCCGAGCACTGAGCAGATCCCAGGGGGCAGCTCTGCCCACAATCTCACAGATCCCAGAGGACGCAGGCCTTCCAGGAGCTCTAACCCGGGCAGTATCTTAGATAAGGAGCAGGCAACACCCACCCCAAACAGGGAGTAACTGGGACCCACTAGGACCCAGGAAGTCACTTCTGGCCCAGAGCACTGGGCCAGAGCACTGCTTCCTTCCTATCTGTGCCTGAGCACTGAGCAGATCTTGGGCCCCAGCTCTAAACCCAGTATTAACACCCACCCAACACAGTTCTGATACAACCAAAGTAATAAGAAAGACAGGCTTCAGTCAGAGACAGGGCAGGTAGCACTAAGGAGATCCAGATAGCGAAAGGCAAGCACAAGAACATAAGCATCAGCAACCCAGGGTACTTGGCATCATTAGAACCTAGTTCTCCTACACACAAAAGTCCTGAATTCTCCATATCACTTGGAAAGCAAGATTCAGATTTAAAAATCACTTCTAATGATGATGATAGAGGACTTTAAGAAGGACATAAATAGCAGTCTCAAAGAATTTGAGAAGAACACAGGTAAACAGGTACCAGCCCTTAAAGTGGAAACACAAAATCCCTTAAAGAATTACAAGAGAACACAGCCAAACAGGTGAAGGAATTGAACAAAACAATCCAGGACATAAAAATGGAAGTAGAAACAATAAAGAAATCACAAAGGGAGACTATCCTGGAGATAGGAAACCGAGGAAAGAAATCAGGAGTCATAGATGCAAGCATCACCAACAGATTACAAGAGATAAAAGAGAGAATCTCAGATGCAGAAGATACCATAGAAAATACTGATTCAACTGTCAAAGAAAACACAACATGCAAAAAGTTCTTAGCCTAAAAACAACCAGGAAATCCAGGACACAATGAGAAGACCAAACCTAAGGATAATAGGTATAAACGAGAGTGAAGATTCCCAACTTAAAGGGCCAATAAATATCTTCAATAAAATTATAGAAGAAAACTTCCCTAATCTAAAGACCAAGATGCCCATAAATATACAAGAAGCCTATAGAACACCAAATAGACTAGACCAGAAAAGAAATTCCTCCAGTCACATAATAATTAAAACACCAAGTGCAGAAAACAAAGAAAGAATATTAAATGCAGTAAGGGAAAATGACCAAGTAACATATAAAGGCAGACCTATCAGAATTACACCAGACTTCTCACCAGATACTATAAAAGCTAGAAGATACTGGACAAATGTCATACAGACCCTAAGAGAACACAAATGCCAGCCCTGGCTACTATACCCAACAAAACTCTCAATTTTCATAGATGGAGAAACCAAGATATTCCATGACAAAACAAAATTTACACAATATCTTTCCACAAACCCAACATTACAAAGGATAATAGTGGGAAAACTCCAATACAAGGAGGGAAATTATATCCTAGAAAGAGCGAGAAAGCAATGCTCTTCCAGCAAATCCAAAAGAAGCTAGCCACACAAAGATAATTTCACCTCTAATAACAAAATAACAGGAAGCAACAATCACTGTTCCTTAATATCTCTTAATATCAATGAACTCATTCACCAATTAAAAGACATAGGCTAATTGCCTGGATACATAAACAGAACCTAGCATTTTGCTGCATAGAGGAAACCCACCTCAGTGACAAAGACAGACTTTACCTTAGAGTAAAAGGCTGGAAAAGAAATTTTCAAGCAAATGGTTTTAAGAAACAAGCTGGAGTAGCCATTCTAAAATCTCCAGCTCAAGAACACAAAGGGAGGGACTCATGGCTCCACCTGTATAGGTAGTTGAGGGTAGCCTTGCCAGGTATCAGTGGAAGTGGACAGCCTTGGTGCCTGAATATTTGGATTCCCTAGTGTTGGAGAATTCGAGAACAGGAAGGCAGGAATGGGAGGATGGTGGGAGCACACCCTCCTAGAAACTCCCAGAATTATACGGAATAGACATGACAGAGGCAGGCTGCCAGAAGACTAGATTCTAGAATTCAAAGAAAAAATTATCTTGATACTAATTTTCTTTTTAAGAATTGTATATTGCAGAATACACAGCCTTGGTGTATCTACTCATCAAGCAAGGTGAACAGAACTGCTCAAACTTTTGATGTCCTGGAATTGCAGTTGGATGCAGTGAAGACACAGCATCAGAAGTTTATCAATTTACTCTTCCCCCTGCCCCTCTTCTAATATCTGAACACCCATAATCAGCTTGAAGAAGTTGATGAAGAGTCGGCACCCCTATTCTCTGGGCTTGGGGACTAAGGTGGTTAATATTGGGCTGTCTTTCTAGAGAAAAGTAGTGGTTTTGTTGGAACAGGGAGGATTAGCTAGGATTTATTGCATAGCCATAAACCTCTTAGTAGAAATAATTATAATTGTTATTAAGATGAAGTTATAATTTCTTAAATAGTACAAAATTTACTTTGATTTCAAATTCAAGGTTTTCATTGATATGAGCTTCTGATTAATAGAAAAGTGAGATTAATATTGTTACTCTTACTCTCATAGGCATTGTGCCTATATAACACATTTAGGAATGCAAGGCTTAGACCCAGTCCTTCTTTAACTTTTCTAACTGATTTGAGATGGCTAGCCTGTGAGTTAAGAGTCTATAGCAAATTCATGGCTCCGAGTTTATTGTAAGGTGTTTCCTGTATTTTATTTAGAACTAGCTGAGAGGAGTTAATAGACAACAGTCCAGATTGCCTTACATAGATAGGTGGTTTTCAAAACACCAGATGTCCACAGAATTGATGTTACAAACATTTCTGGATTAATGTTCATTTTGATTAGATACCTGTCTGCTCCTTGTCAGGTTTCTGTCTTGGATTCTAAAAAGAAACTGAGCATCTTTGGAGTTACTCCAGTTGTGGTGAGACAGCCACTAGGCAAGAATTGCCTCTTTTCATTTACAGACAAATCACTGTCCAGAAAAGGACACACTTGTGGAATAGTCGACTGATTATATCTGCCAAGACAGAGTAATCAGCCCTTAATAATTCTGCATCACTAGTTCTGTCAGATGATCCTGGGCCAGAAGGCTGAAGATCAGATTCTCCAATATTTTGTAGTATAGGGACTGTGTAGGTGTTCAGCTGTCTCTATAAATTGGCTAAGTTTTTGAAGCTATGCTTTGTGCTTCCCATAATTTCAGTTAACTCAGTCATTCTGGATTTCTGATGGGGTTGAAGATTTATAGTCTCATAGCCAATCCTGGCTATTTATTTTGAGAGAAAAGATCTGAGAGGATGGTTTTCAGCTGACATTCATTCTAAAGCCAAGAAAATAAGCCAGGTTCAGAACTAAGTCTTCTAGTTAGGAGAGATGACAGAGGTTCTGGTTAGTCAACAAAATGATGGACTGGGTATTAGTTCTAACTTGTGCCTTACTGACACAATTTGGTATAGTTATGCTCTAATTGTATTTTAAAAGAAAAGTTTTATTTTAACAGGAAGGGTGATATGCAGGAGGAGCTATGGTATGAGGAGTACGGAGAGGAAGAGGAGGAATAAGGAGAGGAGGAGGAGGAGTAAGGAGAGGAGGAGGAGAAGGAGAGGAGGAGCTAGGTGATGAGAGACATGGGTGGGGGGGGACATGGAAGCACATGTTCACGTGTCTCTGCCAGTCAAAGATAGTTGATACATTTAGGTTGGGTATTAGGTTACACTTCTGATTACATGGGCATCTTGTTATTGAGCATTACCAAACTTATAAAGTTTTTGATTAACATTAAAATAAAATTGTGTAAATGCAAAAAGGAGAAGGAGGATGAGATAGGGGTTTTCTAGAGAGGGGAAATTGGGAAAGGTAATGGCACCTGAAATGTAAATAAATATTCAATAAAAAAAAATTTAAAAAAAAGAAAAAAGAAAAAAAACGAAGACTGTGAACAACTATAAACACACTGAGATTGCTAATCACAGTTTCTTAAAGACACTATTCTAAGCCACTAATCCAAAGGAAATATGTTACAAACTCCATCCATGACTGTAACCTGTAATGAGAGCCTCAGAATCAGCTAAGGCCAAACTCTACAAGTCTTGCTTCAGACCCACACAGACATCCTCTACAAACTCGTGCCTTAGAGTCCTCCACAATCTACAACCGTGTACCAAAGAACCAAGGCAAACCTTCAAGTGTGTGTCTAAAAGATAAGCATTTTCCATTAGTTAATAGTAATTGACTATCTTCTCTCTGGGGATATTATTCTCAACATTAGGATACTTCTGTGAAAACAATGTTGTTTTCCTAAGGAAACTGACATTTATTGCATTTTAAAGTTACCATACAGTAAACACTCTGATTACATAGATGAGCTACTTCAATAAGCTGAGAAAACATAGGTTATCTTTGTGTAGGAAAATACAATTTAAGAGGAATGTAGTGTTTTGTTGTTATTGGCAGATAGATTAGGTCTATGAGTACAAGATGTTTGACTTTTTCTTCCTAAAACGATTGACCTGAAAGCAAGGTCACCCAGCGTGGCTTCTGCCAGATGTTGGGTGTGACAGAATGAGAGCGTTCACAGCCCAAATTAAAACATCTCAGGGTAGACTCCCATGTGATTTTGAAATAAAATAAGAAATAAAAACCAAGGTCAGAGAATTGTTACTACTCCAGTAAGCTGTCAAGCATCTTCCAAAGGAACCTGTCCAAATGACTTCTGTGTAAGGAAAGTAACTCACTTAAGCATCAAAACAATAAGGACTGAAGAACAAAGCTGCTCTCTCTTTCTGATTTGACTAAGACTATATGTTTTTCTTCAGTCATCTTCAGTTTCTTTTAACACCAAGTTTCTAAGTTGGAGTTCAAGAGTTTACATATTATAATTTTAAAAGTCACATATCATTTCAACTGAGAAGTGACCACCAAGATGAGTTAATCCAAGAAGCTCTTGAAAAAGAAAAACAAAACAAAACAAAACAAAACAAAACAAAACAAAACAAAAAACTCCTTGGAGCCAGTAACATGGCCAGGTGAGTAAAGGTGTTTGCTACATAATTTTCCTGTCTCAGTTTCCAAAGTGCTTGTATTATAGTCAAACCCCACCATACTTATCAAAAATGTAAGACCCATACAGATGTTATGTTTTTTTTTAATTTCCCAAATACATAATGTTTTCAAAGCAAGCAAGGCAATGTGTGATATAATTAAGTTACATAGTTTTAAATTATTAAAATAGTAAATTCAGTGAGATTCAAATATCTATACATTGATGCAGTTATTATTTTCAATAATGTCCAGAAGTAAATTATTATCTAATAGAATCATTTTCCTATGCATGTATATAGCTAACAGATTTTGAGAAAATGTAGTAGATAAATTAAAAGAACTAGCTACTTGCCTAAGCAATATTTGTTCCTGTAAAGACTGTGAGCAAGTTTAAACACATTGAGATTGCTAATAACAGTTCCCCAAAGATACCATTTTCATCCCCTAGTCCAAAGGAAAGATGCTATGAACTTCACTTATGAGTCACAGACAGTACACACTACACATGATGTTCAAAACACAGAAGAAATGGATAAGAGAGAGAATCTCTGTGAACAAGAACAAATCCTAAACATGTTAATTTCATGGATGCATCTCAGACATGAAGAAACCTCCTGCCCAGATCCTGCTGGGGAGGTAACTTCAAAAGATTTGTTTTAATTGAATTGCAGTGCATGGCTGCAACTACGTGTATTTTACTAAACATTATGGTGGGAACAGTTCCATTGAGAAATCTTTATAGTTCATGTGGTAATAAAAGATGACATTGCCTGTTATGCTCGTCTTTTTTAGGATTTAGATGACTAAAAAATTTTATAGTTTCATTATGGATCATGTCACAAATTTACAAGTGTATGAAGAACAGAGCATCAAGGATCCTGAATGAACTGGACCGACCACAAACTCATAGGCAGTAATTATGGAAACAGCGAGAAGAGAGGTGTTGATAGCTACATGCAGCCACCAAGATGATCAGCTTGTGAGAGGGATATTCTAGTATTTGTTATGCAGTATTCTGATAATACAATGGGTTCTATACATCCTGGAAAATACTTTTGGCATCTGCTTTATTACCATCAGAAGGATTATTTAAACACATTTTTATGGGAATAAAGCACAAGACAATGCAATAACTTAGGGAAAACAAACAAACAAAATTTCCCAATATTAAATACTAATGAAGATGAAAAAAATTCGGCAGCAATATCTAGCAGTGGATGTTATCTGACATTAATTATTGCTGTGCAATTATTTTACAGAATTTAAAAAACTCACCCTGTATTTAGTTTATGTTTAAAAAAAAAAAAAAAACAGAATTGATTATTTTTTTTTTCCTGAAAGAGGAAAAACTAAAACAAAGAAAGGGCACTTGCCTTTCAGTTATTGGCTTCGATGAATCCTGTGATACTTGCCTCAACAGTAAGGCTTCAAGGCCATTCTAAGGGAATATGCAGTCCTGAAGGGTACAATTTATACATCTGGAATACTCCAGATTAAAAGGCACATTCATAAGGCCAAATGGCCTAGAATCAATAAGGAATGAAAATTCAAACTAAAGAATGTTTATAATTCTGTTACTTTAGTAAATTAGTTGTTTTCTCTTCAGGAATTATAGAGAAAATTTTGGACCTTCCAACACAAGCACACAATTGAACAAGGAAAACAGAGACAGTAACTGGAATAGCAAACATTAAATTGAGTTTGGCTTAGACTTTCCTTTAATTATTGAATACATCAATGAGCCTCCACGGTACTCCCAGGACTAATATGATTTGGGGAATCAAATTTCAAATGCTAGAAATTGGTACTTTTATCTTTCTTATCTCCTCTGCTCAACACACACAAGCCTTGGTTAACTACTATGGGATAGGTCAAACCATGATAAAGGAGATTTAAGAATTAAATAGGGAACAGATGTATAAAAAGTAGTTTCCACTAAATAGACTTATTAAAAATTAATTGTTTGTTGGGTATGGTGTATTGTAAGTTCTTCCTGAAGAGGCACAATAAGTAGAATCAACTTAAATAATACTAGTAATGTTTAGTAGTAATGGGATTTTGTATTTGTATTTAGTATTTAAATAATACTAGTATTATTTAGTAGTAATGGGATTTTGGCTGCTCTATGTGAAGTGACTGTACTTAGCTTCATTTCCATGCTCAGAACTGCTAAGGAGGCCATTTGAAGTCCTTTCTCATTCAGAAACTGCTGGGGGTCCAGCCCCAGCTTGGGTGAATGGGGGAGAAGCAGCTTCTTCTTTCTTCTCCTCCTCCATCCGGTTCTTCTTGAGGCAGCCCCTATGCTACTGTAGCTGACCTGCAGTCAGTGATCCTGTGGCCAGAAACTGGCACTTGCATCCCAGCCCTAAGACCAGCAAGGGGTTAAGTAAATAGCCTTGTACTATCCTAAAAACTTCTTCTGAGGGTAGGAATCTGAAGGCTTAGCTGATTAACACCTGTAGCCTAACAGCAGAGGATTAGGCAATGTGGCCTTTGTTCTATCTCAGCAAGAACTGCCGGGCTCTAACTTACAGCTGGATCAGCCGGGTCGCAGGAAGAAAAAACACTTGGAAAAGTTGCTATAGAGTTTATTAAGTGTAAAAAGTATCCTATAAAAGCTATCTGAGGGGAAAGGTGGAAAGGTCCTGAGTGGGGAAAAGGAGAAAACTTCTATTTGGGAAGAGGGAAAAACTCTATTCTATCTCTATTCTAGCTACCTAAGTCGTTATTCTAACTAACTCTCATCTCTTTGTCCTCAGAACTTATATATCTTTCAGAGGACATAGTCACATGTCATAGGGTTCATCACAAGTTCGCACCAAAATTCAAATCATAAATTGAAATAGAAGTTTACAACACAGAATGTTTACATGAATATCCATTAGGAGTAATTATCTTGCTAGACATTCATCACCTGTCTAGCTCCACAGGTTCACTGAAAGTTTGAAACTATAACTTAAGAAATTAGTGAAGTTTTGTATAGATAAACCCAGGCAATATTTTCTCTTCTGTCTTGGTACCTATAATAAATTGTAAATCCCCTTTGAGTTACCAAGGTTAATTGTTTTATGACTTCTTGGAATGTGCTCTAAGCAGGAGAAGGTCTAGGGGCAATTAACTCATAACACTCTGGAGACTGGCAGAGTTCTCATTGCAGTTTTGGCTATACCCGAGGGACTTAATAGCAGTCATGTTATAAAAGAGCTTAATAATCATTGATATAATTTTAGGAATTCTTATAGGATCATCATTAAGACTTAAGAAGTCATCTATTTGTCTATATAATATCACTACAAGACAGTATATCTTTGTGGATCTGCAGAGATCTGCTCCAAAGGGGTGTGCTATTGTTTAGTGATAGTTGCATATGTATAATAATAATAACAATGGGAAAAGCATATTAATAGCAGGAATCTTTCCTAAAATCATGTCTCCACAGCATTGTTGGATGGAGCACACTCGTCGCAGATTATATACTAATCTGAGGCAAGCAGTTCAGGATGATCATCTGCTAATTATTAGCTTGTCTCATTATGGCTCCTGACAAGAAGTCCATCAAAGTTTCTCCAATGCTCTCTTCAGCATGCTTTCCTCTTTAGGTCCCCATTGATGATGTTTTCTTTAAACTTTTAATAACTCATAAATCACATGTTTGCTGAAATGAGTGTTCTGCTCCAGGGACAAGTAACCGTTCTTTAAGCATTCATAGGCATCACTGGGCAAGGATCCATCCAGGCACATACACACACAAAACGGGCCAAGAAAGAAACTAGCCCTCTATTTAGGTCATGGTTGGTATTCTTTTCAAGTTAAATTATGCAGAAAGTATTTAGGAAAGTTATTGAATTTCAAACTTTTATATGTGCTCATCATAAAATAACAAAAACCAAAGAGCTGGAATGAGCCTATAGACTCCCTTCTCTTCTACCCACACACATCATCTAAAATCTCAAAGAAAAATTTATATTTATTTCTTTGTCATTTAGTTAAACTTTTAAAATTTTGTCAGCCCACAGTCTTTATTAATGGTTCCTCTGTCTTCCTGAGTTTTCACTGAAAGCCTTACTCAGTGCACAAGTCTCACAGGCATTGCCAGTGGAGAAGCTCAGAGCCTGAACAGTTCCTGCAGCACAGAACTTACATTTTCCCAAAAAAAACAGATCAACAGTGCAACATCACAGGGTTGTCTTAGATGGAAATGCAGTGAGTACTTCAGAAAGACCCAAGAGGCGACAGTTTAATAAAATCTCAAGAAGAATAAAAATGGCAAAAAAGGAACTTGGCAAATCTCAGTTGTTAGAGGCCCTCATGCACACTGGGAGCTAGTGTGAGGCAGGTATAAGGGGCTAGAGTCCAGAGACGAGGAGAAGCAGAGAGCGTGTGTGAGCGACTGGCAAGGACCAAACTGAGAATGGGCTTACTAACAAGAACTAATGGCAGAAAGAATGGACATCAGAGCTTCTGTGAACACTGAGCACACAGTATGGCAGCAAGCTGCAGAAGTGGAGACACACTAATTACGCCTTTTGCAGAGATTATAGAAATGACTATACCAATTATTTCTTTAATGGTACAGAATAAGATCAAACATTGTCTATAGGAAAATAGAGAAATGCTTCTCTGGACCAGTACAGGTTGTAGCTTTGATACAAAAGACAGTGGTAAAAGAACACAAAGAACTTGGTGATATATTTTATAGATCAGGTGATCAAATTGAATTATATTGAATAAATCTGGTGAGGGCCTGAAGAGGCAGAATATAACAGTGCTGTTGTATTTATGTATACATGTGTCAGACAGCCAGAAAAATATTCATAGTGTTTCAAGATGTTTCAGTAAGAGCCCAGAAAGATGACTTAGCAGTTAAGAGCACCCAGTATTCTTGCAGAGGTCAAAGCTCAGTTGCTAGTATTCAGATTCTGTAGCTAAAACTGCATGTAGCACTAGCTTCTGAGAATCCCACACTCTGTGAGCACCTACCATCGCATGTACAAATTGATACATAAAACACATAATGAAAAATAAATCTTAGAAAATGCTTCTTTGATATTTATCCCTGGCTTACGATGTATTAATCTAAATCTACTTTATGTATTGAAACTGTAGTAGACAGGTTGAAGTTGTATTATAGAAATACAGAAGTCGTCCTTGTTTTTATTGAATTCACCTTCAAGGAATCTTTTAGAGAGTTTTGGTAAAATAAGAAAAGACTCACTAACAATATATCAGTGATAATTATCATGCAACTGTGTCTTTCCAAGCTTCAAGGTCTCATGATGTTGTGAGGAAGTAACTTGTTGACTGATAACAATGTGTTCACAGATGTCTCTCAATTAAGACTGAAATTTAGCTTTGGAACCTCTAAAATGGAAGATGCAGTTGTCTTTAAAATATATATTTTATATGTACATTTTCATACTGACAGGTACTTGGGGGAGAATGAATGGACTAACTTGTAATTTACTGTGTGGGGATCATTTATCTCTGTGAGTAATGAGGGCCTGCAGTCCAGGATGTGGGTGGGAATGTTCCACACCACACAATGGTAATGATAGCTCATCAGGTGGGGTAGCAGGATGCTTCTGTGCCTTTGTGGTGCTTAAGCCACAGTGGCACTTTGCTAAAGGTTACCATGTATATACGGGAGAAAGATGCAGCAGCCTTATATTAACCGAAATACAGTGTGTTAAAATAAGTGCTGGGCATTCCCAGTGGTTATTTTAAGAGACTATAAGTGACTATTATGCACAAATGCTTTTAGAGAAATAAATTCCTCCCTGCTTAAAGCACAAGGAGGCTGTGGCTTTCTTGTTCTTAAAAGTATTTTCCACAAGTATTTTAGGATAATCATATGATTTAGAACAACTGGAAGTATCTTGTATTGAAACCATGGCACTATAAATGGTTCTTATCACAAAAACTGAATATAGTAGTGTTTACAGATATGAGAAATGGGAATGAAAGGAAATCATTTACAATAATTTTAATACATTTTAACTTATATTAAGCTAATCTAATGTTCAGGTGGACATGCATATTATAAAAAATTAAATCTTAACTTATAAGACAGTGGATGTTAAGACATTTGTCACTGTAGACTGACAAATTTCTGTGGAACAGGACATGCAAAATTTGTATGCTCATGAAATATTATTAGTAATTATTGCTCCTCTACTTTCTTGGATTCAGTAAGGAAAACGCAGTGTGATAAATTTACTGATGTAATTTATAGAAACCCTGTATAATTTCTGTGATACTTAGAGAAAACATGCTATTTGGATAAACAGTGAAGACTTCTTTACATTGTTGTATTTAAACATTCTTCATAGCTAATAAAACTATGCATATATGTATGGAGCATTATACAATAGTATTATATATGTGTGAATTATGGAATAACTAAATTAAAGTAGCTAACTTGTCCTCAATCTCACAAATTTATCTTAATTTGATAGGATTATAAGTATCATCCACTTGCTAGATAATTTTCAAATGTCAAGTATAAAATTTGCTACAAATAAAATGTCCTATAAGAGATTTTTGTTGAAAATTAATACTACTCATCACAAATCCACCCCTTATTAAGTTGAGACTTAAAACTTCCATTTTCAAGGTAAAAACCTTCACCTCTTGTTCCCGTTGTTTTAACTGAGGTAAAAGAAAAATCTGCCTCCTACAGCTGACGCCACTCTCTGGTGAAGAGATCCTGTTCTCAGGCCCTGACAACAAGAATATTGCTCTCTGTTTATGAGCTAGATATTTTTTATAGATGAAATAGATTGTACGGTATGTTTGTGTATACATGATTTACATAATTTATTACAATTCTCATCAAGCTCAACGATGTTGGACTAAATAGCAGGATCACTGCCATTTAATTCCAAGTTTTGTGTATTTGTCATACTTTCTTTAACCATTCTTGATATAGTACCTTAGGTTGCTGAGTGAGAACAAAGATTATAGAAGTGCTGACCTCAGCACCTTCACCTTCACAAAGATGGAGACTATAACCTGACAGAGGGTATTCATAAACCTTACATGTGAGCAACTGAACTCGGTATCAAAACCCAACAATTCCATATAAAACTGGACAAAGGACCTCATAGATTTCTCCACGGAAGTTATACACTTGGCCAGAAGGTAATTGGAAAAGTGCTTACTGCTGCTAACCATCACCGAAACACAAATCAATACCACCATCAATAACATAACATACCTGGTAGAATGGCTACCATCAAATAGATGAAATATAATAAAAGATGATTGAGGATACAGAATTAAAAAATAGAACCCTCACAGACTGTGAGAGATTAGGTTAATATGGTGATACTGAGCAACATTAGAGAGGTTCTGAAAAAATAAAAATAACAAGATAGATGTTGTATGATCAAACCTTTCTATGACTGGATCTATTCTAAAATGAAACCAGTGTTTAAACGAGATATTCATTTCCTAGATGAATAATTTACCTAAGGGAAATACCTTACTTAGTCTTTTTATTTGGCAAGATGAAGCCTGTTGCTGATAGAAAATATCTTTCTTTTAATGATATGCTGTTATTATACAACAAGAAAATTTGTTGTACTCTCTAAATTTAACTATTCTAGAAAGAAAGTCGAAGAGAATTTAACACTTTTATATACTGAGATACATGGAAGACTGCAGCTGCATATCCTGAAGACAATCCAGGCAATAACTTTTCAAGCATCAAGGATACCTGACTTTTGTAGGTTTGAAGTAAAATGTTAAATTTTTAATAGACTCTTTCTAAAAAATCTTTTAAGTTTCTATCAAAAGTTGAGTGGAATATACAAGTATTTTACCTTCATCTGCTCATATTTGTCCACCATGATGGACAAATATGTTTAACAGTATTGCCAGAGTAGGATAACTGGTATAAAGAATGAGCCATCATTGACACATAATTAATGTTAACTCTTGATTTTTTTTCCCATGTATGATTTCCACAAACCTTACAGCGTCTTAAAGAATGGTTTCATTGCCTTAAACATTCTCTCTGATAAAACTATTAATTCCTCCAATTCTTTAAATTACTGAAATTAGATCATGAGGACATATAGAAAAATTATACACACATATTACTAAATAAAGGGACCCAGCTAAAAAGATCAACATATTGTGTTATTCTACTTAGATGACATTCTAGTATAGGCAAAACTATGTAGCCAATATAACCACTATCAGGTGCCAGTGATTAATTTTGCATTCATAAATTTAGCAAAGGAAGATTATCTCATAATCTTAATATTTCTTATCTGAAGATTTATTATCTTCATTTCAGAAAACGTACATAAATTACCATTGTATCATTAACCTTTTTCATTTCCTAACCCCAATCCCTCCCATGCAACACATTCTCTATCTTCCTCTCACATGGATGGTCATTTTTTATTATTGTTACACACACACACACACACACACACACACACACACACACACACACACAATCTGTTGATTCTGTTTAATTTTGCTTATCATCTATGATTTCAGGACTGACAACTTGTTATTAGATAACCAATTAGGGTGTTCCTCCCTGGGGATGAATGATTCATCATCTCTCAGTCATCTTTAATTGCCTGTAATTCTCTGTCAAAGTGTGAGGCCCTATGATTTTTCTCCCTTCTACTTTTTTTAAGTAAGTAAATATTTATTTATTTATTTAAAACCTTAAAGGATGCATTTGTGATTTCAAAACTTGGCAGTTGTATATGAAGTTATAACTAATATTCATATTCAGGTTTTTAGATGGACATAAGTTTGCAGTCTATTTGAATAAATACTAAACAGTACAAGTGCTGAATTGATATGTTAAGAAACTGTTTAATCTTATGAAATATAAAAAATGAAACAAATATACAAACAAACAAAGAAACCTCTACCAAGTTGTATTTCAAAGTAAATGCTCCATTTGGCATCTGAACTAATCAATCTAGCATTCACTTTTAACTCTTTTCTTTACTTGTAAACTTTCAATGTTAAACAATCTTTATTAATTTAATCATTAAAGGGTATTATCATTACTTATGGGCTTGTCTTTATCTTGGTATTCAGGAAGACAGTAAGGCAGTGAGTTTTAGGGATCACAGTCATGCAGAAAAGAGCTGGTGTCTGCAGAACAATAAACAAGTGGCTCACTGTGAGAAAGGTAATGTGAACCAAGACAAACACAACCTCCTTGGGTATCCTTGGTCACCCTGAAAAGAGAGATGATTGTCACAGTCTCATATGACTTTTGTGAACTCAAATAAATTTTGTTACATTTTGAACAGCTAGCAATGGCTTTGTGATTTTTATTATTTGTTTTAATTAAGGTTCTATTTTCTATTAATATGCTGCTGAGAAACTAACTCAGTAGTTATAAATAGCACAGTCTACAAATGCCAAGTTTCTCAAATGTCCAAGCAATATATCTTCCTGGGGCTTCATTGGACAAAATCCAGCAAAGCCCATTAACCCTGAGATATCTTTAGACACATAATAGTCCAGACTTGAACATTCATAAGCAAGACAGATGTGGACCTCCTCAAACCACCTGCACATAGTTCCTTGGCATGTGTTCCTGAGAGGAAATTCCTCTGTAAATCTCCCAAAGCATAAAATCTACCACCAGTGAAGGGCTCTTCAAGTTCAGCCCCTAAAGATGCACACAGGTACAACCTTTTCAGCTACAAAGAAAGTACAAAGACATAAAACTAAAGAAATGAGATAGAAAACAGACAAATGAGAGAGAGAGAGAGAGAGAGAGAGAGAGAGAGAGAGAGAGAGAGAGA
>JANHMN010000013.1:3920608-3960824 GCA_030674055.1 Rhabdomys pumilio | reverse complement strand
AGAGAGAGAGAGAGAGAGAGAGAGAGAGAGAGAGAGAGAGAGAGAGAAAGTCTACTTTGTCCTCTGTGCTCTCACAGGCATGTGGCTATGATGATGCAGGGCCCAGGCTCCACCATTTAATGTGCTCTCACAAAACAGCTAACTAAAGGCTCTCTAAGACTTCTGAGTCACCAGCCCACATTGGAAAATAGCCCTGTTATGAACTGGTGTCTAGACCATGGGGCCTTCTAGCCTTTATGAATGTTTTCCCAGGGGTTGTCATGATTCCACCAGCACTGCAGGCCTCAACACAGCTTGCCTTTAATACTTTATCTGGTTTTGTTTGTTGTTTTGTTTTTCACTTTTCCACAGTTTGTGGTTATTTACAAGTAACTGGTATTTGTGATTAAATTTTGAGTTAAAAAATGAAGAAAGAAACACCCGTCACACTTGCTATTTATGTTTGGATCTTTACATTTTATTCAGTATTAGAAACACGAGCTAAAGGTAAACATTTTAATTTTCCTTTAGCCTAGAAGTATGGAAAATTTAAAACAAGAATGAAATTTAATTCATTGGTGGTTCTTCTTAGGTTTGTTGAATAAAGAAAAAATATTGTGAAAGATGGTTTAGTCCAAAGAGACAAAATGTATATTTAACCTGAAGACAACATTGCAAGTAAGTAGAGATGGATATATTTTTTCATTTGAATATATATATATTTTTTCCTCTGCTCCTCCCATGTCTCCCTTACTTTCTCCTAATACTTCACAACTACATGAAAAGCTACAGATGATCAACGGCTGTTGAGAGAAAGACAATCTGTTTACTTCATGGTCATGTGCACTGATAGGTTATCCCTTCCCAAGTGGTCATCCTTAAATTCATGAACATAAATATTGGATTGACACAGTAGGGTGTGTGTGTGTGTGTGTGTGTGCGTGTGTGTGTGTGTGTGTTTGCTTATGTGTATATTTAACAGTAACGATTATATGGAGAAGATATCATGAGTTTTATTGATTCAGTACAACAATAATCAGATTATTATTATTCTATCTTTGCTTGTATTTTTACTATATGTCTACAATAGCTCAAGGCTTTGCCTATTATTTAAAACTTATTTATATTATGGTCACAAGGGACAATGCAGCCAATGAAAATTGAATTTCAATAACACACTTTTTAAATAGTAAACTAAATAATCTGAAAGAATGAAGCATTAAAAATGAATACATCAATAACTGATAAGATTTAAAGTGAAATTTTCAAACCTTTAAATGTAAACAAGTGTTTAATATTTTACTTATCTCACAAGGTAGAACAATTGTTGATAATGAGATAAGCTGCCTTAAGATTTGTGTCTCTGCAAGAGCAATGTGTTCAGAGCATTTGTCATTATGTCCTTTGCACAGCCCTTCAGTGACAGCTTAAAGTCAAACTGTGTCTGAAGTGGCAATGTTCTGTCATGTCTGTAAAAAAACCAGCCTCCTGAAAGTCTATACTTTAGCTTTCTTCATGTATCACATTGGAATGAACTTAACTCTATCTACAAAGAACCCTGTAGCAGTCAAGAAGTTTCTCTTACCTTAGTGAAATATTAATCATGCATTCTATATTCTGTTATTATATACCCTAATGCTAAAACCATGGGAGTTAGTACTGTCAGTTTGACAGAGTCAAAAATTAATTGGGAGATCAGCCTCTTATAATGTCTATTAGAGATTATGGAGATTAGGTTAATTGAAGCTGAAAAAAACCTCTATTAATATGTAACAGCCTATGGACTGTAGATTTGAATTAAGCAGCAGAGGAAGGGAGTTGAACACTAACACCATTCATCTCCCTCTGCTTCCCTACAATGAATGGTAAATGATGAACTGCCTCAAGCTCCTGCCAGCTTGATTTTCCCACCATGATGGGGATTACTCTGAAACTGTTGGCCAAAATAAGCCCTCCATTTTTGACAATTTGCTTTTACTGGGTATTTTATCACAGCAACAGGAAAAATAGCTTATACGATTATCATAGTCAGAGTTTCTTTCACAGGCTGCATTCTGATATCACAGCAGAACTTCAATTTTCACAGATTGTATTAGGAATGAAGAGTGCATTTACCCTCCAGGTGTGTCTGGATTTAGTGCTGGTGTTTACTATTACACCTGTCCTATTTTGCAGTCTGATCAGTGCTGTGTGTTGATACAATTTTCTTAGGAAATAACATCATGAATTGTAACATTTTGTCCACACTGGTATAGACTATTCTATTAGTGCAAAGGTTGTCTTACATAGTTATAAGCTTAGATTTTTCAAAACCTACTATCAATAAGGGTTCTTAAGTGCTTTAACATCCCTTCTAGCCCATCACCCACCAGAGATAGTGAAAAGGAAAAGTTAATAGAGTAAAGGAGTATGTAGACCTCTTTAGAAATGTTTCTTTGGGACAAATGCAATGTGCATTGTCAGATACTAGCAGTTCAGTTCACATGAATCAGCAGCAGCAGCTCGATCCACAAACACCATTCATAAATCAGCAATAGCAGATCGATCCAGAAGAAACCACAAATCTCTGCCAATCTGCCCGGAATCCACAAAAGCAGCAAGAAGTCACCAGAACACTACCAGAAGTTCATTGGTGTGTCTCTCTCTATCAAGACATGACAAATGATGACTAACAAAGAATGGTAAGGCATACCAATACCACCCAGAGTTGTCAGCAAAGACCAGCATCAGCAAAGCTCAACAATAACCAGTAGAGAATGGCAAGGCATACTAATACCATCCAGCATCATCTACTGCCATTGGGCTATATTTATATCCTTTCCAAACATAACATGTTATCTCAAGCATGTGTTCTAGCAAAACATCACATGTCTTTTTACCAGGCTACCTCTAGAAAACATCACATACCTGTTCTTAGCCAAACCCCTCCCATGTCTGCTTAAGCAAAAACTTCCTCTCATAAGAGAGTCTTCAAAAGAAACAATATCACATGACACAACCAAGTCTCCAAGGAAACCATAAATTTTTACTTTACACAGTCACATGTGGCACTTAAGTTTTTGGTTTCCATTGCATGACGGAGGGGTAAATTCATGCACCTTAGAAGCTAACACAAGTTCAAGAGTCATCAGTTATTCTCTTGGTCTATAGTGAGAGGATACACATGGATGGATTTGGGAATCTCTTTCTATGGACACATTTAGGGAGTAAGAGGTTATAAGTAGCTTTATAATGAGTTTCACTTGATAGATATATATATATATATATATATATATATATATATATATATATACCTCGGTACTTTACTCAACAAAATCCTTGTGTTTAGAGACTTTTGATTAAACCAATGTATATATGTAAAGGTATATTGTTTACTCTAAAAATACACCATAGTCTTAAATTATTTATGAGACATTAAAAGTAGGCATTGTATTACTTTATGTAATTTTTATATGTGTTTTGATTGTATTTTTCCTCTTCCAACAGTTCCCAGATCCTCTCTTCCTCACTATTACGTTACCCAGCCAGGCTCTCTCTTTCATTCTCTTTCTTTGCCTCTCCTTGTTCCCAAGATAAAATTAAAACAAATGAACAAAAATACAATAAGACAAAAAGATATCAAAACAAAAGGCCAAAAAGCATCATCATCTAGAACCATGGGCCTTCCATTGAGTGTGGTTCCCGTATCCAACAATGGTCTATGAAGAAAGCTTAATTTCCCTTTTCCAGGTGGGATTTTGTCTGCTTTGAATCTTTAAGCATTTTTCAAAAGGGCAATCTGTTATCCAATACACCATAAAACACATTGATTGATACATTGAATGATTTATTGAGACAGGTTTTGCTCAATGCCAAGGCAGGCCTAAAACTCAATTCTCTTGCCTCAGCCTCCTGAGTGCTGGAATTAGAGGCATAGAACATCCCTCATTAGGCTCAGAACAGCTTGAGTTACTATATCAACTCTTAATCTAAAATTTGAGTATTTGACACATCATGAAAGTAAGTCAGGTTTTTATTAACATAACTTGTTCCTCAACAGTGAGCAGAGATAGAAAGCAGGAAAAATAGAGGTCAAAAAAGTGCTGAGAATTTTGAGAATTTGTCTGCACTTGACCTACTTTTTAATTATTCAAATATATTATGAATTTGTATAAGTAATAAAATGCACATGATTCGTGGATAGTTGCATTACTTTTCTTTTTGTGGAAAAGAAAGAGAGCTCTAGAAATCACATTGTTAGTGTCTACTAGTGTGGCTGAAAGCAAGATAAATGACTGTGTCAATGTCTTTGACTCCTTGAAATTTACAGAATGCATTGAAATGAGAAGCTAGCTTGTATAGGCTAAAAATAATTGTGTACTTAGGTGATATAAAATGATGACTATGATGAAAATCAACTTTACCTCCTAAAGAAATGTAAGCCTTTGATTTTGTCCTTGCTGCTCAAACATAAAAAATAGTAAGGCTAGGTGAGCAGGGAAACATAGCTATGAATAGTCACCAGTAGATGCCCATATTAACCATACTTTCTCTGCTTTGCTCAGTGGTCATCAGGAATGTGCTATCTTCTCATATACACCAGTGTGATGATGAATAGTGTATGCACATTGTAGAAATTAATAGTACAATGTCCTATTGTTCCACCACTATGCTGCAACATGATGTGACAATGGTTTGCTGTGACATTGGAATGATTAATAGTGACATTGCAATGACAGGTTGTGCTGTTACAATTTTCTATTGTGCCACCATAGTGCTGAAGTGTGCCCTTATGATGGTGAACTGTGAAATAAAATGGCTTAACTGTTTCATCACAGTTTTGCCATCTAAATACTGTACTGACACATCACAGGTAAATTTGGATCAAACACACTAGTAGTTTCAAATAATCTTAGGCAAGAGCTGTGTGGAGTCGACAAAAACCTACCAGTGACCAGGATAGGTAGCAAAAACCCACAAAAATAAATTCAAATGTCTCAACACCTCCTGGAAGCATCAGAGCCTCAGACACAAGAAGTTCTTCTAGCAAAGTATGGTTGCCAACATGCCAAAGACAAAATAGTAGGTGGAAAATCAGGGCCCTCAGACTGAGAAGCTATCACAGACATCCGAATCCAACACATAAATATCTCTTGGCAGGAAGAACATGTGGATCGAACATGTAGAAGTTACTGAGAATGAGCAGTCTTACTCCACCAGCAGAAAAGGGCTAAAATAAACACACCAGAATATGGCGGAAACCACATCTGTCCTATGAAGAAGCACTAACTGATATCACCATATTTATACTTCATCTGACTTCTTTAATCTTCCATTTAAAGTTTTGTGTTTCAATGATTTAGTTAGCATTAAATTCATCTTGCCTGAAATTCAATCTTGGTTATCCAGGCAGAGAGAACCAGGATTGGCTGATGTTCACAGTCTTTCTTTCTCTATTCTAGCAGAGGAGGCTTTCTTCAGCCTCCAGACTTCAGATCTGTGGAGTTCAGGAGAGTGGTCACTAGCTAGCTTCCCTGGGGTCATGGCTTCTCTCTTCTCTCAACCTGGCCCAGGTCCTTCTTTTATGCCCCTTATGGATATCATGAACATGCAAAGACAGGAGGTTGAGTGCACATTTACAGAAAAAAGGAAGAATGCACATGAAAAGACAGGAGGAAGAACACACATGAAAAGAAAGGAAGAAGACCATACAGGGAGTCTGAATAGATGCTGAAGAATAGCAGGCACAGAGTAATTTTACAGGTCAAGAGTTTTTCTCCAGTGTCAATGAAAAGTGTTTAGCAATTCAAAATGGTATTGTTAGTAACTATTAATCAAAATGGATATAATCTATAGCTATAATATTTCCTCAGGGAAAACACAAACAGCATCTTTCCCTGGCTTCTACGGTTCCAACAACAAATTGAGGCATAGCCCTGCCCAGTTCACCCTGGGGAACCAACAAGTTTACCAGACTTACAGGACTGGGCACGCTGCCTTCCAGGTGGCAGTATAGATGCTCTTAAAAGAGCCACACTTTAAGGTCTGTTCCCAACATAGATGATGGCTCTTTAAAGCAGAGATAGAGAATTATTTCTCTCCTTTGAGTGTCAAAAAAGGTGGAAGATCATGGTGTTGTGTTTTGTTTTGTTTGATTTGTTTTTTTTTTCCTGAATGCTTATGACTTTTGTATCTTACATCATCTCCATGAAACAGACTGGTAGAAGGAAAGAAGTAATTAGAGATTGGAAGGAAAACAAGTGTAGGGAATGTGTAGGAGATTGTGTAGCCATTCCCTGCAAATTGAAACACTCCATCTTGGAAATAAGCTTCTTAAGATTCAAGACATTCTGAAGAGGGTAGGGGCTTGGGAAGTAACTCAAAAGCTTAAAAATGTTATCAGTTTCTTAAGACACCTCACTCTATAAGGTTACACAGCCAGTAAAGACTCTTAAAGTAAATAACCTCAGCAGTATAACTGCACACAAGCCCCACAGACATCTCCAGGGTCCCAACTTTTAGTGAGTTCCATGATAAGGTGGGCTTTTAATAACAGTTGCCTCAGTTGTCTATGCTCCCAGAACAGTTTACCTATCTTTACCCCTGTAAGAAAGCACAGAATGAACATTGGTTCACCCAGTTGGACTTTAATGGTTGCGTTATCTGGCCTGTTACGGTTCTCTTTCTCTGGTGAGTAGCCTTTGTTAATTTATTTACAGTGTCACACAGAAGAGGGTCCAGTTTTCTGGGACAATAACAAATCCTTGTTTATGCCTCTAGCATAGGTTGTAGTTTGTCTGGCTTGCTGTGATAGACATTGTGTAAATATTTATTGAGTTTTAATTAAAAGAAGACATTTAAAGTTTCAGTCCAATGTAATAAAGATAAATGATTTCCTAATTCTTCATGAGCTAATACTAATAATATAGCTATACCATTTTGCTTCGGAACTTGGTCTTTACAAATCATTAGACTTAAGTGCTTTAAAGGCTGCTAAATATTCAGGGTCATATACAAATTATTTTGTGATGGCCATTTTGTTGCATTAGCCAAGCCTTGTCCTTCATTATTTTATGCAACTTAGAAAAATCTGTCCATGATTTTTTAAGTTATAAAAAGAAATCAAATTTATTATTTTGTTTTGAGTCTATAATATAATTACAACATATATCCCCTCTCTTTCCACTCTCTCCTATACATCTCCTTTTTTTCAAATTCACGGCCTCTTGTGTTTTTTTTCTAATTATTAAGTAGTTGTTACTGCATGCATTATATACATATGCATAATTTCTAAATGTAACCTGCTAAAACTATATATTGTTACTTGTGCATAGTGTGTTTTGGGGTCTGATCTGAGAACAATCAATTGAGTTGTTCAAATGCTCAACTGTGGCCCTGGAGAAGGCCTATTCTCCTGCTCCTGTTCTGTTTTGTTTTGCTTTGCTTTGTCTTGTTGTTTGATTTATTGATTGATTAATTGTTTAATTGTTTCATTGTTTGATTGATTGTTTGATTCTTTGGTTGATTTGATTGCTAGTTGGTTACCTATAGTTACTTGTGTTGGGTTGAGGTTTCCTGGGTTTTTCTTTGTTTTTTCACAAGGAGTTGGTCCTAGGTTTATAACACATAAGAACACTGTTCTGTTTTTTGTTTGTTTGTCATGTTTTTTTGAGACAGAGTTTCTCTGACAGTCCTGGAACTCACTCTGTAGTCCAGGCTGGCCTTGTGCTCAGAAATTCGCCTGCCTCTGCCTCCCAGTAGCTGAGATTAAAGGAGTGCATCACTACTTTGTGGACCCATGGGGAGAGCACCAATACTAACTAACCAGAGCTCCCAGGATCTAAACCACCAGCTTGGGAGAACATAGGGAGGGACTCATGACTCCATCTGTATATGTAGGGGAGAATGGCATTGTCAGGCACAGGTGGGAGAGGAGATCCTTAATACAGTGAAGGCTGGATGGTCCAGTGTGGGGGAATTTGAATGTGGGGATGTGGGAGTGGGTGGGTAGGTGGGTAGGGGCACATCCTCATAGAAGCAGAAGGAGGGGGATGGGATAGGGGTTCCCGGGTGGGAGGAAATGAGGAAAGGAGATCACATCTAAAATGCAAATAAAATATCCAATTTTTTAAAAAAAGAAAAGAAAAACATATCTTCAGAGGATCACATACCAAAAAAAAGGAAGAAAAAAAAAGAAAAAAAAAAGCACTGTTCTGTTATCCTGACATTCTCTCTTTCAAACTTAGAAACATACGTTCTTCCTGATTTCTGATGTGCCATCTATACAAATCTGTATTAATTTTTTTTAATTATCAGTTTTTTCCTTATGAAAACCTACAGATATTTTATCCATTTCTTCAGTCATTGTAACATGTAACAGAAAAGTGCACTCTTGAGACAGTAATAGTGCCCTATGTTTTTGAAGTATCTTCTGCATGGGATAGTTTCCCTGGATCCTTTTTCTGTAAGTATGGTGTGCTATTTCATTTTCCTTGCAGCCAAACAGTTTCCATAGATCCACATCTTTATTTTGCAATACCCATCTAATGTTGGTTTACATAATATTGTTTGTATCTCATTTAGGATTCTTATGCATCCAGATTTCTTAGACTTCATTCTGTCTCTGTTTTTTTTTTTTTCAGTGTACCAGAAACTAAAAACCATTTTGCTTAAGGTATTTCTTATTTCTTTATGCATAAGAAAAAAATGACTGTATTCATCTTCTGGATGCAAAATTACATAACTTTGTGTTGGCATGTGAATTTGAGAGTGTGTGTGTGTGTGTGTGTGTGTTTGTGTGTGTGTGTGTGTCCACCATAGGGACATGTAGAGGTCTGAGTACAAACAATAGGAGTTATTTCTCTCATTCCACCATGAGTGTTATAGGGATCAATTTCATGTCATGATCCTAATCTGATAAGATACCTGGATGGCTGTATTACTTCATGGTTTACACATGTCCATCCCAATGCTCACCCTTGCCCACCTGCTTCCTGGCTTTCTCCATAACTGCTTTCATTTCTTCTCATGTGTTTTCCATCTCTCCTTTCTAAAATGTTCTCTTTAGCCCTTGCTCTTTTAAATAGCTAGACAGACCTGAAGTCAATTTCTTCTGTGGCATACCTTAATGTGCCTCTTTCTGGCTAGATTTTGAAAATGCAATGGAGAATGTTGTAAAGGGAATTTATTTTGGAATTCCAGAACTCATTTAAATTCATATTGTATTTTGTGTCAAGGATTTAGGAAGGTCAAACATTCTCATTGATATCATATAATAGACAGAGGTCACTTTTCTCTGCAGAAAAAATTCCTTCATAATATTTATTCATGAACTAGGGAACACTTTCAACAGTTAAGTAATTCATTGCCCAAAATGTCTTTGCTGAAAAATTCAAATAGCCAGATGGTGATTGTATAGTCCCCTACTATTCAAAATGTGCTATAGTCAACTATATGACAAAAGAGTTAATATACACTGTAAATATAATACATTTAATAGTCTTATGCCTTTCATCTGAAGTTCCACAAGAGAATATGAAGACAGAAACAAAAATAGTGCTTTTGTTATACACAAAATTCAAGATATATCAAACTATGTTCAAATATATTGCACTTTAAATTTTACTCAGTATTTCTGGACTTGAATACTATGCATGTTTTTATCTTAAAATTTTCCACCATATAGAAATGTATTCCTGCTGCTCAAAATTAAAAAAAAAAATCTGTAATTATTTAATTATTATTAACAGTCAATCAAATATTTTGTCTCACATTGTTAAACTAAATGTTTGTCATTTAGTACATACCTATAGCAATGTACTAGCTCCTGATGCTGTATTTGTATTCACCTATCATAGGACTAATTTTTAAACATTCCAGCAACTTAATGTAGTATAGATTTGGACCTGGAGAATATTCGAGCCTTAAAATGAACACATTTCCATTGTGTAGCTTCATCATCTTGTGGGTTGTGAACAACTAAAGCAGAAGCTATGCCTAATGCTGTTGCCTGTCTGCAAAATATGTTACTCTAGCTGGAATGCCCTGTCAGGTCTAAGTGAGAGAATGCATTGAGCCAAGCAGAAACCAGAATGAAGAGATAGGTGTGGAGAAAGGGGTAGCAGTCTCTCAGAGGAGAAGGGAAAGAGGGGAGGAACAGTGGGAGAGGAAGAGATCTCAGGATGTAAAGTAAATAAATAATAATTTTAAAAATTAACACATGTAGATAACCAAGTTGCATTTATTCTGTGAAAAAGTGCATTTAAAAATATCTTAATAGGAGATAGTGAATATCCATATTTTTAAAAATATAATAAAAGCACCTTTATCCAGTTCTGATTGAAAAAGAAATCCATTAAGAAAACAGTCATATAAAGTTAAATACAAGAAGAAACACAGTTTCCCATGAAACATTATTAAGCAAATGACCACCACACAAAAGAAGAGGGCAGATCAGCTATGTATTCAAAAATATTGAGTCTTTGTTCATCGGACACAAGCACTCTTTTCATGAATGGCTATATATTGACATGTAATCCAAAAAGAATAACTTGCTATGCATTCTACTCAAAATGGTAAAGTTTGATGTTGATTTTATTACAATTATCTGTATTTGCACAAAAATGTGAATACTAACTGGAAAAAGCTGATGTCCATATAGCACAAACTGGCCTGGAAGTCTCATTTATTATAATTTGGCCTCAAATACATAGCTATGCTTGTGCCTCAGCCTCCACAACTATAGGCTTTAATTACTACAAAACTCAAATGCTATGCATGTTAAGACATTGTTAGTGATTCTTAGGGTATATCTGAGAGTTTGGTAATATTTTGATAAGAGTTTTGTAGGAGCATACAGACAGATAGATACCATTTAAATTTATATTCTAAAATCATGAAAGCATACAAACTTCATTTTTGAGATAAAATATATTTGGAAGCCATTTAAAACCTGTTATAATTAATATGTCAAAACTAAAATTGTTATGTATCATGTGTTTCTTCATATATTTTAATACATTTTAATTAAAACGTAATTACTTTCCTAGTTTTTGTTTTTACTGCTTGTTGTACATCATTTCTTATTTTCTATCTCTTCTTTTTTTATTGGATATTTTAATTTACATTTCAGATGTCATCTCCTTTCCCTACCTTCCTAACCCCTGAGAAACTCCCTATCCCTTATCCCCCCCTCCTTTTTGTTTTTGTACCATTTTAATTACATGCAAGTATTAAGGTCAATTCTAGGTTGAAGAACTAGCAATACAATAGATGCACATAGTCAAAGAACAAGCAAGACAATAAACAAAGTTCCGTGATCACTCCCATGATCACTATTTCTAAGGGCTTATCAGGATGACCAAAATATTTGAGCCTACTTCCCTGTCCTAGCCCACTCTGGATGATTTAACTTTACATATTGAGCTTATGAATTTAAAGAATGCTGCTCTGCTGAGCGCGGATGTGGCAGATACTGCTGATAAAATTACCCATGGCTTGAGGCCATATTTCTATTTTGGTTAAGCGTCAAGATAGCATATATAGCTTGATCATGCTAAATCTTTTTGTCCTGCAAATATTTTTATTCCTGCCCATTATGTTAAAGCTCATATTTAACAACATTATCATATTGTCAGCCAAAGTACATGACTTGAAAATGAAAATGGACCCCTAGACAGAGTTATTAATTTAACAGGCTAGCAAGCCAAGGATGGGTAAGATTCTGCAGAAGAGCTTTTCACCTAAGACAGAAGTGCATTGCTTTTGATAATACATAGTCCACAATGGGTAAGGAAGGCATTCTTGTCAGAACTAAAAAAAGGGGGAGAGGCAGAGAGCTTTTGGGACTGCTTGGCAGGAATCTGACATTGGACAAGGACAAGGAAGTGGGCTTTAGGCAGGAATCTAACATTAGACTAGAACAAAGAAGTAATTTCAGGCAAGAATCTAAATTTTAGGCTAAAACAAAGGAGTAGGCTTTTTATCTCTTCTAACAACTTCAATATTCCACTTCTCTCCATTGTAATGTAATATATATATATTAATATAATAAATAATATATTACAATGTTATATATATATATATATATATTATTGATGTTGTAAAGCATATACAATGTAATATATATATTACAATATTTTATATACATATGAGAGAGAGAGAGAGAGAGAGAGAGAGAGAGAGAGAGAGAAATAAAACCACCTGATGTGTCCTTTTTTGT
Organism: Rhabdomys pumilio; assembly: GCA_030674055.1. NCBI lineage: Eukaryota > Metazoa > Chordata > Mammalia > Rodentia > Muridae > Rhabdomys > Rhabdomys pumilio. The sequence continues at coordinate 3,948,646 of JANHMN010000013.1, read as the reverse complement.
TGTTTGTATGTATATTTCTAAGTCTGACCATTTTGTGTTAGATAACAAATTTTAGAATCACCCCTGAGATAGTCTACACTCACTTCTGTCTCTCAGCAACCATTAGTTGTTTATACTTCTTTGTCTAGGGTGTAGCACCCTAACAAATTTAACATTTTCCAACTTAGTTTGTCTCCTAATGTATTTTTATTAAGGTTTTGTTTGAGCACCAATTTCTAGAAAACCTAGGCTCCCTGAAGACTTGCTTTCTGGCTTTTAACTACCCCCTGACCCTTTCTGAAATGTTCTCTGAGCCACAAATGCAGGATCTGTAATGCAAATGTATCCATCGGGATTGCGATCCAGAGGTTCTGTTGATCTATGCACGTGTTTTTCTATGATGATCGCCATTTGCTATAAGGAGAAGATTCTTTTATGTGTGATGAGAATTATACTTATGTTTGGGTATAACTGTGAGTTTTAGATTATAGATAGGAATTATGATGGTCTATCAAATTTGCAATAGTAGGTTCTTCACTAAGATCAATGACCACACTAGCCCTGGTTTATTGGGTAGTTTTCTAGTACCAGATACAATTTACCTCATGATGAACAGGTCTTAAGTCAAATTATGTGCTGGTTACCACTGATATGTAAGAACTGCTATTGAACGTTTGGCGATAACTTGACATTTTATTCATACTTATGGTTCATCGATGTCTCAACTGGGTAAAACTATTAACTGCTTAGGTTCTTTGTTAGCTTGTATTATAATTTCTAGTATTGTGGAAGCAAAGATTTTAGGAATGAGGATTTCTCGTTAGTTTTAGTTCAAACTATCTGAGACACTTGTCTTAAGTATGCAGTGTCTTCAGCAATAGAGTTTAGCCTTCAACCCCTAAGAAAGCAAACAAGGGTCACAGCAGTTATCCTTGGGGAATCACATAGTGCACTGAACAGAAAGGTTTCTTGTGTATGCTAAATGTGCTTTTGCTCATTATTTATTGTTCTTATGGAGAGCATTGTCAAGTCAAATAGAAAAACTTTGTTTAAGATGTGTGTGTATTTTTTTATAACACACTTACATGTATTGCACATAATTTGGTAAATAAAATATAGTATGATCCCTGTTGTCATTTGTATCTTCTCTCTCTTCATATATATGGGTCTCAGTACCCAATTGCAGAAGGAGCCCTGGCCTAATAGTTCAATTTCCCCCTTCATGTCAGCTGTGTGCTGTTATTTCCTCTCAAATACTCATGATCTATAGTGATCCTTTTATAGTTCTCTGATTTCTGCAGTTATGCTTTGCTATGTACTAATATCTGAAGATTTGCAGTGAGAATTTTCAGGTAAAATGGAAAATTCAGCATCAGTCTTTCTGGGACCAAGTTACCAACTCATGATTTTTTAGTGGGTAGGTTTAATCTACATACATGCAAATTTTCATTACTGTAGAAAAGTATTCCATGGTATATATGTACTACACTTTGGTTATCATTCGTTTGTTGAAGGACACTTGATTTCAATGCCCTCACTATTGCAAAAAGGGCAGCAGGTCATGCTCATCAAGTATTTTTTAATTAGGATAGCAAGTCGTTGGCCACATGCCAAACAGCAGTAAAGTTAGGTCATGTAATAGATTCATTTTAGTTTTGTTTGTTTGCTTATTTGTTTTGAGGATTTCCCATACTGATTTTTGGGGCTGCTACACTAGCTGGCATGTCCATCAACAGCCTTTTGTGCCACTTGTTTTGTTGATGCTAGCCATTCTGAGTGGAATGAGATAGAATCTCAACGTTGTTTTGCTTTACATTTCCATAATTGTTAAAAATAATGAACACTGTTAAAGGTATTTGATAGGCATTTTTATTTTTATCTGTTGAGATTTCTGTGTTTCAATCCCAAGGCCTCTTCCTTTTTTTTTTTTTTTTTTTTTTTACAATTAGTCATTTATTTCCTTGACATGCTGTGAGTTTGTTTTATATAACAAATATTAATCCTCTGTCTGATGTATAACTGGTAAAAATTCCTTCCCATCCTGTGGTTGTCTTCTTCATTTGAAGTTTTATGAGGTCTACCTTGGCAGTTGCTGGCCTTAATTCCTAAGCAAATGGTGTTGGTGTCAGAAAGTCTTTTCATAAACCATGTATTATAGAATACTGTCTATATTTTCTTCATGTGATTTTAACACTTCAAAATTAAAATTGAGGTCTGTGATCCATATGAATGTAATTTTTATGCAGGGCAACAGATGCAGGCCCAAATTTACTCTTCTTCAAGTGGACATCCACGTTATCCAGTACTGTTTGTTAAAGATGCTTCCTTTTTCCAATGTGTGTTTTTGGCCTTTTTGTTAAATATCATATGCTGAAGTTACATGTACTCATGTTTGATACATCTATTTTTTTCCATTGGTCCACATGGCCTATTGGGGGAGGGTGGATTCCAATACCATGCTCGTTTCATTACTGGAGCTCAATAATTTATCCTGAAAATCGAATTCATTCTTTTCCGTATTCATTTTGTTCAGTATTGCTTTGAATTCCAGAGTCTTTTTCTCATTCCATATGCATTTTAGAAATGTTTTTGATTTCTGTGAAGAATGTTTTGCCAATTTTGATTATATTGCATGGAATCTATGAATTGCTTTTGGTATGATAGTCATTTTTACAGATTAATTGTACTGGTCTATAAACATGGGATGCCTTTCTGTTTTGTTGTTTTGTTTTTACATATTTCTTAATATTTTTCTTCAGATAATTTAAGTTTTCACTGTAATGGTTTTTACCTCCCTGGTTAGTCTTCTTTCAAGTTATTTTATTGCCTATAGTTAAGGGGAGTGAGCCTGGTAGTGGAAGCAGCTTATGCCTTCAATCCCAGCACTTCAGATGCAAAGGCAAAAGGCTCTCTGAGTTAGAGGCCGTCTGATGTATGAAGTGAGTTCAGGACAGCCAGGGCTACACAGAGAAATCCTGAGAAAAACAGAGGTGGAGAGAGAGAGGGAGAGGTGGAAAGAGAGGGAGAAGAAGAGGAAAATAGAGAGGGTGAAGGAGAGGGAGAGACAATGGATATTCTCTGAAGGTTTGTCATTGGTGTACAGAAAGACTATTGAATTTTATATGTTTATTATGCATCATGCAATTTTGCTGAGATTCTTAATTGTTTCTAGAAGTTATTGGGTAAAACGTTTGGGGATCTTTTACATTTAATATTAAGTCATATACAAACAGGGACAGTTTGACTTCTTTTTCCTATTTGTGTACCTTTAATTCCTTTCTCTAGTCTGTTTTAGGTAGTATTTTCAAAACAACATTAAAAAGGTGTGGAGATTTTCATCAGTATTTCTGTATGTATGTATGTGGGTGTGTATATGTGTGTGTGAGTATTTGTTTATGTGATTTTGTACGTGTGTATGAGTATGTGTGGGATTGCATGTGTGTCTATGTGTGCATGTAAGTGTGTGTGTGTGTGTGTGTGTGTGTGTGTGTGTGTGTGTGTGTGTGCCTTATGTGATATGTGTATCAAATCCTAGCTTTAGGGAAAGCTGGTGTATGAGCAAGGTAATTGGGCCAGGCAAAGATGGCTGTCAAGGGTCTCAAACAGGCTTCTGGGTTCATAAATGGCAGGAGAGTTAGAACCCATCTGTCAATGGTGGCTTAAGATCAAAGTAGATTTAAAGGTAGTGGATCTAGAACTATGTCAGTGGATGTGGAAATGACAATGGAAGATGAAGATGGATGAGAAACAGAAAAAGAGACTTAACTAGAAAATGTGACTAGTGAACAGTTTGGGGGCTGTAAATCTGGAGTTAAGCCTATAAGTATGTGAATGGCCACAGGTGGAAAAGAATGAGGGAGCAAAAAATTGCCTCACCAAGCAAAGGTGACTCAGGAACCATGCCTTGGCTGTGAATCCGGAGCTAAGCTTGTGGGTGTGTGCACATGAAGCTGGGGAGGGGAGGATAGCAAAGAGAAAGTACAACTATCTGGCAAAGGTGGCTCATGAAAGTGATTTCTTCATATTCTAGTGACATCACACAATTACATGAAATGAAATATTTTTTTACACACATTCTGGATATGACATCACTGTTTCTTTCTTGAACTCAATACAGATGTGGTTATCTGTGCAAGACATGCAAAAGATATTACCTATGGACTTGGCTACCTGGATTGGGTAGAGAGTTCGATACTCCATTCTTCTTTGAAGGACTATTGACAGTTAAAAGTTATTGGGAAGCTTGTTTCATTTTCTGCAAATAAACTGCTCTTGTTCTAGTAAAGAGCCTCTTTTTTCTGCCCATACAGTAAGCTCTAATTAAAGTCACTTTGTTACACACATAAAGATGACAGGAAGGAGGAGTTGTTGGGAGAAGATGGAAGAAAACAGAGAGGAACAACGTGTGAAAATGTCTAAAATTCATTACACAAGTACATGAAACTATCAAACAATTATAAAAATTTCAATTTTGTGAATACATTTTAAACATTGGAAAGGAGAATTTTATTTTAATTTCTCACATTTTGGAACATTCTCTACATATTCTTTGCTGCTTGTTTATTTTTCTGCCTCGACTATAACTATGTCGAATATGTGAGGAGTTATTTCACTAGCTGAAAAGGAATGAAAAAATAAGCTGTAGTAATCTAAGACATAAGGGCTGTAGGGCCACAGTTGATTACCATCTTTGTATAGTAATGAACATCATCTAACCACCAAAGGCTTTATTCTTACCAACTTTGCACATGTATTGAGATTAAAATCCATTTCCAAGGGGTAAAGGAAGTGGGTCATTCAATAAAGTATATATTAACTTCATATCCTCAAACCACATATAACTGTTAGACACGATGATCTGCATCTGATGTCCAGGGGGAAAATGCAGACGAATCCTTGAGGTTTTTTACCAGCCAGTTCAGCTAACCAGTGATGTTTGTGAGTTCCAGTTTCAATAAAAGTAAGGTAGAAATCAAAAGTAGGTGATGATAAATATTTAGCATGTCATCTTAGACACTTTTATGTGATCATAGCCTCTCAGGGATTCATACTCATTCTCATGAAAAATTACAACAACCTTTTTAAATATCCATAGAATAACAATTATCGCAAACCATATATGTGCTCTCCTAAATGATTTTGTAATTGGGATTTTTCATAGAGAACAATTAGTCCATTGGGAGATTTTACTGTCCCAATCTTCAGTGTAGGAGAATTTGATAAGGTGTTCTCTTATGACAGGAGAAATTGATAAGGTGTTCTCTCTACCTAGCAACTTGTTATGTGTTTAATGAGATACATTCAATGCCTGCAAAACATTTTTAAATGATGCAAGATGAATTAGAATTAAGTGCTAAAGTCTTCCTGCATCATATCTATGCTGTGGATTTGAAGACCAGCAGATTCTTATAAGTTAAAACTATCAAGTAAGAATTCAGTAGAATAATGGGAAATTTCTGAAACTTGATATGAGTGAAAAAATGTCAGGGAACATTTATATTGTTATTTATTGAGCAGTTAGACATGACTGGATTAATGAAAAGCATTTTAAAGCATATACAATTTGACTCTATGGAACTTATATACTTAGCCAGAAAAGGAATGAAGCACAGAGAAATGGAGGAGGCACAGCCTCAGGCATATAACGTCAGCATTGTGTATGAATATGGATCTTTACCCTGGAGGTCTAAAATTCTTAGTGAAAACTCCGGGATAGCATGCAATGACAAAAAACTAGATTTTTAGTTTTTCAAATGCCAAAAGAAAAAATGATTATTTAACAAGTGTGTATACATTGTCTCGATATATAATTAGAAATAATAGCTTGGAGTTGATAAATGGAATAATTATTAGTCTAAAACCAATACTGACAATTTAGAAAGTATATGGGTTACTAGCTAAAATATGAAACATGAATAATTTGAAAGCACACAATGACCTTGAAATAATTCATCTACTGCAATTCTGCTCAATAACATTCATTAAATGAATAACTTATTATCAGTGCTTTGAGACAGGCTTCCATGTGGTAAAGACTGGCCTCAGACTTACTAAGAAGCCAAGTGTGGACTTTACGTTGGGATCCTCAGTATAACTAATCTCTATATAATGAGATTACAGGCTGAGTCAACAAGCCTGCTTACAAAAACAACAATAATCACACACACACACACACACACACACAAACAACAACAACAACAACAACAAACACACAAACAAAAACCTCAAGTTCAAGTGGATAAAGGACCTTAACATAAAACCTGATGCACTAAATTTCATAGAAGAGAAAGTGGAAAATATCCTTGAATGCATTGGTACAGGAGACAATTTCCTGGACAGAACACCAATGGCTCAGGCTCTAAGATCAATAATTGATAAATGGGACCTCATGAAACTGCAAAGCTTCTGTAAGGCACTCTCAGTAGGAAAAACAGCAGTCTACAGATTGGGAAAGGATCTTTATCAACCTTACATTTGACAGAGGGCTATTATCCAAAATTTACAAAGAACTCAACATTTTAGACACCAACAACCCAAATAACACAATTAAGATATAGGGTACAGAGCTAAACAGAGAATTATCAACAGAGGAATCTTAAATGGCTAAAAAGTGTTTCATGAAATGTTCAAAGTCTTTAATAATCAGAGAAATGCAAACACAACTCTGAAATTTCGTCTTACACGTGTCAGAATGGCTAAGATCAGAAACAGAAGAGCCAGCTGCTGTGGATGTGGCACAAGGGCAACATGTCTTCATTGCTGGTGGGTATACAACATTGTAAAACTACTTTGAAAATCAACTTTGCAGTTTCCTCAGAAAATTGGTAATAGTTCTACCTCAAGACCGACTCCTGAGCATATACTCAAAAAAATGTTCCAACATCCCACAAATACAGTTGCAGTGATGAAAAGAGGCAATACTTGCTTAGTGGCTGTCTCACCAAAACTGGAGTAACTCCAAAGATGCTCAATTTCTTCTTAGAATCCAGGACAGGAAGCTGTTAGAAGCAGACAGGTCTCTAGTCAAAATGAACATTAATACATAAATGTTTGTAACATCAATTCTGTGGACTTCTGATGTTTTCAATACCAACTATCTATGTAAGGCAATCTGGACTGTAGTCTACTAACTCCTCTCAGTTAGTTCTAAATAAAATACAGAAAACATCCTAACAATAAACTCAGAGCCATGAATTTGCTATAGGCCCTTAACTCACAGGCTAACCATCTCAAATCAGTTAGAAAAGCTAAAGAAGGACTAGGTCTAAGCCTTGTATTCCTAAATGTGTTATATAGGCACAATACCTATGAGAGTAACAATATTAATTTCACTTTTATATCAATAAGAATTTTGTACCAATGAAAACCTTAAATTTGTAATTAAATTTTGTACTATTTAAGAAATTATAACTTCATCTTAATAACAATTATACGTACTTCTACCAATAAGTTATGACTATGCAATAAATCTTAGCTAATCCTCCCTGTTCCAACAAAACCACTACTTTTCCCTAGAAAGACAGCCCAATATTAACCACCTCGTTCCTGAGCCCAGGTAATAGGGGCGCCGACTTTTCATTATCTTCTTCAAACTGATTATGGGTGTTGAGATATTAGAAGAGGGGTAGGGGAAGAGTAAATTGATAAGCCTCTGATGCTGTGTCTTCAATGTATCCATCTGAAATTCCAGGACATCAGAGGATCAAGCAGATCTGCTCAGCTTGCTTGATGAGTGGATACACCAAGGCTGTGTATTCTGCAATATACAATTCTCAAAACAAATTTTATTATCAAGATAATTTTTGTTTCAATACTGGAATCTAGTCTTCTGGTGGCCCGCCTCTGTCATGTCTAATCCATATAATTCTGGGAGTTTCTATGAGGGTGTACTCCCACCATCCTCCCATTCCTGCCTCCCTGCTCTCAAATTCCCCAACACTAGGGAATCCGAACTTTCAGGTACCAAGGCCCTCCACTTCCACTGATGCCTAAGCCTCTACCCCATACCCCCTCCTCCAATTACTATGAGAGTGTGCCCCCCACCATCCTCCCATTCCCGCCTCCCTGCTCTCGAAATTCCCCAACACTAGGGAATCTAAACTTTCAAGCACCAAGGCCCTTCACTTCCACTGATGCCTGGTAAGGCCAGCCTCAACGACCTATAGAGGTAGAGGACCAAACCATCTCTTATAAAGACAATTATATGGGGCTGTCTTAAGGGATCAGAGGTTCAGTCCATTATCATCAAGGCAGGAACATGGCAGCATCCAGGCAGGCATGGTGCAGGAGGAGCTGAGAGTTCAGCATCTTCATCTGAAGGCTGCTAGTGGAAGACTAAATTCCAGGCAGCAATGGTGAGGGTTTTAAGTTCATACTCACAGTGACACACCTACTCCAACTGGGTCACATCTTCTAATAGTGCCACTCCCTTGGCTGAACATAAAGCAATCATCACAGGTTATTTGTTAATAGCTTTGCAAATAACCTGAAACTTAAATGCTTCTGGGGTAGCCTACTGTGTGTTAGTGTTGCATTCATACATAAACACATCCAGTATAGTCATTTTTTTTCAATTTTTATATAAACAATAGTAGTTATTGCTTAGATACATGTAGTTTTAATGAGATCTGCATTGCTAAAGTGTCTCTGTTCAATAAAAGCAATACTGACTGCAGCATAATTCCATTCATGCTATATATGGTAACATAATTAAAATTACATTAGTTTGCTTCCAATGCAAGGTTATTTTGATGTGGGCAATTTTCAAATACACAAGAAAATATCATTTAATTATAGAATCACATGAAGCAAAATATTTTCAATATTTCAATAATCATGAATTATATAAATGGGTATGTTTACTTGAATACTAGACACCTTTAAAATAATAATACAGACACTTGAATGAACATATTATCAAGATCCAAACTTATGTAAGAGAATATCAGAGAAATAAAAAGTGCATGCAAAGGTTTAACAGATAATTTGTCTTTGAAAATTTGTAAATAGATAAACAGTGAAATTTTCCTTCATATTTATCAGCAGTGAAATATATCAAGGGCTGTAGTCATTAAGGGACAAACTCATAGCATGTGGTTAGATTAATAAATCAGAGGTGATGTGACCTAACTATTGTAATCTAGTACTTGTCCTTGGAAACTCCCATAGAGGGTCACAGGTGTGTGCCATAAGGATCTCACATAAGTGTTGTTTAGTGGGTGGAGATCAGGGACCATTTGGAAGTGTGTCACTAAGGATGTATAAGATGACTATTTTGGCTACACATTAGAGCTGCACAGATAATAGGGGTGGGGTCTTAAACAGTATTGAGTGAATGCAAATAAGAAATGGAATTTCATGTAACATATGAGACAAAAATATTGTTTGATGTATACATTTAAAGTGAAGCTTACGAACATGTATTTAAAAATGCTGAATTTTAGAAAATTTAGAAAACTGTAGTTTTCTTTTCCCCAGTTTAAGAGAAATCCTGTATTTCTACAATATATCACATTAAACATTTGTTTTTTATTCATCTTGCAGTATAATGAACATTTTCATGGGCAGGCAGCCCTCGTGGTGATTCACAGTTTCCAAATACCCATAATAAATGACTCATGAGGTCATTTGTGAATCATTTCCATTCCAAGAGCTGGAAAGGGAAGGTACCGTGGCGTTTGAGCTTGTCAAGCACAGTGGATGCATTGCCAACAGTGTAGGTACCTACCGGCTATTCTCTGTGTGGGCTATGAGCAGATATGACAGGCACCTGGTGTGACATTCTGTGGTAATCAAGGGAAACAATTAGTTAAGTAAACATGACGTCAGGGAAGTCTGTGTGTTGACTGCTGACAGGACTGGACCAGTGTAATCATTTGCATTGATGTACATGTGTATTTACCTAAACACAACAGTGCAGTAATCTTTGTAGCAAGCAGTATCTTCAGTAATGAAGTAAACTACCAACACACATGCTACTGCTCCAGGCAATATTTCTGTGAAAAAGTTAGTTGACTCTGTATGTTTTAAAATAATAAAATATTATAGTCTAAAGTTATTCTTAATATGTTGACAAAACATCTCTCATGATATTGATATAATGAGTTAGATTATTGAATAATTACAAAATAGTTAAGAATGCATATTGGAACCGAGCAGCTATAACTTCTTATTTATTTATTTTTTACATTTCCTTTTAGGAAAGTTTTATTTTTACAAGGATACTAGAAAAAAACATCACATGATCCTATCAGGACATTAAGTCTGATAATCACATGATGTTAGATCTGTGTATTTTAACCTCGGTTTCACATCTTTGAAGTGTAGGTGTCTTTCTGCCATTATCCACATGGGCATTTCTGAGTGAGGGGGATTTATAGACATGAGTATCTTTTACATGAAGCTTAGGAGCAGAACAGGTTACCAACCCAATACTGACAGAGTATCCAAAGAAGAATTCAGACAAAGAAATGATATTTGGGAATACTTAAAATAGCAGTGTAAGAATCTAAATAATATGGAGGGGATGGTGGCATGTGCCTAGAGTCTCAGCAAGGGAGGATGAGACAGGAAAATTTCTGAGGCTCAGTGGCTAGGAAGATTTGCATAAACGCTGAGCTTCAGGTTTCATGAGAGAACCTGTTTCAACGTGGCTCCAGGGATAACATGGTGTGTTGTCAGCCCTTCTCTGCGTCCACATGCATTCTGCCCTGACAAATACAGGGATTTGTGTCTTATGAAATCGACTGACCCAATCCTTGTGCTGGTTAGGTTTTGCCAACTTAACACAAGCTAGTCATTGAGTAGAGGGTAACCCAATTGAGAAAATGCCTTCATGAGATTAACCTGTAAACAAATCTGAGAGATGTTTCGTTGTATAATGACTGCTGGAGAAGGGCCAAGTCACCATTGGTGGTGACCAACCGGTTCATGGTGTCTAAGGTGCGTGAGAAAGTAAGCCAAAGAAGCTATCAAGTCAGCAAGCAGAGTTCCTCATGTATACTTCTCATTTTCTGCAATAAGTCTCCGTACAGAATCCTCTAATCATAGGCTGTAACCTGCAGACCAAAGAGAGCTTTTTCTTCCCTAGTTGCTTTTGGTCATGGTGTATTATCACTGCAATAGGAAGGAAACTAAAGGCAATGTACTTCCATGCGATTGTCCCTAGAGCCTCAAATCTTAACTTTAAAACTGCTCCATATAAGGCTTACACAGATCATTCAACAACAGCCTCATGGGTAGTCACAGCTGATGACGAGAGTAGCTTTTCAATTAATGGAGCCTCATAACATAGCTGAAATAACTCAGAAAAATCAACCAAGAGTGATGTGGCTCCAGGGTTCTGTTGTCAAGAGCTAAGACACTGTTCTGTTATCAAGATACTAAGTTCTGTTGTCAAGATACTAACGGTCAAGAGCCTTTCTGTTACCACCTTTAAAGACATCAATTACCCATACATATGCCCTGTGTTTAATGGGGCTTATCTCAACTCTGTTGGTGTGCTGTGTTGCTGATTGTCTCGTTTGCTTGTGTGACTTTACAATTTTTAGTGAACTTTCCAGTGCTCATATATCCACTCAACAATGCCTGTGGCGGAAATGAAGACTGTAGTGCACTGCTGATATTGTAGTGCGTAGCTTGTATGATTTTAGTAAATTGTTTTAGTTTTGCCAGTTTTCCTTTCACTGCACTTTATCCTACACTTGGACTTTAGATGTTAGTGTTAAATATTAAACAGTTCAGTGTTGGATGGTCCCAGGAGGGATTCTAAGTAACCCTAAAAACTAGTTTAGGTCATATCTGCTGAGCTAGAAGTACAAGTCCTAGCTTATTAATCTGCCTTGCTGTCTGGCACAGCGAGCTCATGCATTGCAGACAGTCTATCTGTTTTCTCTGTTTCTTTCAAGGTACACATTCCGACTAGAAAATGCACAGCAATGAGTCACATATATCACATGGTATTTTGCCAGCTGAACAATCATTCTGATGAGTACCGTAATAAAATATTTTACATTGCTGCTGTAGAAAAACAGTTTCCATGCAGCCTAGTATGTTGGTTGAATTACCACGTTTAATTTGTTGAAAATGTATACAATTTAAGATGAGTAACTACCTTGCAGAACAGCACATAGATTGGCTACTTGGCAGAATGATTAACATAGCTGCTGGCTTTAAATTGTCACATCATGGAATTTTGAGTCTTCCTGCTGTGTGGTGCTTGCCATAGATTCCACTGGTATGCAGGGACGTGGATATATATTTGTAGAATTTTAGTATTGCTGTGTTTATTTTCATTATGGTATTGGCATGTACTTATTGTGTTTATTATCATTATGATATTAAAATGTATTTGAATTTTATGTTTTAACAAGAATAAAATTTTAGATAATATGTTTTAGGGAAAGCTCTCATGAGTACACTCGAAAATGCTTATTTATTGACAGTTGAAGAGTAGGCACATTCTACAAGCATGCTAACAAATAAATGTGCAGGATTTCAGAACCAGATGATGGGTTTGTTTTTCTTCATCAAATCAAATCAAATCAAATCAAGTCAAATTGCAGATAGTACAGAAAGACCAACCATCTTATGTGATGATTTCAGGACCAAGAATGTGGTAAGCTTCTTGGGAGGTGGCTGAAGTAAGCCAGCTTCATGGTCACAGCAGGAAAAGAACTGATTCTGGTTTCACAAATATACTGCTTGATGTGGTGCTTGGGGAGTAGAAACCAGTTCCCACATACATAGTCACTTAAGTGACAATGGTGTACTAAGTGAACAATTTAAAATATAAACCACACTGAAGGCATGTCACTAAGCTGCATCCTTCTCCAGTATTAATGAGTAGAGTTCACTGTGTTGTCAGCCTCTTAGCTTCCATGTAGAAATATTCCTATTTGAGTATTAAAAACCAACTCCTGAGCCTTTCAAGTAAGAATTCTACTTACACATCTGGCTCATGGTGAAAAAGGTGGTGAAGATGCCTATGTATTTCAGTTGAATTTGCTCATTTCTTTAAAATTTTACATATATATATATATATATATATAATGTATTATATATAGTATATATAATTTCAATAATATATTATTATATATCAATAATATATAATTATAATAATTATATCAGAATAATATTAAATATAATATATAATTTCAATAATTATTTATTTTCAATAATATATAATATATAATATTAAAATTGTTCTTCCAATATATTTTGAAATATTTTGAGAATGTATATATTTATATATATTCTCTTTCCTTCTTTAGAACACAATCAAGCAAAAACTAAAATAATTTTTTTTCCAAAAAAAGCACAAGAGCTCATTTCCATAGTTTAGATTTACTTTGAAGATAATCTTACATCATTTTCCCCACTGTGGACAATGTGCATGGATGATGGCAAGCTTAGAATTATGATGAGGATTTAACATTGGTGAGTTTAATTATTTAGGTAATCTGAAAACCCTGTTTTAAATTGATGTGGAAAGCACATTGAAAATAAGTTTCACTTTAATAAATACTTGGGAGATGTCATGGCTATCTTCATACTTGCTTTCTGGAGCATGGTGGCAGCTGTAATACTATAATAAATTATTTTATTCATTGTTTTTCAGACATTACTAAATCCTCTTACATACTCATGTAGCATAATTTAGAGGTCACTTCACATAGCTTCTGCAAAGGAAATACACTACCATCATTGTGTGTGGGGAAATAATTTTCTGCATCTGAATCTCTGTGTGGGTGATAAACGCATTCATCCTTTGAACAACTTGTATTTTTCCATTAAGAGTCATAGTGCTGATTAACATTTAAATGAAAGTAATTATCCTTTTCTAAATGTTATTTTTAATTTTTTGATAATGCATGAGGATTGTGTCTACATCATTTCTACTATGTCCTCTTCCTATTCCAACTTTTTTGTGTACCCCATTCCTTCTCAAACTCATGACCTCTTCTTGATGGGTGTTGCCTTATACTCAAGACTTGCTGAGACCGCTTACTACGTACATATATTTTGGACTGATCATTTGGGACTTGATAACCTAGCAAAGAAATGATCCCTAAAAAAAATCTGATTTGTCTCTCCATAACCATCAGTTGCCTGTAGTCATTTGTCTTGTGGTGGAGCCTTGTGAAACTTTCCCCTACAGTTGGAATCTACTTTGGTATTCCAACTGTTGCTAATATGCAGGTCGTGTTTAGGGACCACACTGTTATGATTTCCTTGATACAGCCTAAAACTTTTATAACCTCTTTTTTGGCTGGATCTTGTGTGGTTTATATATCAGAGTAACTCTGGCTTCATAGAATGAATTAGGAATTGTTTCTTCTGTATCTATTTTGTGGAATGGTGTGAGTATTGTCACTAGCTGTTCTTTGAAAGTCTGATAGAATTCTGCCCTGAAACCTTATGGCCTGAAACTAATTTTTGGTTGGGTTGTTTTTAATGACTTCTGTTTCCTGAAGGGTTACTGGACAGTTTAGTTTATCTGATCTTGATTTAACTTTGGTACATGGTATCTGTCTAGAAAGTTACCCATTTCATCTAGATTATCCAGTTTTGTTGAGAATAGGCTTTGGTAGTAAGATATGGTGATTTTTGAATTTCCTCAGTTTCTGTTGTTATGTCTCCCTTTTCACTTCTGATTTTTCTTTTTTAATTTGGAAACTGTCTCTGTGCCCTTTAGTTGGTTTATCTAAGGATTTATCTATCTTCTTGATTTTCTCTAAGAACCAGTTCTTAGTTTTGTTGATTTTGTATTGTTTTCTTTGTGTCTAATTGGTTGATTTCAGCTGTCATTTTGATTATTTCCTCTGATCTGCTCCTCTTGGATGTTTGCTTCTTTTTATTCTAGAGCTTTCAGAGGTGCTGTAAAGTTGCTAGTGTAGGATCTCTCAAGATTCTTTATGAAGGTACTTAGCACTATGAATTTTCCTCTTAACACTGCTTTCATTGTGTCCATAAGTTTTGGTATACAGCAAAATGTTGGATCCTGTTCAAGTACCCAGTTTGTTAGCCTGTGTCTTTTAAATGAGGAATTGAGTACATTGCTGTTGAGAGATATTAAAGACCTATGACAGTTCCTGTTATTTTTGTAGCTGGAGAAAATAATATGTGTGTGTGATTTTCTTCTATTGGGTTTGTTGTGAGGTGGTTAATTTCTTGTGTTTTCTTGGGTGTAGTTACCCTCCTTTTGTTGGCGTTTTCCTTCTACTTTCCTTAGAAGGGCTTGATTAGTAGGAATATATTGGTTAAACGTGGTTTTGTTATTGAATATCTTGGTTTCTCCATCTATAGTGATTGAGAGTTTTGCTAGATATAGTAGCCTGGGCTAGAATCTGTTGGCTCTTAGGGTCTGCATGGCATCTATCCTGGATCTTCTGGCTTTTAGCATATCTGTGGAGAAGTATGGTATAAGTCTGATAAGTCTACCTTTATATGTTACTTAACCATTTCCTCTTACAGCTTTTAATATTCTTTCTTTATTCTGTAATTTAGTGTTTTGATTATTATGTGGTAGGGAGATTTTTTTCTGATTCAATCTATTTGGTGTTCTGTAGGCTTCTTGTATGTGTGTAGTGATCTCATTTTTTAGGTTATGGAAGTTTCCTCTATGATTTTTGTTGAAGATGTTTTCTGGCCCTTTGAACTGGGAACTGGGAACCTTTACCCTCCTTTTTTGTTTGTTTGTTTTTTGGTTTTGTTGTTTGTTTGTTTGTTTTTTCAAGACAGGGTTTCTCTTTATAGTCCTGGCTGTCCTGGAACTCACTCTGTAGACCAGGCTGGCCTCGAACTCAGAAATCTGCCTACCTCTGCCTCCCAAGTGCTGAGATTAAAGGCGCCCTCCTATTATTTTTACCTTCCTATTATTTTTTGTTGTTGTTGTTGTCTTTTCATTGTGTCTCAAATTTCTTGGATATTTTGGGTTAGAAACTTTTTACACTTTGTCTCTTTTTGACCAATGTTTTAAAATCTTCTATGGTATATTCTATACCTGAGTTTCTTTACTTCATGTTTTGTATTCTGTTGGTGATGCTTGCAATTGTAGCTCTTAATCTCTTTCCTAAGTTGTCCATCTCCAGATTTGCTTTCATTTGTATTTTCATTATTGTTTCTATTTCTATTCTTAGGTCTTGGACCTTTTGTTCAATTACTTTTTTGATTGTATTTTCCTATATTTCTTTATGGGATTTAATGTTTCCTCTTTAAGGGAGTCTACCTTTGTGCCTGTGTTTTCTTGTATTTCTTTAAGGGAGTTATTTATATCCTCCTTAAAAGCTTCTATTATCTGCATGAGATAGAACTTTGTCAGAATCTTGCTCTCCAGGTGTAGTAGGTTATCTCTGGCTTGCTGTGTTATAAGAACTGGGTTCTAATGGTGCCAAAATTCATTGGCTTCTGTTGATTATGTACTTATTCTCATCATGAGTCATCTGGTTATCTCTGGTGTTAACTGGCATGGGTATCTCAGACTGGAGCAGCCCTTCTTTGAGGCAGGTAAAAACCCTTCTGTTTGTGACCTGGTAGAATGGACATCCTGGGAGGCAGGCAGTGCTGTCCCTAGTTAGGAGTTAGGGAAGGCCTCCTGTGACTCTGGTTAAAACAGTCCACCTGTGTCCTTGTTTAGGGCAGACCTCCTAGGAGACATGTAGGCTTGTTCTTTAGTGTAGGCAGGCTGATCTGCCATGGATGCAGATAGAGGTACAGACCAGAAGGGCAATGGGGCTCAGAAAGTGTAGAACAGATCCCACATCTACTAGGCTTTTGGGAGACAGGGATCTCACCTGTGTCTCTGGTTATATCAGACCTTCTGGGAGATAGACAGGCTTTAGGGTCCAGGGTCAAGCATGCCAGTGTGCCTTGGGTGCAGGAGGAAGTCCCAAAAGGAAGGAACATGGGATTCAGGCAGAGTAGGATCTAATCCCATAATTTTTATCATTTCTTTGTAACTTTCAAAATTACTTCTAACTTTTTAAAACTATGCAGCATATAATAGGCAGCTATCATTAGAGTATGAAAGAATATTATAGAGTATGACACCCAGTGATAATTTTTTCTTATTCCTCTCATTTTATACTCTCTTAAGCCTTAAACACACATTCTGCTCTCAGATTTTATGTTATAAAATTTTTAATATTCCTCACTACAGTGGAATTCTGTTACACTTATCATTCTATGCCCAGCTTATTTTGTTTAGCATAATACCTTAAAATTTTTGTTTCACAGCCAGACTTTCTAAATATGTAATAAAATCTGCACTAACAAAATCAGACTCTGTGGATTCTCTTTAATTAGTAGTTATATTATCGTATGTTCAGAAGAAAACCAACTGACAGTACAATAACCCTAGTAAATGCAGTTGCCATTTTTCTATATCAAAATAACAAGCAATAACTGTTGCTACTTTTCATGTTGGGTCAAGTAGAGCAACTTGAAAATAATTATTTGGAAATAACATTGCCATGATTTTCATCATCTATATAACTACAGAAACAGTCATTTATGTTTCACCTATTAACCCACATACCATGACTAAACTTCTAAGAACTCAGATAAATATAACTGCTTACATGGCTGGAAAAGATACACCAGCTTTTCATTGGATTTGTCAGGGAAATATTTTATTGAAATGCATTTATTTATTCTGCATTCATTAAGTTCCTAAAAATATCTATTAAACTCTTCTTGCTAATATCCTCAGGACACTTTTAGTACTAATTGTTCCACTAGTCTATGGTAAAGCCAAATCAAATGTTTTGATATTACCTTCCCAGGTTTTCAAAGGTATGTGAAATATGTCCCTTATTCACTGTGAAGCACTGATTTTTATTTAAGGGACCAGAGGGTGTCTGCTTTCATGGAGAAACTTGGTTAGAACAAAATTCACAGTCTAGTCCTTAATCATCTGCAGTCTGATAGACATGCATCATACTCTTGAATGTACATCACAGTGATGTGACTCTCTTGTGTAACTTAAACACAAAGCTGCATCGACATTTTTTCTATCACACTCGACCACTAACATGTCATAGGCACTTAATTTATCTAACAAGTTTCTTAATTATTTAATGGATTAATTAAGAAACTTGTATGGATCAGATGCCACTCGCTTAGAGCAAGAGAATATATACATGATTGTGCAGCTGGAGGAATAGGCCTTAAGGTGTTAGAAAATTTGGAAACTATAGATCAAGACAAAAAATTAAGGCAAAAAAATTTTATGTGGATGATCATTATACAACAGTTGTCAGTATAACCACTGTCCATTAAAAGACCTGAAACTAATTTTAGAGTTATGGAGATGAAACACTTTTGGAAATGCTCTAACAAGGCTTTCAAATTTATTTCTAAATTTCCAAATAAGAACACCTAAAGGACTCTCTTTCAATACATTTTATAATTTCTGTTTATTCTAAGTGATGATTCCTTTTATCTCGACTACTTCGTCACTTTTGATAGTTTTATGCTGTTTAGTTTGTGTGCATAAGTACCTGTGTGTGCATGTCTGTTTGTATGTGTGTGCATGTGTGCTTGTGTGTGTGTGTGTGTGTGTGTGTGTGTGTGCATGCATACATGTATGCACACCAATGTGTCTTATTGAAAATAGTTTTGGTTAGCCTGCCCCATTAACATATGAAAGTCATACTGATTCTTTAGTTCTCACACCATAAAAATCTTCAAGTTTCTTGATTTGAGTCACAGAATACGATGCATGTTTCAGTGTTCATCCCTGCTCTGTTGATTTTGTGACTAAAGAAACATATATCTTCATGAGCAGGAAGTAGCTACTTCAAGCATAAGAGTGCAGCATTCTTAGTAACCGCATCTAGCAACCAAGTGTTTATTTGTAAGAAATACAATTCTATTAAGCAACAGACAAAAAAGATAATACAGAGGGGGTGGATAGGATATCTCAAGGAAAGGATAAATTTCTTTGATGACCAAAACAAAAAGACTCATAGCTACCAAAATCACATTGGATTTTGATTGAAACAGCTGAATTAAAAAGAGGGAGCTCTGTGTAAATGTAACTATCCCTAGATCTCCAGCTGCCTTGGGAGTTAAAAGGAAATATTTAGAGAAACCTGATTCATTTCTAGAACCAGGTAATAGTCTAATCCAATATTAGCTCCACTATTCTCCTCTGATGTGCTTTTAATACTACTTTATTAACCCTAGTCAATTGTACCACTTACTGCTGTTTCTGATTTGTGTGTGTGTGTTTGTGTGTGTAACCTAAAAATAGAAATTAATACAAATGGAACAATATTGGCACACATTTTCTGACTCCATCAGCCTTAATGATTTGTCCTCTCTTAATTTCTAAAATATCATAAATTTAATATCCTTTCAAATTCTAACTTAGCTTGTAAGTAGAGGTTATTAACTTATTTTTAATAATGATAACAGATTTTTTTCAAAACCCTTTCAGGATCCTAATATTTTCAGAATCAGAGTTAATGGGATTGTTTGTTTAATGGAATTTTTACTTAAATCTGGGCGAATGTGACCACAGATAGATGATAATTTTGAGTTGTCATGTGTGCTCTGGTGCAATGAAATAAACAGTCTCAGTGAATTCCTTGGTCACCTATTTATGGGTTTTAGTTTTGGTGCTACCTTGTTCAATTACTTATAGCTATTTTCACAAATTCAGCCAGGTAATTTGATTTAGCTTTTGAACATTAGTCCTACGTATATTTTATCTGGTAGATATACTTAAAATAACCTCATATAAACTGATTGTTCACCTTTTGTGTTTAATGAATTGATAGGGTTTATGGCCAGTCTAAATTTTATTATATTAAGCAGCTATCAAATTACATGTATAAGAGTATATAAAAGACATTCATTGCATATAGTATGCTTTATCTTGGAGGTTAAAAATATAGAACTCATTAGTGTGGGCAGTTTGTAATCAAAATAAAGAAAACTGTTCCCCAACCATCTATTGTGTTTGTTTGTCTAACATAATGAGCATGCCCATTAGTTTTCATGACAGTCCTGTATCATACTTATTATAGAGACCATCTTATCTGTGACCGTAGTTAACAGATCCCATTGGGATGCCTTAAAACTTGAAGAGTCCTGATCTTGACATGTACATAAATTTCTAAAGGTAACACTTTTCAGCTTCTCTTTGGTTTATCAAAATGAACACCATAATTACTGAGAACTTTAGAAAACATATTATGTAAAATAAGAATTTTTTTTTTAGTCATATGTGGTTTCCCTCCACTTGATGTAATAAAAATACCTCAATAACAATCATATTAACTTATAAAGGGGGTTATTTCAGTTCATAGTGCCAGGCTAAGGTTAATATTTGTGGGAAAGTCAAAGAAGAAATTTCAAATAGCTTTTTGTGTTGCATCAGTGGTCAATAGCTAAAGGAAACAAATGGGTACATACTAATTCATTTTCTTTTTCTCAGCCCAGTTTCTCCTCTTAGATAGTGTTTGGGACATGGAGTTGCTAATTAGGGGCTGCATTGCCCTACCAAAAATAACTATGACAGTTGCACAGAGAAATGCAAGAAGGCAAACACAATGTAGATAATCCCTTATTGAGACTGTCTTGCTTGTTGTCTTCCTTCATTATTATAGATTATGCCATGTTAATAATTAAGCTGGCCATCACATAGTTGTTCTAAAGAAGGCTGCTTAGGTGGGCAATGGGGTGGTCAGGGCATCAAGCCTAAATGAACAAGAGAAGAGGTGACTCAGTCCTTAGGTGGGACAAGAGGGGCAGTTTCAGCTTTCATCATGTCCCTTGGAAAAGTGCATAAATTATAGTGTATGAGTATTTACTTCTGAGAAAGTGAAGCCAGGGATGCAGCATACTGCCCCTTCATCTTTTCCAGAGATTAGAAAGCTGCAGGTGCATGAGTAAAGCACCAAATCAAGGGCAGTCTACACTTAAATGTGGAGCTATTTGCTCTTTAAACTTCAAAAAGCTTTAAGATATAGAAGTATAATTAAGTTCATGAATAAGAGATACTCCCACAAGTAACAGTGGGCAAAGACTGGAGATGGAGGTGTTTGAAAGCTGTGTGGTAAATATTTGTCCTCCCAGTATTAAGAGAACTTCAGTGAGCCAAAGCCAGCAAAACAAAAGAGAAAATTGAAGATGAAAAATCAGACTGAAAACTGAAAGGGAAATAGATGTCTCAGATGGCTCTAGCAAACCTAGTCTAATAAATTACACTAACATGTATAAGCCATACAATTCTATTCATTATACTATTCTATTCATTATTATATAAGTGGGCTTCTCTCTTGATTGAGTTGATAATAGGTCTTCAGCCCTCAACAAGAATGCCTTATTGATACAATTCTGATCCTCCCATTCTCCAGCCTTACTCTGTTCTGATCTTCTGTCTTATCTTCTTTTAGATAACAGCCTCACTGCCTCACATTGGTTCACCATTTCATCTGCAATAACAGCTTAATGTCTGTTAAAAACATTATTCTGATTGTCCATTTCAGGCTTTTGGTAATCTTCCTCTATCCCAAACTAAATGTGACATGCCAATGTAGAGGTCAGGGTGAAGTATTCCCTTCACCTTAGAGACCAGAGCTAATGTGTCACATGTATACAAGTATTGAGATGTGTGAAAAGTCAAAATTGAGATATTTCTTGGGAGGACCATGTAACCACTCTAGTTATATGATTCTTTATTCTTTACAAGTCGATATGAACTCACCTAGACCTGATCTCAGACATCTTAAATTGGACCTACTCTGATTAGTTTACTCCTGCTCCTTGACTCTAGTAATTTTAGGAAATTTCAAATAAGTAGAATTATTCCATGGTGTGAGAGACTTTAAGATAGTCTATAATCCTGTAAGTATCTGGTATAGACCAGAGTTTGACACCAGCTTCAAATTAGCAGTCCAGAGCAAGTTGGGATGAAGCCATCTTTGTTTCTAGTGCTATAAGCTCCTTCTTCTGATCCCATTTGCTGGCCTACTGCCACTCTAGACATTGCTTCTAAGAGTAATTCCTCCATAGACTGAATTCATTGTGGTCCTGGCTGTTCTTGTCTTTGATCTTCTGACAACACAGAGATAGTTCTTTTGTATTTTATTTTCTAAGAACCAAACAAAAACCAGATTTTTATTTTTGTTTTGTTTAAGAATTCAATGTCAAGAACATAGGATTGAATGCGTGGGAAGATTTAATTTGTATTGCATGCTTGTTCTTCAGGAAACTGAGATTTGAAGGACACTCCACAGCAAAAGAATGCCACAAACAAAGGGAAGATAACCATGATTAAGTGAAGAATAGTAAATGCAGGATGTGTTAATACCTGGCTGTAATCTCAGTACTTAGGAGTCTGACGTAGGAAGTTATTGTAATTCAAGGCAAGACTTGGCCGCATAATTTTGTTTTTAAAAAATAAGATAATTTACAACAAAATCCCACAATTTCGAAGTTATTCCATTTCCTCTAAAATTTTCAAGGTACATATTACTAGAAATGAAATTCTCAGAGAAGACTGTATCACATGACTCAACTGACCAGAGGAGCAGTGTAATGTAGGCATTGACCTTTAACATGACATTTTAAGAGTCAAGAAAGATGAGTAGAGCTCATGACACACTATCGAAGCAAACTATGTATCTCTAAAAGCAATGTATTTTCTCATATTGTAAGATTTAAAATGGAGGTTTTCCAAAATTCTGTTTTTTGAACATAAGACATATGTGTGGTGTTATAAACATTGACTTATAAAGGTTCTTAAATTCAGCATTAACAGAAGAAACATGAGTGCCCAGACAATGCGCTAGTGAACCTACCTTCCTTTTCCTCTAGTTTGAAGGTGGCACCTCAGAAACAAAGTAACAGAAGAGCACAAGCTGATGGCTCCTACCCTGAGCCAGAGAAAGAGTGTAGGAGCAGCGAAGAGAGGACTGAGGGAGATGGACAGTTCACCTGGGCCTGACAGATTGTGTGGCATGGTGTTGGAAACATTTGGAGCACTAAAGAATGTCTTTATTTCCCTAGTTTTTATGAGTCTAATTGCAGTTACCAACTAAAGAGTTTGGCTTTCTAAGAGTGATCATCACTGGATGTTTTAAACTTGTGAGTCTCAGTATATTTCAGGGTGAGGCCAGATGTAGAGACCAGAGATATGTTTGTTTAAGCATGGGTAAGCAGAAAGTAGTAAGTGGAGACTCTTGAGTCAGAGGGCAGATATGCTATATAATCACGTTCAAGTTTAAACATGCATAGGAGCTACAGGGACATTGAACTTGTGTTACCCAAACAAAAAGTTCCAAATATGGATATTGCTTTTTCAGTTGAAG
This sequence comes from Rhabdomys pumilio, assembly GCA_030674055.1. NCBI lineage: Eukaryota > Metazoa > Chordata > Mammalia > Rodentia > Muridae > Rhabdomys > Rhabdomys pumilio. The sequence continues at coordinate 3,925,346 of JANHMN010000013.1, read as the reverse complement.
GACCAAATGTCATACTTGAAAGACAGGAGGGGCTAGGTGGTAGTGGCAGAGCTTTAATCCCAGCACTTTGGAGGCAGAGGTAGGGGGATCTCTGAGATGGAGGTCAGCCAGGTCTACAGAGTGAGTTCTTGGACAGCCAAGGCTACACATAGAAACCCTGTATTAAAAATGAAACAAAACAAAAAGAGACATGATTTTATCAGTCACATAACTATTGTAATAGAGAGAAGAGAGAGATGTAGAGGCAGCCGAGGAGGGGGCATTGAGTCCTTAGCTGTAGGATCTTCCTCTCACTATGAGCTTGTTCACCATGCAGCAATAGCATTGCCTAACAGCAGGCACAGTAACCCCAAGTATTAACATGAGAAATGACTGCTTATTAACCTCAAAACCTCTTCACGTTAACCAGACGTGGTACATTTGGTTTACGTTACAGTTCACTGAATGCAGCACAGATCTTAACAAAAATCTTAAGGTACTGACAGCAGGTACACTTGCATTATGGGGAAAATCTTGGGGGCAGGAAGTAGAATGTAAAGGGACAAGGTTTCCAAATAGATATACAGGCTATATATACACTATCACATTCACAAGGGAATGTTCTTCAGTAGAATTGGGCGTGAGCAGAAATTATAGGCTGATAGTGGTCAAATATTTGCAGTTCTGTGAGGCCAGCAGAGGAAACACTTGTTCATTATTTATTTGTGACAGTGTTAAATACCCTAGGATAGTCCCTAAATTTGTTCTATAGCCTAGGCTGGCCTTCAACTCAAAATCTTTCTTCTTTGACTTTCAAAATGCTAAACAGATTTTAGATACTGTAGCTAAGGGGTTGAGACCTGTGTTGATTAGATAAATTCCTTGTGTAAATTTAAGAGTAAAATGGCATGTTTTTTATCATTGACTGTTGGAGATTGGTCCTAAAGCTTTGATTCAATCAGGAATCTGCTTGTCCAGCCACTGAAGTTTCTTGTGCCCAATTGGTTTTTTATCTATCAACAACATTGCCAATGGCCAATAGCTGGGCATGGGGCAGAACACTGAGAGTTGTGCTGGTAGGACTCAGAGAGAAATGGACAGAATCTCATGACTGGGGAAGAAGAGTAGAATGCAGTAAGCATCAGGAGATAAAGCCAACCAGCTCTGTGGTATTTTGTGGCCATTTGCCACTTACCAAATTGGACCTTGTGTAGCAGGGAAAACTTTAAGAGTGCTGGCCTTTGAGGTAGCCAAGGCATTTTTAAAATGAGTTAATGTGTCTTTCATTTGTGGATCCAAAACTAGCTCGTGCGGCCTGCTGGGAGTCAAAGTAGCATAGCAAAACTCACTGCAACAATTGACATTATAGTATTAAAAAAAAAAAAAAACCTGATCATTTTAAGTAGTCAATGCAATGTCAGCATTTTAAGAAAACATGAAAATTAATCCTCTGTCCTACATTCAGAAGTTAAGTATTTGCCTATGTGTGGAATTCACATTCAGGATAACTTTACTGCTTAAAAGAAAACCAAACCAAAACACAATTTCCTTGTCATGGGTCTTACTGCTTCTGCAAAGACTGACTTCACGGATGTTTCCTTTGCTTCTGGTTGTTAAGGTAAACAATCTTAATACTCACTGGGCAAGTAGAGTCATGTAAGAGTTAATGAAGCTGCTGTAGGTGAACCAGTCCTCTTTGATTGGTAGATTAAGCCACGGATTCAATTAACTTTCTAAAATGAGACAAGGAATTAAAATTGAGTCTCATCCAAGAAGAAAGAAAATTGAAGAACAGGCATAATTCACATGTTGAAATGTTTCCAAAAGGTTCCAGAGTGATTGGGATTGGTTTGGTGCCAGGATACACCTGAAAGAACATTCCTATCCTAATATATTGTCCCTTAGGAGTTAATGAACCCCCAAACGGTAAACAATTCAGAATATCAGGGGAGAAGATTTAGGCTGTTAAGCATGATATAAATGGACACTGTTGTTTCTTATTTTCTGTAGTCTAGCAAATGTATTACATGCCACTGCTAATAGCAGAGACACTTAGGCACCTTCCTAAACAGCAGTCCCATTCTGAAGGAGCAATGATTAATGTTCTTTCTTTAGAATGGAAATAGAAAATTGCTCAGCTACAAACCATTCAATCTAGTGTTATTAATTATGTAGAGAATTTCAGGATTTAATGACATTTAGATAGCCTTGCAGGAAGCATTGCCACTAAGAAATACACTGACAATTAGCTAAGAAATGTATCATGTATATTTTATCCATATGTCTAGACATCACCTTTTTATAAAAGTATGAAGGATAAAAAATATTTCTCAGTCCTTTTCAACACTAACCATATCTTTTTTTTTTAAAGAATGGGAAATGTTCTATCTCAAAAGAAAGACACATTTGTAATTACAAGTTCAGTTTTTTTTTTTTTAAAGTTCTTTGTGCATGAGAAGTTAGTTGATGTTAAAAGAAGAAAATTAATTAGGGAATAGTAAGAAGTTAATAGCTGCTCTTTGGAACGTAGTCTTTCTTATTTTGAATTTCCATAGAACTATGGAAAGTATTCTGTAACATATTCAGTTTCATCTCTTACTATAGTTTTATTCCTATTATGAGTTTTAGTTTTGTTTCAGAATGCTGGCAATGGCACCAAGTACTGTCCAAGCACTAGGCAAGAAATCTCCCACTGAATCACACACCCAATCCTGACGCTGGATCCTCAGAAAGTAGTATCATCAAGAAGTCTAGAAAGAGTCTTTTTTCTCTAGACTGTTTAGTCATTCTAATTTTCTGTATGCTTATTATCACCATTGTCATGAACAATGCTTATTATACTCTAGATTTGTATTTGTCCTTTCTCAGAACTTAGAAATAAATTAATGAGGATAGAATTAAATGATCAATGGTAAATAAAAATAGGACATCTATGTGCAATAGCCTTTTGTCTTTAAAAATGATGATAAAATAATGTGCTGGATTAGTGTAGGTTCATCTGTAATTAATGAAAACAAAATTGAAGCAAAAAATGCTGAACTACAATTGAAATTCTTTGTTTTTTCCCTGTTTGAGAATTCTACAGTTGGGTAATGCTATTCCATTGTTACACTATGAACATAGATTCAACCCATCACTTTTGTGGATTTTCATGTGGGCCTATATTCCCAGCCATCTCATGGTTGAAGAAGGCTATTCTACACTCAGCCACTGCCTTTGAAAAATCAATCATGAGACTAGATAGGCACTTGGCATACTTCAGATAATATTCTTCAAATCCTATTGGCCAGGATATAGATACATGTATACCCAACTATAGGGCACGTTGGTAAACATTGTCTTCAATTTGAACCTGAGAAACCCAGGTTAACATAGAGTTCTAATTAGTGGAATGACACTGATTCTGGGAAGACATAGAGGGATCACTGTGAAATATATATCACTGTATCCATTCTTCATACAAAAGTATTTTTTATTAGATAAAAGGAATAACAGGTATAAGAATTGGATGTCATGTGAGCATGAGGACCTGAGTTCAGTCCTAGGACTCACATAAATCCAAGCAAACTATGAACATCTGTAATATTGGCGGCCGCAACCAGAGATAGGTAGATTCTGAGAGACCCCTGGCCAGCTGGACTATCCAATTGCTAAGGTAGGGGTTCAAAGAGTGAACCCCTTTTATATTCATTGGAACATAGTGCTATATCTTATTTGAACACTTATTCTCCATATTCATGCCGATACCATGTAGCCCATATAATGTGCTTTTTATTACTATTGTTCTGTAGTTCAGCTTGAAATCAGGAATGGTGATACCTCTACGAACATTTTTCATTGTACAGGATTATTTTAACTATCCTGGGACTTTTTTGTTTTTGTTTTTCCATATGAAGTTGAGAATTGCTCCTTTAATTTCTTTCTTTCTTTCTTTTTTTTTGTTTTTTCATGATCATACAAAAGTCTTTTTCTGGTCATTTTTTTAAATTGGATATTTTATTTACATTTCAGATGCCATCCCCTTTCCCCATTTCCCCTCCCTAGAAAACCCCTATCCCGTGCCCCCCTTTTCCATTTGGTTTTTATACAATTTTTTTAAAATGTTAGTCAAAGGCTTTGTAAGTATGGTAATGCTCAATCAGAAGTGTAACCTAATACCTAACCTAGCTATGTAAACTATCTTTGACTGGTGGAGACACGTGAACTTCTGCCTCCATGCCCCCTCTCTCTTTCTCTCTCTTTTTCTCTCTCATTACTAGCTTCTCATCTACTTCATCTTCTCCTCTCCTTACTCCATCTTTTCCTCTCGGTGCTCCTTCCCCCTTAGCTCCTCCTACATATTACCCTTCCTGTTAAAATAAAGCTTTTCTCTCAGAATACAATTAGAGCATAATTATTCCTATTTGTACCAGTGAGGTACAAGATAGTCTTAATACCCAGTCCATCCTTTTGTTGACTAGCCAGAACCTCTGTCGTCTCTCTTGAGTAGAACACTTAGTTTTGAACTTGGCTTTTTCTTGGCTTTAGAATGAATGTCAGCTGAAAACTCTCCACTCAGATCTTTTCTCTCAAGGTAAATAGCCAGGATTGGCTATGAGTCTATGGTTAAGAAGCTAAGCAAACAAAATTCTATTAAGTTTGGACAAAACAAAATTCAGTCTTTGATTATATTATTATTATTTTTTTGATAATGGAATGAACTACAACACTCTTCTCCTCTCCTCTCCTCTCCTCTCCTCTCCTCTCCTCTCCTCTCCTC
>JANHMN010000013.1:3801907-3912220 GCA_030674055.1 Rhabdomys pumilio | reverse complement strand
CTCTCCCCTCCCCTCCTTTCCCTCATCTGTCTGTCTGTCTTTCTTCTCTCTCTTTGTATCTTAATGTTTTCGTTTTAGTTTTTTACTTTCTTGGTCTGTCTTTATTCCCTCTCTTTTAGTATTTTAATGTTTTCATTTTAGTTTCTTACTTCCTTGGTTAGGTTATACTGCAGCATTTTATTGTTTTGAAACTACTATGAATGGGATAGTGATTTTCTTTTTCATGTGGATTTTACATTTTGATATTTAGCTGCAAGTGTTTATCAGTTCCAAGAGTATTTTGATAGACTTTTAAATTCTTAATATGAAATCTTGTCATCTCAAACACAGATGGTTTGACTTATTTGTTTCCCCCCACTTTTTTAAAGTGTTTTGTAAAAAGAATTTGTTTTATGTGTGTGAAGATTCTCCTTTATGAAGTCATGTGCACTATGAGTGTGATTAGTGTCAACAAGGACGGGAAGGAGGTATCAGATCTACTGAAACTTCAGCTAAAGAAGGTGTGGCTACCTACTATGTACGTTCAAATAGCAAAACTAGTCCTCTATATGAGTACTCTCAGCTGTTGAGTCATCTCTTTATACCCATTAGCACAATTTTTATTTATTTCTCTTGTAATGGGTAGGCTGTAGCTAATATTTTAACTATAATGCTAAAGTAGAGCAGAGAGAGTAAGCATCCTTCGTTCATTTTCAGGAAGTGCTCAAAGGTTTTTTTTTTTTTCCTCAGAGTTTTACTTATTTTACATTTATTTTAAAGTTGATGTTTTCTATATAGACTTTTGCATATATGCTGAGATTTTCATTATGAATGAATTTTAAAGTTTGTAGATAGTCTTTACTATGCTGATTGAAATGATAATATGAGTTCTGTCCTTAGACCTTTTTATTCTGAGAATTGTTTATTGATTTGTGAATATTGAACCAATCTCACATCCCCGGAATGAAATCAACTTGGTTATGGTTTGTGATCTTCATACTGAGCTCTTCCTTCCTTCTCTGCATATGGTGTACCTTTAAATATCTGCAGCTTCATCATGACCTGCCTCAGTTTTTATTTATCTTATATTTGCTTTAATTTTAGGAGAAAGTTTTGATTGATATAACAAAGTAAATTGATAACTTTTATTCTCAAGATTTTAAATCGATAGTTCCATTCTTCTCTGTACTCTTGTGTTGGTAATAAGAGAACTAATAACAGCTAATAATGCTGTGCTGATACATTTTCTTTGTAGATGGGCTGATGGTCTTCCTTTACAGACTCCAATTTTTCTTTTGGTTGTTTGCTTTATTGGAGTATTGTATATCTTCCCATTAGCTATGATCAGGGCATTCTTCTCTGGTCATTAACTTTTTGATTTTGGTTTCTAAATGATTTTTACATTTTAATATATATTTATTTCTCTTGAGTAGGAGGACTTTCTTTGAATAGGCATGTCATGTCTTCATGGTGTATCTTAGTTCCTTCTTCTGTGCTTGGCGTTCTTGAGTTTGGATTTTTGATTGTGTCACACAACTCATGGTCACTGTGTTCATGGCCATGCTCTTGTCCAGCATTCCTAATATTATTATTTTGATTTAGATGATAATAATGATATTGTGTCTAGTGCTGTTAATTCATCCACTGAGATTTTGATTTCTGATATTTTGATTTGCCTTTTTTCTAATTTAATTTCCTTCCTAAATTATTATCATGCTTCCACTGTCTTTCCCATTTTGGAGAATATTCCTGGTTCTGGAGTGAATTCGTGTGCTTCCATATAACCTTTTACATGTCATTGATAATGTTTAACAGAGAACTTTGTAAATCTTCATGTGGCATCTTACCTACGACACATTCTTTGAGTTAAGTCTTTAGAGAATTATAATCACTGCATATTCTGTACTCATATTCAAAGATTTTAAGCTAGAAATCCCAGTTGAGAAGGAACAGGCAAACTCACATGAAATAATTGTGAATTTGTTTTAGTGATTGGGGTCATATCTTTTTGTATAATGTTTTCAGTTTACATCATTTTACTGGCAAATTTTATTATTTCATTTTTTACAGATTAATAGTGTTCTGTCATATATATACATATATATATGTATATAGATACATATATATACATATATATACATATATATATGTATATATATATCTCACATTTTTAGTATTTATTCATGTGTTGAAGGATATTTATATTGCTTTAATTTTTTGCTTATGAATAGTGAACAATGTTTTTATTTTATTTTAGTATTGTGTGAAAGTGTGTGTGTGTGTGTCTGTGTGTCTCTGTGATTGTCAATGCCTGCTGATGACAGAAAGGGATGCTAGATCCCCTGAGCTGGAGTTAAAGATGGCTGTGAACTGACTTAGTTCAATGGCCAGAACTGAACATGGGTCCTTCACAAGTGAGTTTTGAGCTCTGACCAGCTAAGTCATCACTCCAGCCCTAATGTTCTTTCTTAAAAGCATTCAGCCAAGCCTGTGGCTAACATATACAATGCTATTACTATACAAAATGATACTGAGTCAACCTAGGAAAGAGAGGCAGTATGATGGTTAGTTTTATGTCAACTTGACATAAGCTAGAGTCATTGGTGAGGTGGGATTCTCATTTGAGACAAAGCTTCCATAAGACCAGACTATAGGCAACACTGTTGTGAACTGTCTTAATTATTGATTGATTTAGAAGGGATCAACCAACTATGGGTAGTACTATCCCTAGGATGGTAGTCTGGTGTTCTATAGGAAAGCAGGCTGAGAAAACATGAGGAACATGCAAGTAAGCAGCACTCCTCCCTGGCCTCTACATCAACTCTTGCTTCCAGATTTCTGTCCTGTTTGAGTGCCCATGCTGACAGTTTTTGACTACCACTTTCATAGTGGTAGACTGTGACATGGAATGATAAGCCAAATAAACCCATTCCTCCCAAACTTGCTTTTCATCATTTGGTTTCATCATAGAGATAGTAACTAACTAAGGCAGAGAGACAATACTTCCCTCTCCAGTATCACTCACTATTTCACATACATTCAACTTGTCCTTCAGCTCCACATACCTTAGTGTTTCCCTGTAATATCTCCCACTTTTGTTTTGTTATTACCTTTTCTTTCTACATTTTGACTGTTATCACATATATATTCTCTGTTTCTTTGTCTTCTAGTTATTAAAATAGAATTTAAAATGTTTCAGTGGAAAAATAAAATAAAAAAAGAACAAGATTGATGAAAAAAACAGTCAAAGCCTGCACTAAATGTCCAGGGATGTCAAGGAGTAATAATAATACTGTATGGCAGATAAAACAAAGAGCTTTCTATGGCATCTATAGAAGAGACAGTTATTCCTTTAGAATCTCTTTAAAAAGTTGAGCTAATTAAGGAATGGATCTGGATCATAATTATTTCAAATGAGAGAATAAGTCACTAAATTACACTCTGACTTTAAGCACTTGTCATTCTGCTGTATCATTTGTACTGCTTAAATCATCTTTTTTTTTTAAATTAGGAATTCTAGAAGAAGAGAAGAAATAATAGCAGGTTGTGTTTGGAGACATTGATTGACAAAAGATCCCCATGCAAATGCCAGTGAAGCATTTGGAAAGTCAAATTGGCAAAAATAATTGCTGGTCATGCTTTGAGCCTGGTAATTGAACTCCTTGTTCAAATGTACTTAAAATTCAGCAATAATTTAACAACTCTGCTTAATATCTTGGTAGTACTTGGACAACTAAGAGAGAAAAATACAAACTGGTGAAAACTTAAAATATGCAGATCTGATTTTCATAACAATCTTTAAAATTTTTTTCAGTATCTACTAAAGGCACAGGTACTGGTGGTTATTCTGTTTAATATTGGTGAGGTAGTGAGTAACATATACATTTCTAAATGTAAGTTACTAGGACAATTAGATAAATAATCATTCAAGTTCTGAGACTGATCTGACTTAAATTATTTTCTCACTATAACCTGGGCTTATACACTGAGGTAATATGACTAATGAGGGATTTAATAAAAACATTTTTGGTACTATAAAACTAACCAGCCTCCAAACTGGAGAGATTGATTGTAGTTGCTAAAGGAGAACACACTACTGCCATTTTCCAATGTAATTTCTAATGGTATTCTAAATTTTTACCTTTACACCTACAGATAAGTGTGACTCTCACACCTTATAAAAATGCTTCCTTTTTCAATATATGAGACTATTACAGAGAATACACAGGTCAAAATGAAGAGGGTAAATGACAATAGGTTGCCCTAACCCAACTGGTACATCTGAAATGCTACTCCTGAACCTAAGGCTCAGGAAAAACCATGAAAAAAGAAGCAAAAAGATTGCAAGATCCCGAGGACTCAGGAGCCTCCTGTTAGCTCCACCAACATATGACATGAATAATGCATGCACATAATCTTAGTAATATGATTGCCCGTGGAAGACAAGGATAAGAACTTCAGTTGACATTCTAGAAAGGATAGAGAAACTACACATGTCTTCATCTCTAAGTGAATGCTTAGGTGGTCCATAGTTTCTGAGAGGTGCAGAAGCAGTTTCTTCCAAAGACAACATCCCTGTTATGTGGTCTAATCCTAAGAAGTCAATCCTGGACCTATGTATATATACAGTTCAGATTAATTTCAGTTATCTTGAATCTCTCATTTAAAGAAAATCATAAAGGAAATTGAAAGATAAAAGTAGAAGATGATGAGACTGAAATGAAGCAAAAAAAAAAAACCTGCAACAAAGAACACAAATTATGCTTAGAGAAAAAGCTATCATTGTTTTTAAGAATGAGTCTCAGTATGTTCCAGTATGAGAATAGCTGATTATATGAGTTCCCACATTCTGTTGTTGGTTTAGTTTCATTTGGTTTTAAGCACACAGTAGCACACAGTTACCTCCAGCTTGGGAAGCTGTTATAACAGATGTAGAATCCCCCAAACTTTTCCCATGAAGCAGCTAATACAGATCACCATGGATTTCCAGCAAGCCTGCCAGGATCCATTAGTCACAAGAGTATCCCATAGATACCTAAACAGATTAGTGTGCTGCGTGTAATGGTTTTATAGAAACAAATTACCTTTTGGAAAATTTCTGCCAAACATAATAGTTCCAATTTTAGAATGCTTTATCTGAAGCCATTTTCGAGCCACTAATTAAATACAAATCCTAATTGTATATTAAGACCATATTCTGTTTGTGATTACAAAACCGTATTGTCAGCACTCAGTCGTCCAGAGACTCTTCTGAATTACCTTATGTTATTCCAAGAGATTTATCAAATCCCTTGAGGACAAGCAAACACTTCAGCAAATGCTGTGTGGAATATACAGTGAGTAGTTGATTGATAGAAGAATAAAATCTCATCAACAAACTGAAACATTTACTAAAGTATGGCACATGGCTTTACTCATAGCTAGCTGGCTGTTAATAAATAAAAGTAATATTTGTAGTATGACACCTCCATATATATTTTAACTTATGTATATGAACATGTATGTGAAAATGCATGTGTCTCTGTGTGTGTATGTGTCTGTCTATTCATGTATGTGCCAGAAGTGCATGGGTGTCTGTAGAAGCCAGAGGATTCTTTTAGGTGGAGTTATTGGCCATTTAATTTCAATTAATGAAAGTGCAGAAAACTAAACTCTGGTTGTCTGGAAGAGCAGCCAGCAATTACTCTTAACTACTAAGCCATCTTTCCAGGCTAAGTATTATTTTTACCCATAATAATAATATGCTTTTTTAAAAGCTTCTATTTTCAGTATATTTTAATATATAACTTAAAAAAGAAAGAAATGAATGTTTTATAGATATTATTGAATTTTATCAGGCAATGGGATTTTGGAGTCATTGGGGATGGAGTTTGAATCTTGAAGACAGAGGAACAGCTGCTTTACTTTGAATAAGTCAAGCAAATACATCAAGCCTTAGAATTCCCGTCCTTAAACTAATAATAACATTAATATTAAAGATTGTCCATGAATTGTGTAAATTATTTCAGGTGCTATTCACCATAACAGTTGGCACCAGAGAAATATTCTGGATATTTGGTTTCTAACTATAGCTTTCTTTAGCTAAAGTGCTATCATCCTGACAGACATGTTTTGTTAAAGAATGCATTTACATTTCACTGGCAGTAAATTTTTTCACATGTAATAAAAACTGAGTATCTTTTAAAGGTACAATATCTTAAATATATACTTTTTGCTGGCCTAGTGGTTCAATTGTTTGATCCCAGCTATAGCAGGAAGACAACAAATTTAAGGGTTACCTGGGCTGTAGAGTGAGTTCAATATGATCCCAATAAGTTTAGTGAGATTTCTGTTAAAAATAAAATGTAAGATGATGGTTGGAAATATAGCTTAGTGGTAGTGAGCTTAGGTAGGCAAGAGAGGCCCTAAGTTCAATACCCAGTACAACACCCTTCATCCCACCGGCCAAAATCTGTATTTTTCTTCCCTTTTACTCTGTGCCATTCTTAAATTTTATCACAGATTTTATTTGTTATTGCCTATTTGTCCAGCTGGCATTTTATTTCTTCCACTCTTATTGTGCTAAAATGAATGGCCATATGAAGCTATGCTCTCAGGATTACACATGCAAATATCTGGCTTGCATTAGCAAAACTAATGATTTTGATTCCATATTGCTTTGATAATAAAGCTAAATCTAACATTATTCAGATAGCTGACTTGGGAGAAATGACTGCAATGTTATATCAGAATTTAGATGAAAAGAGAAAAATGTTTTAACGACTACTGAAACTTTGTACAACAAAACCAATTTCAATGTTGTCATATTAGAAATGGTTCTACAATTACTAAAAGTAAGGCTGTAGATTTCAGCTCTTTGTGTCAGCATCACAAACCTGTGGACATTATTTGTCTATGGCCAAAGGTGTATTATTATCTTTTTCCCAGAATACTGGGAAATATTGAATTGTAAGAAAGCAGGGTTAGCAGACGAGCTGAGGTGGGTGGGGGCTGAGAGATTGGGTGGGTCAGGGATTGGGGTGGGTAGCACCCTCTCAGAGGTAAAGGAAAGGGAATGGGGTGAAGAACTATTGGATGGGGTACCGGGAAGGAGGGAAACATTTGGAATGTAAATAAATGAGAAAATAAAACATAAATAAAAATTGTAGAACTGTCTATCACTGAGACGTCAAAGGGGTTGATGGGATATAGATGAGTGTGTTCTCTTTCACCAATCGCAAAGTTCACGTGTGGAAAGTGGCTCATCAGTTCTTGTCCGCCTTCAAAAAATTCCTACAGGTTCTCAGGAATATTCATTCAATTATATTTTCATAAAGAATAAGGAAGACCAAAGTGTGGGTGCTTTGGTCCTCCTTAGAAGGCGTAACATGAGTACACGGGAGAAAATATGAAACAAAGCATGGGGTAGAAACTGAAGGAAGGGTCGTCCAGAGACTGCTCCACCTGGGTATTCATCCCTTGTGCAGTCACCAAAAGTAAACACTAATGTGGATGCCAGGAAGTGCATGCTGACAGGAGCCTGATATAGCTGTCTCCTTAGAGGTCTGCCAGAGCCTGAAATTTACAGAGGTGTATGCTCACAGCTAACCATTGAGCTGATCATGGAGTTCCCAATGGAGGAGTGAAAGGGTCTGTGGCCCCATGAGGAGAGCAACAATACCAACCAACCAGAGCTCTTAGGTTCTAAACCACCAGCCTGGGAGCACACAGGGAGGGACCCATGGCCCCGGCTGTATTAGAAGGGGAGGATGACACTGTCAGGCATAGGTGGGTGAGGAAGTCCTTGGTCCAGTGAAGGCTGCATGCCCCATTGTGGGTGGGGAGGTGGGAGTAGGAAGGTGGGTGGGGGCATATCCTCATAGAAGCAGGAGGAGGGTAGATGAAATAGGGGGTTCCTGGGTGGGGGAAAATGGGGAAAGGGGATTACATCTGAAATGTAAATAAAATATCCAAACAATTAAAAAAAAAAGGAATAAAACAGCTCTCTGAAGAGCTAGATATCAGAAAGACAAAGATGTGTACCCAAGAACCCATCCACTGGTCTCTCTCTCTCTCTCTCTCTTATCCCATTGTTTCATATGTTAATATTCTTAAACCAAATATCTTCTCAAAACAAATGTTTTTTATTTAAGTAAATTTAATATGCCTTACCCATATGGTCATTGGTTTTGAATGACATGTACATGAATGGAGTGTGGAAATGATAAGCTAATACTCCAGGGTGAATTTACCAATAGTAAAGCTAAGAATTAGTCCAGTGATGTTAGAATGGCACCAGATAATCCTTGTAGTTAGAGTGGTTTTATACTTAATTTTATGCTTATTATAAGCCTCTACTTCCCCATGTAATATTTTCTCAGAATTCCATATCTGTAGAGACAGTTTAGATAAAATATCTCTGTTTGTAGGTATGTATATAAACATACACACACACACACATATGAACACAATTTACATAAATTTATCTGACATAGTCCCACAATGTAAGATTTCTCTTGTTCCTGTTTATCCTTGTAGGGTTCAAGGTCACATTGAGAGTCTGTCTTCCATGCCTGTCTGCACTGTACATTCACACTTGCCACTACTCCTCTCTGTTACTAGTCCTAATCATTTTGACATTGTCCTCTCATGCTCATCTTAGGAAAATTCAGTCTAGATCCTCATTAAGAGATTACTTGACCCTGAATTGGCTGACTCCAACTGCGATAGACACCTAGTGAGAGTGGGTAGCCCGTACGAACTGCCAGTGTCTTCCTTTGCTCATGGCACAAGGGGAAAACAGCAGAATTTTGCTGTCTGCATTAAACAAAAGTTATTGATCCTAGAACACAGACTAGATAAAAGAGAATGAAAGTTGATCGTGTCCCTGTGGTTTGTCTCTCAATATGTCAGCCCAACTCACAGCTTATACTGTTCTCAACTGAATACGTGATTGGTAAAGAGAAGCATTACAACAAAAATAGAAATCTGGAGATTTTTTAGAGGCTTTAGATTAATACTACCTGCTGCCCTTTCAGAGTTTGGTACAGGAGTTTGGTTCCTGGGACACACACTGGGCTTCTCACACTTGCTTGTGACCTAGTTCCAAGAGATTTGAGGCCTTCTTCTAACCCTCACAGGCATCAGTATACATATGCATGAAGACACACACACATGCATGTAAATAAATGATATGTCTTAAATAGTGCCTCAAAATACTCAAATCCTGAACTCAGTCTGTTTACTAGTAAAATAGATCTAAATGCAAGACAAACTGATTCTCTCAGTTAATTCAAGCTCCACTTAGCAATTCAAAAGTCTTATTGACCTCTATTGATGAAAGATATACAAAAAAGATATACATCTGCAATGTAGATGAATATGCATAAGCACCACTAATTACCATTGAACTGGAACAAGATAATGCCACATGTATTCCCATTCACTATGGACATGAATCTTCAGAATAGTCAACTTCTAACTATTTTTGATTCCAAATGACAGAGTTTTATCTGAACTATATTTGTGTCCTTAGAATCTCATCATATATCTGGCAGTTTTTCTGTGTGCCTTTACAACAAAGCACACATTCCTATTAAACTTGTTATGCCCTTTGCACTGATGCTTATCAGGGCACTTTCTTCAACCACTGTGGTCTCAAGAGAAGGCATAAGTATTTATTTGTCGGTAAGAACAAGTAGCCTAGATGAGATAGCCCTGTGATACATGGGTCTCCTCAATGATGTGCCTGCTCTCAAGTCTTGACTCATAAGACCAGACTAAGCATTGTATTATCAGCCAACTATTTAGATGTGACACAGGATAGAAACCATACAGGACTGTTTCTCAGTGTTCCACAATGGTGGAAGACAGAGAAGAGCCATATACTCTGTAAAACTCTTACTAATGCATATTTTCATCATGCTGGACTTCGACGTTGACATGTAAAAGCATGACAATGCTTAAGTGATTGACAGTTTGCAATATTTACAGAAATAGTTTGCAGGCTGAATTTGACACTGGACACGGAAGCCAATAGTTTTTTAAAACTTTGGGAGCTTTTAACATTTTGTGTCTGTGAGACAAAGTGAATATTTATCTAATCATTGTATATTGTGCCTCAATCTTTTAAAAATAAGTAATCATGAATTAAGTGTATACAAATACAATCTCTAGTGTCAAGATGCACAAGGCACTAATACCTGCTGCACTCTAGTTGGGGCAGGTCGAAGACTGCAAATGCACTGAAGGTAACCCTGAGATAATCTCTAAAGGGTTTCCACAGGCAGTACCTTCATTTGTATGCTGTTCCTTTGACTGTTAACTCCTTTCTATGGTAAGCTATACTTTGCACATAGAGCTCTGGGGTTTTGGCTTCTCTCCAAGCCCTTGAAGAAAACAATTGGAGTTTTGCTTTTGCCTCTGGTGCACAATGAATAATGAAGCATTTCCATGTCTAACAAGAGTCAAACTTCACCTTTAAACTCTTAGTGAGTTATGTCAAATACCCTGATGTGGAATGATGGTGGTGACATGTCTGAAGCTCTTCACCTTGTCATTTCACAGGTGATTATTAATATGTTTCCTACTCATTCTAAAAATGAGCCACATGCCAAATTCAATCTCTCTCTCTCTCTCTCTCTCTCTCTCTCTCTCTGTGTGTGTGTGTGTGTGTGTGTGTTTGTGTTAATTTTGATATTAAGGGCAATGGAATGAATAGCAAGGATATGTTTATGTTCATACTAATGTGTTTAGATAGTCAAAAATGTGACGTTCATCTCATATTTATATGTCTCAAAAGATCAGCTATTTCCCACATCAGACTTAAATCATGAGATATTGAATACTCATTAGTAATTGACAAGTTGTGCAAGTGTGTGTTTGAGGTATGGATGTCTATGTGTGTACACATACTTGGGTGTGTATATACTTGTATGTGACTGTGCATGCACATGTGTGCCAGTGCATGTGTAGACAAAAGCTGATAGAAGTTGTCTTTTCTAGTCTCTGACACCATACTCATTAATTCATGTCTCTGTCTCTGAAAGTAGAGCTTGACAATTCTGCTGGTCATTGTACTTTGCTTGCCCCAGGAATCCCCAATCTCTGCTCCTTGCTACCACACACACTGGCATTTTCTGGGGTCTGGGGTATTGACCTCAGGTCCTGACACTTGCAGAACAAGTTATTTATCCACTTGGGCATGTTTCTAACCTTTTTTATTATTATTTTTAAATCATTCATCATGTAATTGATAAATTATCTCACATGATTTCCTCTCCAACCCTTTCTACTGAAGAGCTAAGTTGATGACATTGTCAGGATCTCTGTCTATATTTTGTGAGTTTGTTTTTAGTTACCATTTATTCATCTAATGACTAAAATTTTTATACTGTAGTAGCTAATAGTACTACTTAAGTTAAATGTAATTAATTAATTAATATTGTATATGCAAAGTTCTCTATGAAGAAAATAAAATATATCAAATTGAAAATCTACAAGTTCTCAACTCTTTCTGAAGAATACTCAGAGTTGTGATTCATTTTTAGTCTTTGCCATTGTTTTTTTCACTAAATATATCATCAATGATTTCCTGTTTGGAGTACTTAAACAATAAGACTCTAAAGTATTTTAAGGAGCCGTATGAGAACTTCATCTTTATCTCTTATCATTGGATTTAAAAACAAAAATACTAAAAAATTTAATTACTCTTCCCCTAGATCATTCAATTAGAGCCCCTTTTGTCCTTACATTTTATCACTAGATATAATTAAAAATTAAAGTGATATGTACAGTTGGCATACACAGATGGGACAAAATTCAATGACTGCTAAGAAACTATTAATTTATCTCTTAGGATCAGAGATAAGTGAAGTTTAGAAACAATACTGAAAGTGTTGATAACTCCCCATATAAGGGGAAAGAGTCAATTTATTCTTTTCATCCAAAGGATGAATCTTCATCCAAAGTCAGATCTTCAAGATAGATAGTTTGCTATAACTGTTAGTCAGACTGTATAAGTGCTATTTGTGCAGAATGGAAATATTTTGCCTTTATATGGAATTGAAAACTTTGGGAAGTTTACAATACAAAAATTGTTAACTATACTTAAACTCTTAGAAAAGTGAAAATGATTTTATTTAGCGTTCTGTTAGTTGGTTTAAATGAGTAATGTGCACCATCCTTTTATGCATTTGAGCATGTGATTTCCCATCGGAATCTATGTTTGAGGAGGTTATAAAAGAAACAATAAGTACCTGCTGGGCACAGTATGTCATGGGGCCATATTCTGAGACTATAGCTTCACTCCAGTGCTACTTTGCTTTGTTTCCCATGTATAAAAGAGAGTTGTGATCAGCACATGCAGTCAGAGTGATGCTGGAAAAATCCCAGGTTTTGTCTGTGATCCACAAGGCCATCTCCAGCCTACCAGCCTTTTTTGCTGGAAGGTTAGGGATTTTTATTTATGATACAACTGTAAGACAATTGCTTTTAATTGTAAGCTTGGAATTTCTTAGTATGAAGTAATTGCCTTCAATTCCAATGTGAAATAAACAGTAAAACGTTAGATTAGTTGTATTGCTATTTCACTATCTCTGGTAATATGTTTCCATTGAAATCTCCATACTCATTCCTAGATTGCATTTCTGCTTCAAGTACTAACTGTTGTCCATGGGCAAAAGCTCAGTGGAGAAATGCACTGTGGTTCTTTTCATTGTTATTTTAAATTCTTTTCACCAGGGTTGTATATTTTTCTCTAAATTCAGCCCACCCAAACCATGTCAAAGGAAACAAGACAGTACTTAAGCCATTACTTTTTATAGATTTAAATTTAATTTAATTAACTTGCCAGATTCATGAATAAAACTGAAATCTGATAATATAACTTTAAGTAGTCAAGTTTGATTAATGTCTGTATTGTGTTTACGCTGTAGCTGCCAAGCCAAGTCACTTTGTGGGAGCTTGACAACATAGTAATTATGCTGTATAGAATGTTCAAAATCTCTCCAATTCTATTTTGTCAATATGTTCCCCATGGGGACTTGAGGTGACAATAGCTTATATATTGGGTTTCAGTCAGTTAATCTCAGTGCTTCAGTTTTCTTATATAGCTTATATAGCTTATCTTGTTCGGATCATTTGTTGTAAATAATTCAAAAGCACAAATATGTATGCAAATGTCTTATATCTACTGAAGGAAGTGTGATTTCTCTGTCTACTTTACTAATAATACACTTTGGATTGTTTTTACCTTTACAATCACACCATACTGTACCTTGCCTATACGTTACCACAATTTTTACCTCTTTATAGATTATGATTTTTAAAAATATGAAACAATTAATCTAGGGAGATAGCATAGTGAATAAGGGTACTTGCTACTAAAGTATGAAGACTTTAGTTTTGATCTCCAGATGCCAAATAAAACATAAGTATGTGGCCACAGAAGCTTATAACCCCTGTGTGACGTTAGAAAATAAAGCTTTTGTAATGTCTGCTGGTACAATTTTGAGAATTTAAAAAATATACTTTCCACTTAAATAATAGGATCTTAATTTAAAAAAATGTGTTTTTCTCTAACTTTTTGGCTTTTCTTTGGTGCAAAAGTTGTTTCATTGTTTACTTAATTATTACTTTTAGCAGAGCTCAGATAGCTGCATGTAAGGCAGATGATCTCTGGAAAGTCAGTGTACGCCTTTGGTGAAATGAACTTGACTATGTCAATGTTGATTCATTATCATTTATCCTGTTGAATTCTTGCTCTCATTCTGGCCCTGGTTTCATAAAGTCCCCGTTAACCATATGTAAGTGAAAGTTTATTGAGGCAAGTGAGTAAATGAACTGCCATGCATTTTTTTTTCAAAATTGCTACAGATGCAATAACGGAAATTTCTGATTAAACTAAACTGAATACGTTTTTAAAATAAAAAAAATCTTTTAATAATGAAATCATTTTGAATGCCATATTCTGTGGATCTCTGAGGTTTTAAAGACCAACTTTCTATCTATAGTATAACTGAATTGTCAAATATTGTTTATTCTTAACTACTTGTTATCAGAAGAACTTTAAAAACAATTCATTGTAATTAACTTAATTAATATCTAATATGACCAAAAGTTTGACTCTCTGGCTATTAATTTATATTGCTAAACATCCCTAATAGTTTGTAATTTGCATGTTTAATTTTTTAGTGGATATTTTATTTATTCACAGTACAGATATCATCCTCTTTCCCCATTTCCCCTCTCTAGAAACCCCTATCCTATACCCCTCCTCCTTTTTTGCTTTTATACCATTTTGATTACATGCATGTATGAAGATCAGTTCTAGGTTGAGGAACTAGCAATACAATAGATGCAAATAGTCGAGGAACAAGCAAGACAATAGTCAAAACAAACACAAATAGTCAAAGAAGAAGCAAGGCATTAAACCCAGATGCAATAACTGAAAAACTAAACTAAATACTTTTTAAAAATTTAAAAAAGTATTAAAAATGATTTTTAGAGATTGAGACTCCAACACCCCATTTTATGCCAATTGACGGGTGAGTTGGGCAGAAAGTAAGATTCTGACAAATACTGTCAAAAATTTGAGCTGTTACACATAGAGTTATTCATTTAAAATTGTAATCTACACTGAATATCACATGGACACTCTAGCAAAATAGATTATTATAGGCACTATGCACTTTTCATCTCAATAAAATTAATAGATAAATAGCTTTAAAAAAATCTTACAGTGTACAAAGAGTAAAATCTCCACTACATCTTAGCTTCTGACCAAAAGACTAGTGACAATTTTTGAACAAATAAAAATTAAACATTAAAATATATACAAGTTCTATAGTGCAAGGAAGATTCTTAATTTTACATACAAATGCCAGAAATGCAGAATATCTAATAAAAATAATGAACAACTTTAACATAAGAAATAAGAGAGATAATATTTTAAGTCTCAATAAAAAGCAACAAATTACTAATCACCATATTAAAATCTGTAAAACTGGTATAGGAAAGCAGATGAAAATGAAGATTGTAGAATTTTTCTAAAAGTTAATAAAATGTCTAAGTTCTAGAGGCCTGGTCCAGAACATGTGGACATGAAGTTTTCACATCTCTCTCATTATTTTTTTGGTTTTTTTTTTATTTCAACTTTCTTTCATACAATTGTTTTATGTTTTTTCATTACATTCACCTGAAGTAGAAACTTAAGGATTCTTTGGAAAAATTAGTTGTGTTGGATGATGTATTGCTGGGGTAAATGTGGAGGAGTGATTTTCTGAAGTGGACACAGTTGAAAGTCTTAAGGCAGACTCACAAAGGAACATTACGCTGAAGCAGACACAGGTGAAAGGAGATTCTGGTAAAGCAAGCACCTGAAAGGACAGGTGATAAGGGATTCTTTGCTAACAACATGTATGTATGGGTCTGCCTTATATAGTTGAGCTCTACTTGTCAAAACCCTATAGAGAGAAACACACCACAAAACTTCCATGGCGTTTAGCAGCTTCTTGCTGCTTCTGTGAATTTGGACAGATTAGCAGAGTGATGTCAACTGAGGCAAGACACATGCTGATATAAGACATGTGCTGAGACAGGCAAGACCTGTGTAGGTCATGTGATGTTTGGAGAGAATATAAATACAATTCTACAAAGCTGAGCTAGGCTTGTTTATAGAACTAGCTATGCAACCAGTGCTTATTGGGCTCGAGTCTTCACTGATCTCCACTTCACTGAAAGAGACACATCCAAGAACTTCTGACATTCCTGCTGGTCCCTCCTGACTTGTGCCAAAGCTGAGGCCTAGCTGACTCACTGGATAGTGCCACTGCTGCTGATTCCTATCTGCTAACCTTACAGTACCAAATTGGACTGATGATACTATCCATGAAGTGTATGTGAGTGTATCGAGCAGCTGCGGCTGACTCCTTTGAACTAACCTGCTGGTTTTCTGACAATGCAAATAGTCATTGCTCCAAAGAACCCATTCTAAACAGGTCCACTTCTCCCATATACTTTTTTTCCCACTGTCTCTGGTAGGTGGTGGGCTATAGGGGAAGTTAAAGCATATAAAAACCATCATAAAAATAAGCACTAAAAAAAAATTAAAGTTCCATTCACCCCCTAACTCTCTCTGTATTCACTCTAACTTGCTTTCCTGTCCACAGAATATTGAAAAGAATAGAAAAGAATATTGAAAAAGAAAGAAAAGAACCACAAAACAACAAAAACAAAAACAAAAAACCAACAAAACCAAAACCCCTGCAGAACCAATTTGTGCTGCCCAAAGAACTCATGGAAGCATGGCCTTCCACCAGAAAATGGTAGATTTCAATCCTTCCCCATGGCATGCGTTACTCTCATGATCACTTGTGGTATGTGTTACTCTCATTACTCTCATGATCGCTTGCAAAGTTGACATGTGTGGTTATGTAAGGCAAGGATTCTTCTTGGAACTAAACCAAAAGAGGAACCTGTATAGGTGAGCTAGTGGACTTAGAATTCCGGCTGCCATGAAAACTTAGTCTTAACTTTGTATATCATTTCCACAATTTTTGAATAGTCCCTCTTCTTCTCTAACCATTTGATCAATTTAATCACTATTTTTTAACCAGGCATTAAAATCTGATTTTATTTAGATTATCTATTTAAATATAGAAAGTAAACATTTTATGGAAAGATTTGGGATCTCCTTCATCTTTTTCACACACACATATGAACTTCATTAAAGAAGCAGATGAATCTATGTTGTAATAAACATGAATATGTATATGCAGGCATATGTCATAAAGTATTAAAAGTTAATCTTATGTCTTGAATGTATATTTAAATTAATTATAAACAAATTGAGTCGATTTTGTCCAGAATACGTGGAGATGGAATTGTTTCAAATATTAGATGTTTTTCATTCTGGAGAAGAGTCTTAAATTTAGACGTAAAATTCCTTCATGTTCATGTGATTTTGGTACACATAATCTAGTCTACCAATTACTTATAAAATGCTTTTAGAGCCCCCATATTTGGCCTTGACCCATCAAGATGGTCATTTGTGTCACTTTTCACTCAGGGATTCACATTCTCAAAGTTTCTGACCTTTGAGCACCTTTGGATTTTTGGATTAGATCCATGTCTCCCATCTAATGGTGTACTTAGACCATACTGCTATTGATTTCTCAGAAATGAGGTAAATTTCTATTATCATAAAAATGAGAATGGATCAGGAAAATGAAAAATATATATGTAAATAGTACTAAATATCTAAGCATGCATTTATATCTTATTTTGCCAACTAATCTCCATAATATGATTAAAATAATATACCTATTTAAATCATATATAAGTACAGTTTAAAAAGACAAACAGTGCATGGAACACCCCCTGAAGAGAATGGACTCTGGTAATGCCCTGGCTTAGGCTTTTCAGTATTAGGCAATAATTGCATATTATAATTTCACTTTTCTTTAGAATCTAGACTGTTAGTATGCCAAGGCCTTTCCCACTGTCTGTGTAATAAGTTGCTGTGACAAGTCTCCTTTTTCAATGTAGTCTGTAATGCATTTACAGGCTGTGCCGTGAAAGTGATTCTGCTTTCACAGCACTTCTTATCAAAGTGCACATTTGTCTGGAGATCATGCTGGGTCCCCATGATTTATGAATATGATTCTGACAGATGACTATATTGTATTCATATTTGAAAGTGAATTAACAGTTAGAATGATTGTAATGCTACCATAATTGTGACATACATCTGTTGGATAAAAATCTCACTTTGAAATCCCTGTTTGAACCCCACCTCAAAGTGTCTATCTCAGTAAGGAGTCATCAGTGAACCACAATATATATTACTTTGGTAATTAGGTGCCATATTTTGATGAATTTACAAACCTGTCCATTCTTTTCATCTCACAGTATTATCCAAAGGACATGTTTCTACCTTGTTACCTGTCTCTCACAGAAAAAGCTGAATGGTATGTGAAAGGGCAGACTACCTAGCATCATTCCAGGTGTGATTCATGGCATGTACTTCCAAGGCTTAGTCAGTAGGTTGGACTTTATCTCAGGAACTAACAATCAAAATATATCCAGGGATAAAAAATGATAACACTGTAAACTGTAACATAAAGGCAGCTTATACTGTCTACACTGGTTCCCCAAGTTACACACACACACACACACACACACACACACACACACACACATTTGAGCACATTTCCCTTAATTATCATGAGATAACAATGTAACAGTGTTGTAGGGACTACACATGTATTATATTCACAATGATGAATATATCTTCCTTGAGAAAATTTAGAGCAAAATAAGAACACCAATTTTCAAAATAAATGCTATTTTTCTTTTATTTTTGAGATTATAGTATAATTTCATCATTTCTCCCTTCCCTTTCCTCCCTCTAAATCCTCCTACATAATTCTTTTTGCTCTTTTAAAATTTCATGGCCTCTTTTCCATTAATTATTGTCACATGCATATATATGTGAGCACCTATATGCACATATTTTTAATATGAATAACCTAAAATACATAACCTGGTAAATCTGTGTAATGTTGCTTGTCTGTATGTTTTCAGAAATTACCCTTGATACTAGATAACCAGTTGATATAGAAAATGGCATTTTAAGTCAATAAGATCACCAGAAATGATTTTCTTAATTATTGTTATCTTTCAAGTAAAATAAAAATAGATAAAGGAAATGCTGGGATCAAAAGATGTGAAGATGGAAGCGAATGGAGAATGTGGAGATGAGGCATATGCAGAAGGCTTAACCAAAATAATGAGTTCACGAAAGGACAAAAACGAAACCTATGCTTTTCCAGTGGTGAAAATTTCCAATAAGACAAGACCTTAAAACACAGGTTATAAGGAAAAAGTAGGGGATACACCAAAGCTTAAATGCTTATTTAGGAATTGGAGGATTGGGAGAGGAGGCATGGGGTAGGTTGGCCAAATCTAAGGACACACGATGGATCCTTTGAAAAACTACTAGTTTGAACACTGATTTAAATACAAGTATGTTGTTGTAAAGGGAAATATTCCGCATGGTTGGACAATATTGCTTTCAGAAGACATGAACATCTTTGTTGCAGGCACAGGATATCTAACACAGAAGGACTCCAATCCACAGGGTCTCTCACTATTGCTCTGTTTTATTTAGCTTTGTTTCTTTCTCTGTGACTAAATGATAAAGATACCACTCACTCTGATACAGGATACAGAGAAACCAAACTCAAAGTAACCAGAAAAGTCTATCCGCCCTGACTAGATCAGATAATGCCAGAAGGCACTGTGCAAGCTGCTGGAGGAGGAAAGACATCATCAATAGGTTTTCCCAGCATTGGACTCTGCTTGCTGCTACTGACGAATGGCAAGATGTACCCACTGGTATAATTTTGGCATGAAAGTCATGGGATAACCACTTGCTTTCTGATTGGATATGAAGCACACTCCACAGGAGAGATTTTAGACCTGCTATTATAACTTTGTCACAAGCTCATAACTAGAGAGATGATAGAGCCTGGTTAGGGGAACCTGCTGATGTTGTTTTGTTAATTGCTCATATTGTCAAGCTGCATCATGAATATTTGTGTTATGTCCAGAGAAGCTGGCTTTAGCAGTGCATAGTGGGTGTTACAGAAAATCAAACACCATGTAATGTAAATTAACTTTAAATATTCACATGTGTGTGGGCCATCTTTGTAAACCACCCACCACTAAGGCTCAGAGAACTTCATGGATAAGGGACAGAATGAATGTAAGAGAAAAAGGATGGGAAGAGAGGTATGAAATGCTGGCTCCCAGTAACAACATGGCTATTGCATACACCACAGAAACTGTGTCAACCCACACAAGACCTGCACAAAATCATCTAGAGAAAATTCTATCCACTTTGAACCTCTCCCTATATGAGGAGCTATTGGGAGCAGATGTCTGCGGGAAGAGGATTCACTGTCCTTTGAAAATGTGGGCTTTGGCACTGAAGGTTGGCTCATGTCTCAGTGGGTGGCCACACATGTATGTGCTTATGGGCACCACTACTCATACTTGGATTATTAAAAATAAAACCGATAAAAGAAAAAAAGCTTGGAGGGACTGTGCTGAGGAGGAGTCAGAGTTAGTATGTAGGCGTGTAGTAGTCAATGAAAATGGTCAGTACATAGTGGACAAATGAATAAGACTTTCAAAGAATAAACGTTAAGAAAATGTATTTTTGCTTCTTCCCCCTACTTCAGAGTATTCATTCACATAATTCTGTGCTTATAGTACCTTTTCAACAATTTTATTAGAGAGTTTACTGGTTTTACATGGATTCATGATATAAGATATTTTAAGGTTATCATCAGAGTTATACAAGAGAAAGTAGAAAATTCTGGATTGTTCATTATAATTACTATACTTACAAAATCAAGATGATCCTTTAAATGAAAAAACTTTATGCTTTAAAGGTTGATAAAAACAAAATACTTTTACAAAATTACATCTGAATAGTTCTCTTGTTTTAAGTCTCTGTGCCAGCATACGCAAAAAAAATTGGAGCCACAATAAACCCCTTAGCACATTAGATTTGGAGAACTCCTTTCAATTAAGAAGAAGTTCCCTCTGTGTCCCCTCTAAGAAGTATATGCTCTGCCACTAGATGGTGGCATGAAGTTATGCAACCTCACTGTCCCTATAAAGACAGATATACTAAATAAGTTTATAACCTGAGAAGATGCTTGTGCATGAAAGGCTATATTATTTTATTTTCAATTAACCTCTACTAGTTATATACAATTACATTTAATTCCATATGTATATTTATTATAAATTGACTCCTAGAACAAAGTTAAGTAGAAAGAGTTTTAAATGTTCACTAAATTAGATTTTAACAATGATTGTACATATTTTTACATTTAGCAATAATTGTACATAGTACAGTCATACTATTAATTCAGTCTGGTAACTAATTCTTTACATAACACTGAGAAAATTTATAAATAAGTTGGAATTAAAACATGACAGTGGCCTAGTTTCAACTGAAACATTAACGTTACTTCAAGGACCAATTCTGGTCAAGAACATTTGTAGATAATTTCTCTCCATCATTGACACTTACAAACACAAAACCTTTCGAAACTTTGTTGTATAGCCTTCATATGTAACCCTGGGATTCAGAAGGCATATTAACCAATAAAATAAGTGGCACCAAAATATAGAACAATGAATATATTTAAAGTGCTTAAACAATGAATATTCAATTTTTATTAATATTTTAAAAAGCTTTCAGACTTTAAAATTACTTAAAAGACACACACACAATTCAATCTTCTTCACTTTAAATAGATCACACATAAAGTAAACAGAATGAAAGTAAACAGATAAAAATCTCGATAATGTAAATGAAACAGAAATTCACTTGTTCACACTTGAGTGATCAAAACAAGCTCATGTTCATGCTCACCATGAACTTGAGAGCCAGAAAAATAAACTTATTTTACTCAACGTATTTACAGAATACATGTTGTGGAAAATGCCTTTGTTTTGTTTTGGACCCAGGGACAAGGGACTGAGGTGCACATATTACAAACCAAACCAGACCTGGCCTCCAGGTTCTCCCAGCATCCTTAATTCCCCACCTGGCCAACGCTACCCCCAACTTTGAAGTTTCCAACCCAGAGCCTGGGCTGCCCTTTGCCCAGAAGAGCTCTTGCTTATATAATCCAGACATTTTAATCCTCCTCCTCTCTTTCTCCTACTTTTTCTCCACTTCCTGTTTCTCCTCTTCTTCTTCCTCCTCCTCTATCTGTATACATGTCCCTTCTCTCTGTTCTCACCTGTATCCCCACTTCTCCATGGTGACTTCACTGGCCTAGATCCTTGGTGCCAGTGAACTTGCCCGAGAGCAGCTTTCCAATAAACCTGCCTTTAATATAATATAATCTGGCTCAAACTGGCTAATTTCACGGGCAGCAAAGAAATAACCTATCAACCATATATAACTGTTGCAGGATATCTGATCATACTGTGAACCACAAGACTTTGTGATTGACTTGAACACCTTGCTTTTAACTGTGTTGTGGCTCTGCCCTTGGTACACACCTTTTATCTCACACAATGAAGGTATGGTTAGTTTGCAGAAGGAAGTATGCATGTTTGAAAGTGATGTCTAACTGACTTGCAAAGTGATAAATCAGAATAGGGTACATCCAACTTTCATAAGATGAAAGGGGTGAAAGAGGCTACTTAAGAGAAAACAGCACATACAACAACAACAGCTGAGCTGAGCAGCCAATAACAATCCAGAAAGACGTAGAAAGGACGAACTTATTCAGCAGTAAGTCTCAGAGGTAGAAAACACTCTAGGACTAGATAAGATTTTAAGTAGGCCTGAAGTTTCCAGGACTAGGCCTTGGGTAGCAGACAGAGGCAGAGAAGACAATTACATCAGGCAAATAAAAGTTATTTTTACAAATAACTGTTTATAAAGGCTCCAGAAAAGCCATTTTTCCTGTATTTATACACAACTGTATAAACATTCCTATGAACTAGTCTAGATGGCCAGACATACACATGAGATGAGTTCATTTTTTCCAATAATGCAACATAAATACAAAAATCCCTCCTCTGACAAGAATCTAATTAAATTCAACAAACCATGCTAGAGACACTTGTTGAGAACAAAACTTCCAGAGGAGTATGGAAAGGAGGGAAAGGAGGGAAAGGAGGGGAATAAGAGGAAGAACTACTAAATTTTGTTATATAAATGTATGAGACTGTGAAATAGTCAACAAGACAGAAAATATATATATATGTATATATTTTGTATATATATGTATATATATGTATATATATGTGTATATGTATATATACACATATATATACATGTGTGTGTGTGTGTGTGTGTGTGTGTAATTTCTAATTAAGAAAAATAAAGAATATCAAATAAAATGAGAAATAGGAAAAACATCTGCTATCATCCTCTAGCCATAGTAGAATATCTGAAAGGCTTCATTGCAGAACAATGATACTAGGATCAGATTGACAGTGTCAAACTGCAGATGTAAATGAATGGCATCTGAATGGTGTTTTGTAGTTTAGCATTTCTACTCTATGTGCACATAGAAATAGTTGAAAAGGGATGCTCCCTGTCTCCATGCTATGAAGAAGAAAATGTGGTAGGCAGACACCAGTGACAAATTTATGTTGCTGAAATACATTGCAGAAAAATTAATACTATAAATATGATTTCCCTCAATTTTGCCAAAGACATTTTTATCTAATAAGGAGGTGATTTCTTAAAAGTAACTGGAAAAGACTTCACCTTTTCACAGACTCTAAGTTCACAACCTTGGTTCTACAGAACATCAGCAGCATTCTTTAAGGGTCACACTAACTAATGGATGACTAGAACTTTGCCCAATCAGTAGAGAAAGAAGTCACCTACCACTCAAAAACTCCAATCAACAAAATGTTTTTATAATAATAATAATAATCTGAAACATGAGTGAACCCACTTAAATATCTGAATCATGATTATCTTATTTCCTTGTGACCTTTATGGAAAATAACTTGTGAGAGTTTATAGAGACAGATTTTATGAGGTAAGATTTTTGAAATTATGGATATTTTCCTTTCTATAAAGATACCAGTCATCCTTGCATGGGACCCTCACAAGTGACTTCAAGTATGTCTTTAGGGGCAATTCTTCTAAATCCTGTCACATTGTGATGCAGTGGAGATTAGAATTTTACCCCACACAATGTGTGAAGACCCTGTTCACCTCACAAGGGGCATCTTTAAAAGAGGCCTGATTTTATTCCCAATTCTACATACATTGTTGCCCTGTTGGGTTCTTTCTTGAGTCTTGCTTCACATCCTGTATTCACACTTCATCTGACTTTTAAAACTCCTGAGTTATTGCGTGTACATTATCATAAACACAATTATGAATGATCAGCAACTATTTTGTTCTCACAAGTATATGTATGTGGCAGTCACTTTTTTTCTATTTATAGCTGTAACTCATGGCTTAAATACATTAAGGAATATTTACAAAATTTATCAACTCTGATAATAAACATTTGAATTATGCTCAAACTTTTCAATTTGTCTTTATCTCCCTGGGCTGTGACATTAAAATTAACATACTAAAGCATGAAGTTTGGTGAAGGAGCACATTGGGGCCATTAGAGCCACTGTTGGATAAACCCATGAGGGTCAGCAATCTCTTGAGTTCTCTCTCCCTTGTTTTCTATGAGGTTAATGTGAATAACTCTCTCTATGCTAAGAAATACTGCCTTATTAGCTGAGCCATGGAAACTGAACATCCCAGCAAACACCAAGAAATTCAAATTTCCAAAATGTATTTTTGTTTCCGTGATAAAAAAAAATCATGCATTTGAATGTTAGTAAGTAAGCATGGGCCTTTTTTGAAGTGGTAGACAAGTTTCCCCATTTAGAATATAAACTCAGCTATTAAGTTTGTACTTATGCCTGAATGACTTGGATATTTGAAATAGTTAACCCAAATTACCTTGCTGTCATTTTAGTTATCGATCAAAGCTGTACAAGAGGCTGATACAACTTTGAGAACATTATTAGAGAATGTAATAACTGATTCTTATATGTATTGATGTCAAATAACCACTGATATCCATTACCAACTGGACCTTAAAATTAACATTATTATATTATTGTCAACCACAGAATCAGAACATAACTGTGTCCCTCACTAATTCATTGGGAAAACGCAACTATTATGGGCAAGTAACGATGTTGCTCAAAGATGTGATGTAACTTGATATTTAATTCAAGGATGTTAATACAGGAAGTTAATGAATCCAAAATGATCTGCCTACATTTTATATTCAAAGTAAACTATGCATATATATGTCTCTGAAGAAGAATTCAGTAAGGTGAATTGAATAATTATGCTGTACAGAAAGAAATGAGGACTATGACATTTCAAGGAATACTGTTCAAACTGAGTGTCTTTCAAAATTAATATAGGTTTCAAGGCAATGACTTCTCCTACTCAGTAAATTACCAATTCATGGTAATCATGTCAAAATCATTTTGTGGTAATTGTATCTATCCCCTGACTGTTGGTTTTGTGGCATTTGTTCAAGGTTTCTCGTTTTGTCCCTTCCTCTCTGACTCCATTGCTACCAGCTTTCCTATCCACTGACCAATGGGCTTCCATTGTCCTAATGACTAGAAATGCTGAAAACAATTCTTACCCAGTC
This sequence comes from Rhabdomys pumilio, assembly GCA_030674055.1. Lineage (NCBI taxonomy): Eukaryota > Metazoa > Chordata > Mammalia > Rodentia > Muridae > Rhabdomys > Rhabdomys pumilio. The sequence goes on along the minus strand of JANHMN010000013.1, from coordinate 3,887,024 downwards.
CTTGGGTTTTGATAATATATTCTGCTGGTTGGACATTGCTCCTTCAAGAACTATAGACCAATGATTAGTGACTGGTAAGCTAGGCCTGATACAAAAATCTTGTCTCTCATTTCTCCTTTCTTCTTCCTGTGTTCAAAGAATTACATCCTAGCAATGCAGGGGTAAGTGTAGTATCAGAAAGTAAGGTGGAATTTTGTGTCATCTGTCATCTCAGAAATTACTTTAATAACTGTCTTAGTTGGAGTTTCTGTTACTGCGATGACACACCATGAGTAAAAGCAACTTGGGGAAAAAAGGCTTATGTTATCATACAACTTCCATGAATCTCCCAGAGAAGTCAGTGTAAGAGCACAGTGTAAGAGAGGGCACTGCTTGATCCCTGGGGCTTTTCACTAGCCCTAGAGTGGCATCTCCCAGTGTGCTGGCCCTCATTAATCCCAAAATAAGTAATTGTAAAATAGACTTGCCTACAGGTCAAAACTATTGGGGAATTTTCTCATTGAGAGTTTCTCAACAGAAATTACTCTAGCTTGAGTTAAGCTGACATGAAACTAGTCAGAAAATATTTTTAAAACATTTTAAAAGTAGATCTAAAAGTCAGCAGTCTTACTTAAATATATTTAACATTTAAATATTAGAGTTGTATTGATTTGGTCACTTCACAGATTGATTACTGTTCAGTTAAGAAATTTAACCTACCTTAAAAGTGTAAAAATTAATTGACTATTTACTAAGATTTTAAGGAAACAACTAACAAAATAAGAAAATATTATCATGGTGGCAAAACGACTAAACTCTGTGAACTGTTCTTACTTGCCCAATTAGTAGCTGACTCTTATATTAAGGACCTAAGCATCGCAAACTCAAATACAGTTAGTGGATCACAGGATTGACAGATGGTTTCTCAACAGAGTACTTGGGGAAGAGAAGTAGGTGTAAAGTACTGGATAAAAACTCATTGAAAAATTGATGCCAGATAATTTTTTCTTTCAATAAACTAATGAGTGAGAAAAGTGTTAGTGTGTTATGTAACTATTAACTCTAAACTAACATATTCCCTATGGGAGGGAGATAGTGAATTCATAAACCATAGAAAACTAACAAAGCCTGGTAAATTCAGGAGGTCTAGAGAGTTAGAAGTATCAAGAAATCTCCTGTGGAGGATGTGTAAGCAGTAGAGAGTTGCTGCAGTTAAATAGAGTCTGTTCCATGGAGCTCAGTGAAAGTCAGGTAGAGAACTACAGAGATGCCTCTTTCATAAGGGGCAGTGATTACAGCTACTTTGCATCACTGCAATGTCCAGGAAGTAAGCCCTATCCCTGCTTCTGTAAGTAACCCAATAATATTGTGAGTTCACCTATGTATAAGTATGCCTAGTTGTAGGGTGCCATAGAATCTCAGCAGAAAGTTCCTTGGCATCCAAATTGTTTTAAAAAAATTAAAATAAAGAGAACATGATTTTAATGAATTTGTGGTGTATGGGGATAAACCTCCCTCTTTTTTATTTTATGAAGATATTGTTTTAAAGTTCCTTGGCATTCTTCCACAGTCCCTTGTCCTTGACAATTATAAGGAATCCCAGTAATATGGGCAATATTAATTTGCTGACAAAAAGTCTCAAGTGCTCGACTGCGATAGTCAGTTCCATTATCTGTTTTATCATTATTATTATTATTATTATTATTATTATTATTATTGGATAATTTATTTAACTACATTTTAGATGTTATACCACTTTCCCACTTCACCCCCTAGAAACCCCTTATCCCATTCCTCCTCCTCCTACTTCTGTGAGGGTGTGCCCCTACCTATCCACCCACTCCCACCTCTCTGCCCTGGAATTCTCACACACTGGGGCATACAGCCTTCATGGGATCAAGGCTCTCCTCTCCTCCTGATACCTGACAAGGCTATCCTCTACTATAAGCCAAGGATGGGTAAGATTCTGCAGAGTCGTACCAACCTAAGACATAAGTACATTGCCTTTGATAATGCATACTCCATGATGGGTAAGAAAGGCATTCTTCTCATAACAATCTAAGACAGTATCAGTCTTGTTTATAAAATAAAAAATGGGGAGAGGCAGAGAACTTTTGGGGCTGCTTGGCAAGAATCTGACATTGGCCAAGGACAAGGAAGTGAGCTTCAGGCAAGACTTTGACATTAGGCTAGAACAAAGAAGTAATTTCAAGAAGGAATCTATATCTTAGGGTAGAACAAGGAAGTAAGCTTTTCAGACATGAAAATGACTTTGGGCTAGGACAAAGAAGTAGGCTCAGATATTTTGGTCATCATGATAAGCCCTTAGAAACAGTGATAATGGGAGTATTCAGGACCTTTGATTATTGCCTTTCTTGTTCTTTGACTATTTATGTTTATTGTCTTGCTTGTTCCTTGACTATTTGCATCTATTGCATTGCTAGGTCCTCAACCTAAAACCGACCTTAATATTTGCAGGTAATTAAAATGCTATAAAAGCAAAAAGGAGGAGTGGAGATAGGATAGGGGGCTCTAGAGAGGGGAAATTGGAGAAAGGGAATGTCATCTGAAATGTAAGTAAGTAAAAAGAAAAGAAAAGAAAAGAAAAGAAAAGAAAAGAAAAGAAAAGAAAAGAAAAGAAAAGAAAGGAAAAGAAAAGAAAAGATAAGAAAGTATTTGTTAGTGGCAGGGGACAACGCAGCACAGGACAGTTTAGTACCCATGCTGTGCTGAGCTTAAATAACAGCAGGTTTGAGCATTGCTTCAGGGGTTTTGATACATCTGCTAACACAGTAAATAAAGATTCCTAATATATTCATAAAAATAAATTAAATTAAGAAAAAAATTGTGGATTCACCAAACCAGGCTTGGGTGGACTCACATGGTTTGCCATGGTGTTCTGTTTGAGGTGAATGAATGTTTACTTTTATCTCTCCATGCAAAGTCACGGGAGACAATGTAACTTGGTAGAAATTAATACTAGCATATGTGAACTTTAAGAAGGCTTGGCTCAGGCTGAAATGAATGAAAACTTGAATTCACAGAGGGGAAAGAAAACAACTGAAAACATAAAAGATAATAAACATTAGTAAGTACAAAAGAGTACAAGCCAGTCAAGTTTCTTTTAGCTTTTCTATTTTAAAACACAATCACATGATATAATGATTATAAAAGTAAATGCTAGAGAAGACTATGTAAGGATACAGTGTGATCATAAAGACTAAAGAAGAAGAATTGAGGAATACAAGGCTATACATTTGGAGATTTAATTTACACCATTTAAAACAAATTGGTGTTAATACCCAGAATGTCATGTTAAAATGTAAACCATAGCACCTACTGTCACTACTATAATCAAAGTAAGATATGAAATATGTGTAGTACACAGATAAAAACTAAAGGAACTATAATGGTACACTGAAAATGTTACTTAACTAAATGAAACTGTATTGGAACACTAACCCCACAAAATACCAAACAAGAGAGAAAACATTTGCAAAGAAAGTAGCAAAATGGTAGATGTAAATTCTACCTTACTAGTTGTTACATTAAATTAAAAGTAACTGAACCCTCCAACTAAATAAAGACACTTGATAAAATAGATTTAGTCATCACCCCAATAACATGTCATCTACAAAATAATAACTCCAAAACACCAATGAATTGATGGTTTGAGTTAATGAGGACAAGTAATCCATATGTGTAATATGAAGGGAGTTGAAATGTACATATTAATGGCCAATATACTGTGATATAAAATTGTAAGAAGTATTAGGATAGAAATGACAGTTCACTAAAGGACATATTTGTATATGTATGCATTTCACATGGGACTTTAAGATACACAAAGCAAACTCAAAAAAACTAAAGGGAGAAACAAACAAGTGAGAAAAGGGAGTTGGGTGTTTTAGTCCCCCAAACTCTTGTAACATTGTGTGCCCAGTAGACTCAAGGGAGATCCACATAGCCTGCCAGTCACTACTGAAGAACATACGAGCTTCCGAAATGAACACAGCACAGCACACAGCAAAAAGCACATGTGTCCCATCAAACCTGTTTAAATAAATGATTTAATAAGATTGAAATTGCATAAATTATGTTTTCTGACCACAATGAAATAATAAAGTAAGTCAATCACAGAATGAAGTTTTGAAATACACAAACATGTGAAAATGAAAGAATCTCCTAAACAACAGATGGATTAAACAAATCATAAGGCAAACCAAGAAACATTTAGACATAAATGAAAACAAAACACAATCTACCAAAACTGATAGGACACAGCAAGCACACTCTGGAAAGATAACTTATAGCTTCAAGGACATTTAAAGCTGCAAGAATAGCTTAAACATTATACAACAGTATTCCTTTGTGAAATATTTTATATTATTCCAAGATATATGTCCAATGTATATGGTTTATTATATAATAAATAGTTTAAATACATTGCAATGCCCTCAGACACTAGAAGAGGGTATTGAATACCTTGGTGCTGGAGCTGGATTTACTATGTGTCTCTGGATGTGGATGCTCAGAACTAAACTTAGATACCCTGTTAACTGCTGATCCATCTCTCCATTCTCACCTCACCATTTCAAGCACTGCCTTTCATAAACGAGTTGAAACCTGACTTAAATCCAAAGCAATCAGAAGGAAATAAATAATAAGATTAGAAGTGAGAAGAAATCAAATAAAATTGAGATGGAATATTCAATAGAATTTCTATTGGATATTTTATTTATTTACATTTGAAATGTTATCTCCTCTCCTGGTTTCCCCTCTGGAAACCTCCTATCCCATCCTCCCTCCCCCTGCTTCCACGAGGCTGCTCACCCACCCACTCCCACCTCCCCACACTGGTATTCCCCTACAATGGGACATTGAGCCTTACCAGGACCAAAAGCACCCCTTCCATTGAAGTCCGACAAGGACACCCTCTGCTACATACGCAGTTAGAGACATGGATCGTTCTTTGGTTGGTGGTTTAGTCCCTGAGAGCTCTGGAGGAGTCTGGTTGGTTGATATTTTTGTTCTTACTATGGGGTTGCAAACCCCTTCAGCTCCTTCAGTTCTTTCTCTAACTCCTACAATGGAGTCCCTGTGCTCAATCCAATGGTTGACTGTTGAGCATCTGCCTCTGTATTTGTCAGGCTCTGGCAGAGCCTCTCATGAGACAGCTAATTTTTAATGATGGCAAAAGTTGACTATGCTGAACAAGGCCTAGCAAATTTAAACTTTCTCCTATAGTGACCAAAAAGAGACAAAGAGAAGATCAAAATTAAGAATGGTGGCTAACTATTAACTTTAGAGAAACAAGAAGTTTATAAAGGAATTTAACAGTTGCCTTAAAAATGTTTGTAATCCAAGTAAATGTTAAAATTTCAAGAAAGGCACAAAATTATCTCTAGAAGAATGGCAAGTTCCACTCTGCGTAGAGAAAGTTAAGGGGTCTGGGGTCTGTCTTTTCTCTTTTCTCTCTTTTCTCTCTTTTCTCTCTTTTCCCTCTTTTCTCTCTCTCTCTCTCTCTCTCTCTCTCTCTCTCTCTCTCTCTCTCTGTGTGTGTGTGTGTTCTAAAGCTACAAAGGCAAGAAATCTATGATCAAAATTGGCCCAGACACAACCACCCAGAAGCAGATTGAAAAATATTCCAACTTTACTCTAAGTTTTCATTCCTAGTTCTACTTGGTTTTGCATTTCTCAAACTCTGTTGGAATTTAGAAATACAGAGTTTTTAGAAGACAGGAAGAGGAGGGAGAGATAGAGACAAAGACACACACACACACACACACACAGAGAGAGAGAGAGAGAGAGAGAGAGAGAGAGAGAGAGAGAGAGAGAACAGAATGTTAGACAATGAACAAGGTAGACAGGATAAAAAGATAAAACCACATCCACTCTCAAATCATTTCAGTTCCACTGTTTAAATCAGAATGAAACCCAAGTCAAGACATCATCACACATATAATAAGGAAAGTCCTATATTTCTTCTATAGACGTAGATTATAGCTTTATTCTTTATGTACATTTGGATAAATGGCTAGACAATCATCTAACACTAAATGTAATTGCACAGCCTACACTTATTAGCTGGTCAGTGATATCTAAGCTGACATAGCAGTATCCTTTTGGATATATCTATATCTACTGAGGCTACACCAATGCGTATAGTGTTCTATGTTCTTGGCTGGTATATTTTATTGTGTAGTTTCATGATCCAAATTTTCTCACAAGTGAGAAACAAAGTGAAATTTTATTTCACTTTTGTTGAAAGTTACTTTGTTCTCATATTTACTAAATATTGCAACATTAAGATGACGTCTGGTGTATTATGTGTAATTTCTTCTTGGTATAGCAGTGTATCATTGATCCTATATGTTCTTGTAAACTGATTGGTATTACTAGTAACTAGACTCTAGTTTTTATAATAGAGCTCTTTCATGGTTTTGAACTCATCAGCCTGTTAGGAATTATAACTCCAGTTCACTTGATGTTGCATTATAGTAAACTCTAGAAAGAGAGAAGTACCTAGTGTCTATTTCTCCGTGATTACATGCATCCTCCATCCCTGTAAGGAGAAGAATATGGACAATTGAAACTCATTGTTTAGGTAATAATGGGTACAAAATGAATGAAGTCTGTCTCCATCTTATGTGACAACAGGAACAGACCTGACTGGGATGACAAGGGAGTGAAGAGAAGACAACCAGATCCATGAACACAGACAGAAAATCTGGGAATAGGCAGATTGATCTCTCTGGTGAAGGAACTAAAGTGTGAGATTCACCTTCAAATCTTATTGTGTTTAAATACAGTCGAACAGGGATTCATGGTTATTCCACATAACTATAGAAGAAGGTGGGGTTATTATTTACAAAAGGGCAAAATTTATGCTATACAGATGGGCCAAAATAACAGGGTTAGTTAATCTTGGTAGGACCAGTTTCTATAGAGCAGCAGTCTTTGGAGCCTCAAATACTTCAGGCAGAGAAAGCTATAGTAGATATTTTATACACATACCATCAGCATCCAGACATGGACCAGAGGAAGGGACTTTGCCATTCCTCTGAATCTTAAGTGCAGTGGGGCTGGGAGGTGCATTTTCCTATGGTTTGAGCCTAGGGTCCTGGACATGACTATGCCTATATCAGCAGCATACTTTCACTAAGGACTTCATACAGCAGAGCTGTCTTCTGCACCTCATAGTGGCCTTCCCAGAACATTAAGTCCTGCTCATCTGTAACTTGCACCATACACTTCCCACCAGGCTAAAGCATGAACCATAAATTCATCTCCTCTCATTTATCATAAACTGTGGAAGCACTATGAGTCACCTGTTAATCCATATAGACCCCTATCAAAGCTCTGGATCAAGAAACCACTCAAGGTTCCACAACAAGTCTGCTTTGATAAAATGAGTTTGAGAAGACATAAAAGGATTAGACTCTTGTAGATGGATTCATGTGTTATAATCTAAGTTTCACATTTTTACACCAGTAAAGGACATCATGATAGTAGAAATGGACCAGGCAGTTAAACTCATGTTGTTGGTATCTTAAGTCTCTGTTAAAGCATCTTAGTAAATTTTCTTTTGTTCATGGGTGTGTAAGCCATTTTTTCAAACAGTGCTAACAATGCTAACAATAGCTTAAACAATGCTAACTAATTTGAACTAGAAAGATAGAAACATATTCTTTCAAAGAAAATGATACTTTTATAAATTTATCAGTCCATTTATTAGACACAAAAGAAGAATAGGGTTTATAAAGTTAGATTTTAATTCTAACTATTTTGGAAACTTTTCTGTGGATGTCTGTTTCCAAGACTAGGTAGACAATTTAATCACAGTAGTTGGGTCTAGAGGGAACTATGAACTTTTGTTTAGGGACTGAGAGTAAGTAAATGAAGTCAAGATAAAAATTGAAAGAAACTAATTTAGGCTACTTTTTTAACTTTTGCATCTTGAATTAGCTTCATAAAGTTTCCAAGGTTAATTAAAATAGCATTTCAGAAGACTTGAACAATTTTCTTTCTTAGGACAAGGCAATTTCTTTAATATTTTCAAGACAGTAACTCTTTACTGAAGGAAACATGGCTTAATAAATATTCACGAGACCACATTATGTTTAGGCTATCTCATTCTCCAGGAGACAAATATTTCACTAACAAAATTGTTCATAACTTGTCATGTCTTCCTGGTGTCATTTACACCTATAATTTTAAATGCTGATATGTTCATTTTGTCTGCATGGATAGCAATTAGGCAACAAATTGAGACCACCAGTCAATGTAATTGAAGGACACTGTCAACGTGGATGTTTTAAAAGCATGGTGGTTATCTAGCATCTACTGACAAGGATGATAATTTGACAGAGATTAACTGTGAAAGAAATTTCTTTTTAAATATATTTCTTAACAGCAATAGCAGAGTGTTTGAGTTGGTTTTACATGTATTTCTGACACATAGCAAAGTTTGGCAAGGCTCAAAAAAATTGTAATGGCTAGTTTATTTTTGTTTAATGTTGTCTGCATATAAAAGGAAAAGTAATTGTACGAGAACTCCTTTATCAAAATTATCTATACTATGATACTCAGAAGAAATCACTGAGTATGTCATTGTGGTATTTTGGTGGGCATGGTTTCCGTCCAAAAGAAATCACTGTTTCAAAAACAAGGCCAATAATTAAAGTACAGACTTTTCCTGGAATCTCCTGCCAAACCTTTTCTATGAAAGTTTCAGCTCAGCATTGTGGATACATCAAAATTATACTTATGTTCAACAGAGTGGAAAGTTAATTTGAATATATCATGATAAGCAAAACCAAAGAGATGGAAATTATCAAAGTCCATAAAGGTAGCGGGCTGCATATTCATTGGTAAAGAATACCAATAAAACATCTGTTTAAGAAGAATAAATATACTAGGTAAGTTTGAGGTATTTTTAGTTAAAGGGAATTATGAGACCTGGTAATACTAAAGTCAATCTTAGAACATTTCCTTTTAGTTTTAAAGACATAAAAAAGTCTTGTTTCTAATAAACTTTGTATTTTATTAACTTGGTGATGTTTTTATTAGTGAATTCACATAATATCACTTTCTCCCATGCTATCAGTTTATGTTTTTCATTAACAATGAAAGGAAATCACCATTCTGGTTTCTCGGTGCCCTTCATGACCTTAAATTTTTTTTGTTTGAGGAAAATATGTGCTTTTGTTAAAAGAAAAAAAGTGACTAGATTAAAAACAAAGAATGAAACTAACTAGTGTGTGAACTGTTTCTCTTTGAGGTTTTTGATGGAATACAATGGTAACCTCTTGGAAAGGATTTGTGCTTAATCTTTGTTTTAATATTGGACAGAAAAACTCAAGACAGGAACTGGATCTCTAGAGGCTTGGGGTGATACTCTGAATAAACAACAAAAATGTTGGGCAGAGGTCTTCTGTCTGCTGTGGGCTTGATCGAACCAGTAGAGTGAAATTGGTCATAGACGTGAGATAGAGCAGTTCTGTGTCGAGAGGTATTTGATATTAAAGAATTATATGTTTGTATGCATCTAAGTTAATATTAAATATTTATTTTAACATGAAGGCTACAACAACATCCTTTTTTGAGGTCTACAAATCCTTATCTAAATACCACTAATGCAGGCATAACTTTGAACCATACCTTTGAACTATATCTTTTCTGTTACATACCAAAGTTCCAATCCATCAAGTTTGTGCCTTTATAGTCAGCAATGATATAACTAAAGCCAGCAGTTGGTCATTTATTTGTATTTATTTATACCTAGGTATGACTCAGGCTTTCTGTCATTCTCTGTCTCATTCATTTCCTCACGAATGAGTAGAAGACACCTAGACCAACCTAGACCAACAGAGAAAAAAAAAAACACCTCCCAGTGAAACAGTCTGTTGTTCATAATAGATTTTCATTCTTTCTCTTCCATTACTTTCCTCCTCTCTTTCCAGCTGTTCCTCTACACTTACAAGCATAATTCCAGAAAACAAAAGAAAAGAAGATTTTAATAGCTATTTATTTAAGGTAAAATAAAATGTTTATTTTTATCAATTAAGTATAAAATGTCTCCTTAGGAAAATTTGTTTTAAAATCTCAAGCATGGGGCTGGAGAGATGGGTCAGCAGTTAAGAGCGCTGGCTATTTATTCTTCCAGAGATTCTGAGTCCAATTCCTAGGAAACATCATCTGTAATGGGATCCAATGTCCTCTTATGATATGTCTGAAGACAATAACAGTGTACACATGTATGTTAAATAAATAAATAGAAAGATAAATAAATAAATCTTTTTGGAAAATCTCTAGCATATGTACAATAAGAAGAAACAAGTGAACTTTGAAATTATGTGCAGTTTTGTTTTTTGTTTTTGTTTTTTTTTAGTTTACTTGTGTTTTCGTTTTATAGATTATAAGAAGTTAGAGTTATAGTAGAGACAGTAGGAAGGTTGGTTAGGAATATATGAGAATACCCATCTCTCCTCACGTTACCACTCACCGTCTAGTTCATTTGAAAAAGTTATTACAACATTTATCAGGAGCTTACTATGTCTTAGAAAGCAGAATGAAGGATTTAACTCTTATTTCAAATTTTACCTGCTTTGTAACCTTTCATAATTATTAGCATTTGAGATTCTTTTGTTCTCTGAGAAGTGATGATAATATTAACTGAATCCTGCAGTTTTTATAAGGACACAATCTTGTAATGTGGAGAACTCAGTGACAGGAATTTAGTAAGTATCACAAAACTATCAGTTGAAGATTAACAAGTTAACAATAGCTTCACGGGTATTTTACTTTCTGGACATATTGCTCTTGAAGCATCTCCCTTATTCATATTCCTACACTAAGAATACCTTCCTTGAAGAGTGCTTTTAAATGTATGTTTCTTCTTATTATTATTTTATGATTTTTGTATGTAGCTACAATGTACTTTGCTTATATCCATCTGTTGATCTCAACATCTAACAAGCAATCCCTGAAAATCAATGAATGTTTACTTAAGTCAGTCATTTGGGAATAGAAGTTGCATCCCACCCCGAGACAGCTGTGGGGTAATTTCAGGGTAGGATCACCTATCAGAACAGTGATGTTCTTCCTCAAAACCTTCGGAGTTTCATACTTTATGTCTACCTCTTATGGAGTTAATTATAGAAATGCAGTGATCTCTCAAAGTCATGAGTTTGCACTGTTGACTAATTCAAGAAATGAAATATGTCCATATCTGGTCACTAATAGAGAACTACTACCTGTCCTGGTCCCTGGTACATAAATAAGGACCATAGTGAACAGCAGATCATTCTTAGCAGAATAAAAATTTCAATATTTATGACCACAAATATTATTTCAATAATTTTAGTAATTTCTTCTATATTTAACCTTTTAAGAATATTCCACACATAGAAAGATTTTCCTGATATGTAAGCAAATCCTTCTTTACTACTCTGAACTTCTACCTCTGTGCCCTGGCTCATATATATAAGCACTTGGTCTTTAGCTAATGCTTCTGATTTTGAACGTGGGACCTAGTGACTAGATTATGTCTCTAGGGATAGAAGTTAAAGTTGATATATGCTTCTGCTTTTGGCCTGATCCTTCTATGTCATTTCGATCCTTGAGTCCTGTCACGACAGCCATTAGTCATATAACCCAACATGCCTTTCCTGCAATATTGAACTCTATACCTTCATCTCTTCTACTGTAATCCACTTCAGCCACCATAATTATCAACCATTGAAGACTATACTTCATTAAACCATTAATGTGGTTTAATGAACCATATTATGCTTTCTCCACCATGATGGCCTATATCTCCTGCACCATAATCCACTTCACCCACCATGCCTTCCATACCATTTTGAACTATATTTCCTATAGCATTAGCCACTTTAGTTAACATGCTTTCTCCACCAGGATTAACTATTTCTTCTTATACCATGAGCCACTTCACCCACCATGATAGACACTATAAGCTTCAGTAGCCACCAAGCATTCTTGGGTAACTGACTACTTCTGTTCACATACATATGTATATTGACTCATCACAAGTTTATTGTACAGATCCTTCACACTCAAGTATATTCCACATGTAGCTCCTTTCTGAATTCGCCATAGTTTTTTGTTTCTTTTATCCCAGCTCATATTAAAGGATCCTTTGGTAAGACACAGAAAAATAATTGTTTTTAAAATATTGCCTCTAAGTAGATTTCTAACTACAGATCTTGTGCTGCTATGGCTGAATACTACTGGTTGGGTGTCTTGAAAAATATACCTGTGTTTTCTTACTTTTACATGCCAAGAAATTCAAGACCAAAATGCTAATGGACTGATATTTGCTGGGGCCTGTTTCCTGGCTTGCATTTGCTAATCCTTGCCCTCTTTGTTTCCTCACATGATCTTTCCTCAGAATTAGCATGGTAAAAAGAAAGTAAAATGCTTTTTTTTCTCTTCATGGACCATTCATCCCACGTTGACCCAACTAATCCTAAGGCATACAAAGTATCTATCTTCAACATTGTTGTTTTGGAGATAAGAATTATTGGGATAAATACAGACCTTCAACATGTAGATAATCTCACTTTAGGATAGTAGAGTGTTTTGTTTTGTTTCATTTTGTCTTGCTTTTGTTTTGTTTTGTTTTTTATTTTTGTTTTCACATTTTTCTGAATACAGCATGAAGTACCAATCAATTACATGCATTATTTTCTCCCAAGCTGAGTGATTGGTCATACAAAGCCTTTTCTAGCCAGCATTTTGGAAAATGTTAAAGATAACTCAAAGCAGATAGTTAGGATTGTCATTCTCATCTGAGTACCCTTTAAGGATGACAGCTGGATCAATCCATTATCTGATGACAAAAGAACTGCATTCTGAAACAAAGCTAGAGATTCTGGGTGAAAAAGAAGAGTTCTGAAAGGTCTTCCTTCTAAAAATAGGACAATTAGGAGACTGATTTTAAGACTGCAATTAAATTAATATACTTGACGGGTCTATTTTCAGTAAGTAAAGGTAATGTGTAGCTCTTTGATGTGTTCAGAACTCTGCCAACTTTATTATTTTTGTAGACTATGATTCTTTTGTGTTCTGAATAATTATAAAACGTTAAAAGTCAAGTGCATTATTATTTCTGTAAGAGTGGTATTCAAAAAGTAGAAGTTCATCTGAGTGGGAGACATGCTTACATCTTACCATAAAGGTAAGTTTTGTATAACATTAACTCTAATAAATTATGCTTTAAATGTAGGGGCATGTTTCATACACTCATTTTAGAACTGTTTTAATACTTACTGTATTAATTCTCCCTCACTACTCTCTATTTGTTGCTTTCTTAGATACCCTGTCGCTCCTTTTTTTTTCCTTTCTTCTGACGAGTGCCTCACATCTTCCCTCTTAGATATCCTTAGTCATATCCTCATCACTATCAAATGTGTTTCCATGGTAGCAGAATTTTTTCAGTGGTTACAATTGTTTACTGCTCTTACAGACGGTATGAGTTTGGTTGCCAGAACCCCTATCAGGCAGTTCAAAATCACCTGTAACTCTAACTTCAGGTTACTTGATTTCTTCTTATATACCTATATCCACGTGGTGAACCTGATTTCACAAGGATCACTTAATACACATTCATTAAAATAAAACACTTAAAAATGTCACTGTAAAAACAATTTAAAATTGATTGATAATTGATAAAGATAAGAACTCACTTTCCTGTGCATTGATAAAACAATTTGTTCAAGATGCTAGTAGGAACAATTATTTGTCATTACTTTGTATTTTAAAGTAATGGAAAATGCAGTGCTGTGAACTGATTTAAGGACCTGGAAGGGGACAAAAAGGATAAGAGGAGGAAGAGGAGAACAAGAGGAGAGGGAGAAAGAAGACATGAAGGAGGAAGAGGAGAAAGTGGAATTGAAGGAGGAGAAAAATTAGGAGGAGGAGGAGGAGAAAGAGAAGACTGCCAGAGAGATCTCATCAGTGATTAAATCCACAATGCTCTCAGAGAATCTGTTGTTGCTTTATGCAGTCCTCAAGCCACTGTAGTTTTGTAACAAAATGGGTTTTTTTTTTATGTTTTCATACAAGTATTCCTGTCTGCTATTAGCACCATAGCTTATAGCTGATGTTTTCAGTGTTAAGTATTTGATATCACTCAAACTTTAAATCTCTATGTTTCTTTAAGCAGTGATATAGGTCATAGAAAACATAGTTTGCCCAAGCACAAAATGAAGATCGTGTCAAGCTGCAAAGGAAACTGTTCACTTGATTTTATAGATTTCTGAGGGCCAAATATTTAACTGGAAACTTGTAAATATTGAATATGATCATCAGTGTTCCAAGCTGCAATCACTAAGATAGTGTTTAACATTTTTGTATAAAAATGTCTTGTTCCTGCATGAAAGTGGAATTTATTACCGAGTCTACCAATCAGTTTTGATGTTTTTAGAGTTTTTCATATTTGCCTTATTAAAGACATATTTTCTTATGTCTTAGACTGTCCTGTATCACCAGACAAAGATTGTTGTTTACTATACTCATGCCTTTTCTCACTATATCTTTCCTGACCTATCTCAATGCTTTACATTGAAGATTTATGGAATAAAATTTGTGGTATTTATCTACTTAAAACATTTTGTATCTCTGTGTTCCTCCAAGATTAAAACACCCCATCCTGCAGGAAACTCCTTAAGCAGGCAGCAATGAACTCAATATAGCTCCAGGAAGTCCCTGAAACATACCAGATTCACTCCTAGAGTAAGCAATAAAAGTTGAGAGTCTCTCTCAGAAGAGCAGACTCAACCTGCAGAGACAGACAAACCCAACCAACCAGCTACTCCCAGAAAGCAGAAACCAATCAAACTGCTGGAAAGAGGTTTAGATGAACTTGGGCACTGGAAAGACAGTTTTTACTCTGTTAAGATCCCTTCAAGGTGTGCAGTATACTTCAGGTTCCCAGTTTTATGAGCTGTCGTCCATGTTAGCATGATCTTTGATGATATAGCTGTGTTTGAGTTACACATTTCTGTTCCTGTACACCTATATTCCTATAAATAACCCCAATAAAACTCAGTGGTTTACCAAATTGGACTTTGGTGGTACTCATACTTTGGTCTCTCATGAGTTCCTTTCTCTGGTGGGTACACCTGTGTGTTTTATGTCCCAGGTAAAAGTTTTGGGACACAACATCCCTTTATACTTATTGTAAAACAATTTGCAAAATCACATCAAGATTTGAAAAAATATTTTATGACATCTAACCTCAATTTTTTATTCAATTATGGCTACAAACATTCTTAAAGTATACATATTGGCTATTTCTAAATAGGATGATTATTTCTTTCTTCCAGATTTCGTATATGCTCTTACGATTACTATTTTGTGCATAGTATTGAGCAGAAAACATTGTAAAGTGAGAATCAAAGTCTGACATACCCTTCAGTATACTATGTAAGGGTCCATGATTCACTGAAGAGTGACAGCTGGGACTCAAATAGTATTATGTTCTGCAGAAATCCAGCATGGTGGGACCTCACCATTACCAAGATAGAGAGACAGCCAAGTGAGCTTGCCAGCCAAGGTAGGATACCTTTATGTTAACTGGTTGGGTCTATCTCTACAGACATTCAATTACCAGGATATTGGGGCTAGAAACTTTCGGAGAAGGTCTGAAGACTGTTACTGAAGAAGTAGCTGAGGACGTCTGGAAACTGCTGCTAATCTATTGTTCTTGCTTCAGGCCAGGTCCAGGGCATCTTCTGAGGCCTGGACATGCTTGGAATTGCCCAGTTCTTAGAAACAGGCTTAGGCCTAGTCTCCTTAACTGCCAATTTGAAGCCTGTCATGGAATCAGCCTAGCCTTCTCAACACTAGAATGTCAAATCAAAGGTACTACACATTGGAAAGAGCTCTGTCTGCCTGTGATCTTTTATGTGATAAAGAATGCATGGTTATCTCTAGCTATGGTCATAGAATAACCCTCCCCAATATCTGGAACATATATGTCCACTGAAAGATAAAGTAGGTAATATTGAAAACTGACATAAATCCAAAATATCAAAGCCATGACTGTTGGACTAATTAAGTTGCTCGGCAAATAAAGTCACTAGTTGTCAAGTTCACGGACAAGGACCTGAGTTCAATTTTTAGGATCCAATTAATTAAAGGAGAGAAACCACTTCCTAAAATTTTCTTTGATATACACGTGTTGAATGGGTACATGTGCAAGTGCTCACAGACATACAATCATACAACAAACAAAGAAACAAACAAACAAACAAACAAAGAGTAATATAAATATGCAAAGGTATGCCTGTTATTGAAACAACACATATTGCTGGAAGTAGAAGCTGGTGATTACATCAAGATATTACTGAGGATTTCACATATGTGTACACTATGCATAATTTGTTTTGTGTGATTTTGAAATCATCTTAACAATATCATTAACACACATTCTTTTTATGATAGAAAACTTTGCATTTTAATGGCTGCATGAGTATATGAGTATATACCACAATTCAAAATTCAAATGAACTTATTGAACAATATAAAGAGATGCTTTAAAAACTAGCTGCCTTGCATATCTTTCCAGTAAAATTTTACATTCTTGGGAATTAGAAACATATGCTCAATAACAAAATGTTGAAGTAAAGTGGTTGGAAATAATTATCTCTTCATGTTAACACCCAAATCAACAGTAAATTCCCTTCCCTCCTCAATGCAGCAATTCACGTGATAATTAGCAGCTGTATGCTAATTACGTTGGGAGCTCTCGATTTCCTGAGTATGCTAATTTAAAGTTCTGTTGAGTGGCTACTTTGTTTCCCAGAAGCCTGAAATATCAACCATATAGAATTCCAGGCTTCTGTCCCATGGGAATTAAACCGATGCTTATGTTGATGGTGTCTCAAAAGAGAGAGGAAGATTGTCAGGATTCTGGGTCACTTCAGCAGTGATTAAAAAAATGAGAAACTAAATTCTCAAGACCTAAGATCCTTTCCATGGATGTGAACAGCCCAAATGCAGAAGGAAAATGAGTGCCAACCAGCATTCACCAAGATCAAATTAACATTTAGCTCAACTGGACTAAGTGTCAGAAATACTTAACAAGCATTTTGAAAATGCAATGCATTTAACTAGTGTAGATATATAGGTAAGTGCCAATGTACTTCTTACTGGAGAATAAAAAGAAGGACTTTAGGGAGCCTTTCCAAACAGTAGGAGATGCTATGAACTGCCAGATGTCAAGAGAGGAAGTAGCTAAGTCACAAGAGTGATGCCTTCCTCACAGGATTTTTTACAGTAAAATTGGGCAAGTCAGTGATTGTCTTACAGGCATCACCTGATACTTCCTAAGCCATGTACTCCCCTAAATGCAGGGAAGCACAAATATAGAATGATATTCACTAACAATTTTCTTTAAGAGGCAAGGTATAGAAAACATAATTAGAATAGGCAGCTTGTTTCTGTTAAAACACACACACACACACACAAACAGACACACACACACACACACACACACACACACACGCACGCACATGCACACGCACAGAGGGGAGGGGGAGGGAGAGAAAGAGAACAGTCAACAATAATAAAAGTTAACAATTTTAGCATGAAATATTTATTAATACAGGTATTATATGTATGTATGTGTCTTTATGTACACAAATAGCCCCTTTTATAGAAAGCCAAGCCTACCTGGCTATTGCTAGGCAACTGTTGGATGGAGCATAGAGAGAATGACAACATTCCTCCATTTTATTTTAATTTAAAAAAGAGAAACTAGAAAGAGGTGATGATGAAGCAGGAGTAGGGTTGTCATGATTTTTTGCTACTTCTTGCTGACATTGGGGTAACGTGTCTCTGGGAAACCTAAGAAAATGGGGATGAGGATGTTGGTCCAGGCTTAGGAGAGTTGGCTGTTTTCTTGCCCAGGGTCTGTGGAATCATGTATGGGCAGGAAAGAGCAGGTTAATAGACCAGTCTGTGAGAATAGGTGGGAGCATCTATGGGTTCTTTCTCTGGAGCTGTAATGGATATAGATTTTGAGTAAACTCTTGGATTTGGCAAGATGCTAACACACACACACAAACACTAGAAAATAAAGTTTAGTAGGTTTCAGAGAAAATTTTTTCTTAGATATATGTTTGAAACCCTTAGGTCTTGGTGGTTGGAGTGAGTGGAGTCCCAATCTCAGGGAACAGGCAAGGAATCCCACCCCCTGGAATAGGTAAAAGGTAGTAAAAGGATATTGATTAGCATGTGTACTTATCCAGATGGAGTCTGTTTGGTCCATGAGAGGTAGATCTGAATGGATTTCCTGAAGCTTATACATTGACAAAAGAGATAAAGTTGTTTTTAAAGTGAGCTTAGGGAAAACAAAACCCTTTCATGGAGTAGAGGGAGCAAGCTGGGCATGTCCCTTTGTCTAGAAGACTGAGTGTATATGAATTTAGCATAATAAGACGTATTTTAAAGTTTATATTTAGAAAACAAAGGAAACTCGAAAATGTTGATGAGTTTATGAATGATAGTTCATCATATAGATTTAGCATGAGAAACAAAGTCTATAGTTAAAAGACAAAGGAAACAAATTTGTAACTATTATGGTGGATAGTGTAGATTTAACATGAGAAACACTTTAAGTCTATAGTTAGAAGATAACGACAGGAAACTTAAAAATTGAACTTATGATTATAAAAGTTGGATCCTATAGTAGAATATTTTATTAGAGCTAGGCTAATTTATAAAAACTATATTGGTTAATGTTACCTTTGCAGTCTTAATATAACAGTGGAATAGTTCCGGGAGGAGTATGAAGTATTTAGTCACTGGATACTGAGTTTAGATAAAGTAGCAGAAGGTTACATCTGTCAAAGGTTATATCTGAACTTGTGTATCTTTTATTGTGAAGCCTGTTGAGTGAGGCAAACCTGTCTGATTTGATAAGAGATTGCGTAGAGTCTGTGAACTTAATTATTATTTTATGTTATAAGCCTGACTGTTTGGAGAACACCAGGTAGGTATGGAGGTTTATTTTACAGTAACAGGAGGATTATGAAAATATGACATAGAACAGATTATGATGATAGTCTAGATTGGTCACAAAGTTTCTTACGAAATAATGTTTAAAAATAATTCTTTCGGAAGCAACTGTTTGAGAAAAAAAGCAATTCGTGATCAAGACAAATATGCTTCTCTTGGGACACAAGGAAGGGGTGGATCTCCACTCTTGGGATAAAATTTCTACAGAGTTCCACAGGCCATCTCTGTGTCATCCTTAGTCCGCTGAATCTACCTTTCCATCATGTCCTGCTACTAGAGCTTTTAAGAGCAAAACATGAAGGTCCAGCTGCTAGATCCCTATGAGTGGTAGAATCTATGATCTCTAATCCAAAATGATCATCTTTTCCCAATATGTGTAGGAGTATAACAAAATCATTTTTTTAATTTTATAAACATTGAAACTTGGCATCATTTATAAATCAAAGTTTCTAAACCTTAATATAAACGAGGAATTATATTCATCTAACAAAATGATGTAACAGTTTCATTTAAAATATCAATAGATATAATACTTGAGAGATTGTTGAGACACGCTCTGCCCCACACTTGGACTACTGTGTTGCAGACCATTCTGGTCCACGCTCTCTGTGGGGCGAGTCTAGTAAGAGACTCAAAGAATGGAGACAAGGCAGAGGGTCTGATCAAGTCTCAAGTTTCATTTATTGTCTCTCTTATTGTGTTGTCTCTCTTATTCTCTCTTCTCTCTCTTCCTCTCTCTCTCTCTCTCTCTCTCTCTCTCTCTCTCTCTCTCTCTCTCATTGTCTCTCCTCACTGAAGAGAAGTCTAGAGTATTTATACACTTTGTCAGATGCCTTGTAGGCGTGTGGATACCACGTGCCTTGCAGGCGTGGATAGCACATGCGCCTTACATGCATGTATGGTGTGGATAGCACATGCACCGCACACCTAGCAGGTGTGGATACCAAGTGTGCCTTGCACCTGGGGGCACTAAACAGCAAAACAAGATATGTGGGATATCAGAGTGTGCTTCGCTGTTGTAGACTGTTGAAAACCAAGTCAGGGTATATGGCTCCAGATGATTGCAAAGCTGATAGCCGCTTTCTGCTACAAGTCAGCTCCCAACAAGAGATAACAATTAAAATCACATAAGTGTAAGAATAATGCTAGGTGGTAACTTTCAAAAATTGTTGTATTCAACAAGATGCTTTAATGTACATAAAATTATGAAATGACTATGGTTACCTAATAATGTCAGATCACAACATACAGATCTCATTTTGGTAGTAAGAATCTTTGGCATCTGTTCATTTAACAATTTCAGGAGTTTAATATGTTGTTAATAACTATGGTTATTACATAATGGGTGAGGTGTAAAGAAATTTTTCAAAAGATACAGAATTCCTTGTAGATAAGTAAATTATAAATATCAGACAATAAATATAGATAGATAAATAGATTACATAGATAATAGATAACAGGTAGATAGATAATAGGCAATAAATAGTTGTGAAATAATTCATCTTAAATATGCTTTAAAGTGTATGTAAACAAAGTGATCCTTTACATTGCATAAAATTAATAAAAGTATACATTTTATAAGTTGCATCTATTACATCATTCTCTTGTACAATTTAAAGGTTGATTATAGTGAACAACACCCAGAGCTCCCTCTACCACCGAGATTTATACTGTAATTATCTTACCTTCACTCTTCAGTTATAATGTGTCTGGAAACTGATTCTTAGATTGACAGTTTCATTTCTTCAGCACTAAATATTAGCATTTCTTTCTTCTCTTATTTTATGAGTCATTGCTGATGGCAATGCAGTTCATCAGCTAGTAACTATTCCCTCGAAGTTCCTTTCCATCTTTCTCTGTGTTTTCATTCTCTCCATTTTTATCAAGATTCCTCAGAGGAGTTTTAATACTACTATTCCAGCTGAAATTTAATGGGTTTTCTGATTCTGTTAAATGAAAATACTTTAATATTTTAAATGTCCATGATTGCATATCAATTCTATATAATAACATATCCCATTATGGTATTTCCCACCAGGCACAAATGGATTAAATTTACTCAATTTGTTAATCAAATATCCACCCTTCCTTTCCTCCACTGATTTTCCTTGTATTTTCATGCTATTTTTAGTATGGTATATAAGAGAAAACAATTAGTCTTATTGCAGGATGATACGTCATGGCTGGTTAATACCAACTGAGCCCAGCCCTTTTCTGAAGACAAATGAAGAAGGGGTGAATAGGACAGCAAGATGGGGTGTGGAACTGAAAAAATAGTAGGGAAGGGAAACTGAACTGAGGTGGAGTGTAAAATAAATAAAATTAAATAAGAGAGAGAAACTTCTTGAATTTGTGTTGTCTTCAAAATTTCAGATATTTTACATAATTTGATAATCTTCAGTCCTATTCCTTTTCTTTAAAACACATAGATTTATTCCTCTTAATATCTACCTTGTACATAGTTTGTGTTAGTCCATTTGTCAACAGTCATTTAGACTGACTTGGTGACATTGTTATAACAACTTGTATAGCAATACTCAGGTATATGCAGGTAGAATATTCTATAAATAATCTACTCACTGCAATCTTTAAACCTCTGCTTAAAACTTCTATTGTAAGATATCACACAAGTGAGCAGCAACAATATATGTCTATATGACAGTAAACTCTATATGAAATACCTAGTCAAAGAACTTTGTTCTAGGCATGGTCCTGTGCCCTTACATCCAACAAAGTTAGACAAGAAAGTTATGTGTTTAAAACTAGCCTTGTCTCAAGGGGAAGAAGAAAAATAAGAACTGTGAGCACAAATAAAATTCAAAAATTATGCAAGGAGCTTTAAAAAATCATTTAAAAAAGTGAAAAAATAAGGAAACATAGAAAAAGTGGCCAAATTGGGGATAATGTATCAATAGTTGTACTCAGTAAGAATAGTAGAGTAAGTAAATTAAAATATACTTGTTAAATAACAATTTTTGATGAAGTAGATTTTAGAAAATCTATTATATATGGTTGTAAGAATATGTTTGAAACACAAGGATATAGATAGGAAAAAAGTGAAAGAGTGTTGTGTTAGCAAAAAGAACAAAAAACATTAATGAATGATTGAAAAGATCAAGTCACCAAGACTGCAACTCTAAATAATAATGAATTAAACAGACATTTCAAAATAATGCTGTCAAGTTGATAGACCTTAAATAAATAAATAAATAAATAAATAAACAAATAAATAAATCACAGCTCTATGGTTGTAGGAGAAAGCAAGCACTCATCTCACAAGAGTCATTAACATAGCTATATAGTACACCAGTAAGACTTCAGAAATAACAACACACTTGGAAATTAAATACAAGATTCTGTATGTGCCACAGGTCAAAGACAAAATCTCATGGAAACTGATTAATAACAACAACAATACTAGTAAAACAACCTCAGGGAAAAGCAATTTTATCACACGTGTAAAGTAGCAAACACATCCAGTATTAAGGGAGAACAAAGGCCATATTACTTAATAAAAAATACAGGATAACTCATAAGTTTCAATAATAACGTTCACCCCAAAAAAACTTTATAAAAAAAAAACTAAGTATAAAACTAAGAAAAAGAAACAAGAGACAGCATCAGCAAAACTGAAGTTAGACAAATACTAGAGGCATTCACTGACCCATGCTGAGGCTCTAAAAGAACAGCGAGACGATAAACTTTTAACATCTCTGACAGAAGAGAAGATATAATCTTTCATCCTCAACAATGTATCAGGTCATATAACTACAGACTTTGTAGTAATCAAAATATAAAAAGTAATACCAACTATTATTTACATATAACAGAATAAATCTGTTAACTGTTTAAATAACCCAAACCACAGTATCCTCATAGAATGAGATCACCATTTAGTTACAATTATTTTCATTCTTTGAATATTTTTTGCATGTATAAAATTTATTATGATCATACTAACCCCAGTTCTTATACAGTTCTTCTCAAGACTCTTTTACTATATCCTTTTCCCCAATTTCATGTTCTCTTTGCATCTTTCACTGAATCAAATTAGTGCTATATCATATAAAATTTATGCATCATAACTGTTTAGAAGTAGAATTCATAACTTAAAAACTTATGGCAAATAAAAAATCATTCATGTCCAGATGGTTTTACAGAGAAATTCTGCCAGATGATATTTTTAAAAATAAGACCAATTCACTACAACCTTCTCTAAGTTTATGAGATAGAATACATTTCAATTAATTTTGTAAAATTTTCTTCCCTGTGGTAGCAAAAACTAAACAAAAAATTAGAAATGATAAATTACATATTCATGTGCATTTTAAATGCAGGTTTAACATACCAAAACAAAATATTAGAATGTGAACAAATGCATATTCCCACTATATAAAGTGAGGTATAATCAATGAACTGATATTCATTCTAGGAATGTAAGAAAGTTCAATATTTAATCCTCATAATCTACCATATCAAAGGGGTACAAAAGAAATGTTGGACAAGGTACAGTGTCTTATACATTTATATCTAAATAATGAGGCAGTCTTTTCCAGCTTGAGGTGAACAAAAATGGATCTTCTTCAGCTGCCAACAACATCCTCAAAAGCCTAGAGAGAGAGGGAGAGAGAGAGAGAGAAGGGGTGGATTAGAATAGAGAATGGAGGTGCTCTCCTGTTTTTTAGTTTGTTTGTTTGTTTGGTTTGGTTTGGTTTGTTGATCCTGTTGTTAGTGGTGTCATTATCACTGTCAGATCAATACAAGCTAGCATTTTCATGGAGGGTAAAAGAACATTTAAAAAAATGATCCAAACAGAGTGCCCAGGCACATGGCACCACACCTGGGATGATACTCCTGGGGTATACAAAAAAAGCTGAACAAACCATGGGGACCATACCAATAAGCAACATTCTTTCATGGCTTCTTAAGATCCTGCATAATGGTAGTTCTTTGTTTAGTTCCTACCCTGACCTCTCTTACTGATGTTGCCTTACTTGGACAATAAGTTAAAATACTTTCATTCATGTGTTGTTCTCTGTCATGGTATTTATCCAAGAATTAGAGACCAAACTAAGACAGAAATTGGGTACCAGATTATAGAGTATTCTTGTGATAAACATGACCTTAATTTCTCTGAAAATTATGGTGACATTTGAATTGTGGGCTAGAAAAGCTGCTGAGTGTTCAGAGTTCACTGAGTTCTTCCGTGGGATCATGGCAGATGAGAATGTTGACAATCACACATATGACCCTGGACTGGCCTGTGAAGTTCAGATCTAAAAGAAGTGTCTAACAGTCCACTTATATGATACTTTATATTGATCATCATTGGTATTTAGTGATTGAGAAGACATCAGCATCACTGAGATAAAATCTGGGAATGTTTCCTCAGGGTCAATAAACAGACTCTGATTTGTAAAAAAAAAAAAAAAAAAAAAAGGAGGCACCATGTCATGTTGCTCTCTGAACTTGGGATTGTGTGAGAGTCACCTATGTGGGGTTTGTGTTGCAGGCATGAAAGAGTCATAGAAAGCAACTGAATCAACTATAAAGAAGTGCTGGAATTCCTAAGAGAGGATTGATGTAGTCACAGATATAACAGTTACTTCAGAAACCTCAGGGTACTGACGACAACAGTACCACACATGTCCACCAAGGAAAGTGGTGGGCTGGGGTGAAACTGGCCTAAGCCTACAAGACAAGCTACATACGTTGTAGATACATGAACTAGAAAAAGGAAGCTGTATAAACCCTTTGGAACCCAGATTGTTGTTCCAGGTGTCATATATTGAACTACTTACACTATTGGAAATTGATTTTGCTTTGATTTTCTTTTGACTGTTCTCTGATTCTTCCCATGTTGAACAATAAAGCAAGTAACTTATTTTTTAATAAGATACCACAGTTGAGAAATTTTGCACTTTTAAAGGGACACTGAATATTTTTAAAGACCGAAACTTTTAATGCTATATTTTATTGTTCGATTAATATTAATATGAGATCTTGAGGATAAGCACAATAGGAAAGGTTAAGATTTAAGAGTAGTGTTTTGATCTGTCAAGTTGAAAAGCAATCAATTGTCCTTTGATATGTTTTCAACTTGATAGAAGCTATAGTTTCTAGGAGAGGAATCTCAATTAATAAAACTCTTCCATCAAATTTACTATAGATAAATCTGTACAACATTTTCTTAATTAATGTTTTATTTGTGAAGGCTGGTAGTGCCATACCTGGGCATTTGGTTCTGGAGAGAATAAGAGAATAGGCTGAGCAAGCCATGGGAAAAAAGCTAGTAAAAAGTGTATCTCCACGTGTCTGTTTTAGCTCACTTTCCACCTCCAGATACCTGTTCTGCTTCCGTTCTTATTCTGACTTCCTTCAGTGAATGATTGTTACCTGGAAGAAAATGTGAGATGAAATAAATACTTTCTCTCCAAGTTCTATTTGGTCATGATGTTTTTTAAGAGCTATAGGGACTTTTAAGGCAATGGAACTATATATGGAAACTTTTCAGTACAGATAACTAAAACCAATGAAAATAAGCTCACGGAGAAATAAACCATATTCATGGATTATTAATGACATCACAAAGTATATGTTCTCAGAAAATTAGTATATAAATACTCTGTCCAGTCTCCTCAGCCCATTTTTTATTTTTCATTGTTAATTACTTTCCCAATTCTATATACCCTGTAGGTAAATATTGTCATGATAGGCAATTTAAGAATTTTCCAGAATCCTACCCATGATTTGAGATTAAGAAATTCTTCCTTCCATCATTGTCATTGCTTTCCCTTTATGTATTATTTTTATAACTTAAATGGCAAAATTATTATGAGTACTGCTGAAGAAGAATATCTATTTAGGTTGATAGAGCAGTATATGATACATTATTGCTATTCATACTGATACATGTGGTATCTCAAATGCATATGATAATTTAAGCTAAACTAAACAATGATGTAGAAGCAAAGAAAATGGTGATAAAATTTTAATTAGGTCACAATGAATAAACTAAAAATATTTCTTCTTTAAGAAGACATAATGAGCTATAGTAGGTGTCTCCAGAGAAAGAATTTCTAGAGAAAGAAAGAAATGCAGGCCAACATCTGATCCATTATTCTTGCATAACTCCATTGCTTCATATGACTCATAGTAAATGTTTTATTGTTGTTTGTTGGTTTGCTTTGAAATTTAATGAGCTTATATCTATGAGTTTTCAGAACTGTGTAGAAGAGAATTATTTGGCCTATGTTGCTTTTTTTTTTTTTTTTTGTGGAAACTTCTTTATACATGTCAAAAGGTATATATCTCCCACAGACAAACAAAAACATAATGGAATATGACTAGGAAAGAGTGGGTAGAGGAGGAAGAGGAGAAGAATAAGGAGTCTAACAATGAAAGTATCTATCCATGAGGTGAATTAGAATTTAAAAGTGTGAAGAATGAATTCCAACCAACAAAGTATGCTCATCAAATTCAGCTCAATGAGTCAGACATCAGACTGCTCCTACTCATAGATTCACTGAACTTCTTAGTTTGAAAAATATAATCCAAAGAATGTTTCATTGTAGAATATTATGAGTGTGAAATTCACTACTTAAATACAGTTGGGCAGTAAAAAGCATTTCAGGAAAACGTGAAACATTTTGAAGTCCTTTGCATTAAAAGTAGTTTGTGAACTAACCCTCCTACTTCAGAAAACTAGTTACCAAGCCTACTAAAGGAACACAGGTCCTATATAACTGAGGGTCACTGCTGCACTTCCTCATTCCCATCAAGTGTTACATCATATAGCAGAAGTCAAGTTTAGTAGTTCTTGAAACATTACTTACTAGTGAAAGACTGAAACAAACTCATCAGAATTAAAATGAATAAAAAATTACAGCATATTCACTCAATGGAAAAGTCTTAGAAAATACAAAATCACAAACTATTGCTACCTGCAAAAACATGGATAAGTTCTATATTCTGAATATGCAATATATGTATTTGTGTCTGTGTATAAAGGAATGCATAAATGCTATAATCTCATTACATAATAAATCAGGGTAGATGACTCTTATGCTTTGTATTTACATTTAGAGATGTAAATATAAGTTCAGTACATTGCATATGAACAGTTTCATGAACTACACTTCCTTGTTTTTCATTGAAAATAAGTATTTTGCTATATATTCTCATTATGCTTTTCCCTCCCCACAGTCTTCTGGGATTCTCCCTCCCTCCTGACCTAAATTCACTAGAATAGGACAAAACAAACAGACAAGCAAACAAACAGAAATCCCACCAATCCACAAAGTCAGAAGCCATAGTATATGGACAAAGGAACTGTACCCAAATTTTAAAAAATGCCCTTATAAAACATTATGAGGCAAAGAACCTCAAAGGACACTGATGAGATTGATTGTCTTTGCCATCTACTGCTACACATGGGACTTGACTTTATGCGTGTTTTGGGTTTCAGTAAGACAATATTGTGAAGAACAAATTTTGTTTTTGTGAGAAGTTATCAATCAGAGATTGGTTCTAGGTTAAGCATGAGGGTTTGAGTCCACTTCTCTAGGCAGAGGGAGCTTATCTGGCTCATATCTGTGCAGGCCATGTCCTGTTTTCTTGGTGTCCTCCATCCATTATACCTTTTACAATTTTTCTCCCCCTTCTTCCACAAGGTTCCCTGAGCCCTAAGGAGAAGTATATGATGGTGCTATCCCATTTAAGAACGAGTGTTCCAAGGTATCTCCCTTTCTGCACACTGTCTCTGGAGCCTCTGTGTTTGTTCACACCAACTGGAGGAGGAAATTCTGTGATGATGGTTGAGCAAGACACTGATCTATGAGTATTACAGAATATTGTTAGGAATCATTGTATGGCTAATTTTCATTATCAGAACAGAGGAATTTGGTTTTCCACTAGTTTCCATCTAGTCTCAAATTTTTAGCCACCTGACCAGTTTAAGGTGTGGGTTCCATCGCATGGACTGGGCCTTAAGTCCAATCAGATATTGGTTGGATCATCCCCATCCCACAGTTCTTGTGTCACTTTGTGCTCACATACCTTTCAGGTTGTTCACTGTTTTAGAGCAAAGAACTTATACTTGGGTTTGTGTTTACCTTTCTCCATTGTTAGCATGCAGAATAGCTTCTAATACCATGAACCTAAAAGTCCACGGAGGTGAAGGCTTTACCTTGTCATTTAAACTGAAGCTGGATGATACACATTGTTCATAAAATGAAAGACAATACTTCCAAATACTTCATTAATCTCTGTAATAAACTGTATACTGCTTAGATAGATGGCTTTCTCATTCATTGGTATTGCATTAATCATAGATTTGGCCTGTATATAGAACCTTGGGAGCAACTGGCTTTAAGGTTTAATATATTTTCTTGGGTGGTTGTAATTTCAAGCACAATATTCATTATTTCATTATGTATGCTTTAATCAATGATAATTGTCTTCTTATGCTGCAAATTATAGTACACTAGTAAGAGTATGAAAGTAAAAATTGATTGTCTAGGTTTACAATAACTATATCATATATTGTAGTTTTTGCAGCAAAAGCACGTCTTTCATCTCACTGTTAAAGGGTTTAAAGTGTTCATTTTTATGTTCAGAGTGATGCCAGGCATTTGCGAAATGTTATGGGGAGTGCTATTAATCCTAACAGACTCCAATCACTCACAGAAGCATCAATCCTTAGTGATAAAATATAAGAAGTACATTTTATTACTGTCTCAGCTCTGAAACTTTCAGACATAGTTGATTTTTCTTTGGAAGTTGTGGGTGTATTTTCCCAAAGACCAAGAAGTTGTTTTTTGCTTAATTCTTCAACCATAAGGTGCTCACAGATGCCTAATTACGTGAAGGACATGCTTGGTAAGAGTTCTGTGAAGACACTGCATTCTCTTGGCAGCACAGACTATAAGACTCATTCACCTTCTGGATGAATAACATTTGTTTATTTATTTATTTTTGATATTTCCTCTAAAGGATCACTCTCTTTGATTTTTCAAATGTGGATTCTCTCTGAATAAATTAAAATCCTAATCTTTTTTGTTGAAACACAGATAACAACTTTTTTGCTTAGTATGAATGCCCTGATAAGTATTGGGCATTTTGCAAAATATACTTCTCTATTGGTGTCACATTTCCCATGATAGCATGTGTGCTGAGGATCATTGTTAAAAAAAAAATTATATGGGATATTACACTGAAGGCACTGTCTGTCCCACATCTTTCAAACATGAGCAGATATATTACTATGCTTTCTGGATTGCAAAATCTCATAGTTTTTGTGTGTGTGTGTGTGTGTGTGTGTGTGTGTATATATATATATATATATATATATATATATATATATATATATATATGTTTGAGATATATATATATATTTGTATATATACATATACATAATACACATATATAATATATAAATATATAAGGAAATATATATGCTAATGGTGCATGCAAACTACAGTAGGCATCAAGTGAATAAAATTAATAAAATTATAATTTGAGGAAACAGACACCAAAGCTCGTTAAGATATATGAAGTTCATGCTGAGTTCCAGAATATATGAAGAATGAAATGAAAAAGAAAAGAGGAGGAACCACACTCATCCTAATATCCTAATAGCCATTAAATCAAAGAAAAACTTTTAATACATACCAGGCATAGCTGAGCAAAAATCAATAATGCATGGCTGATAAACAGATGTGTTAAAAATGAAATAAAGGTGTCAGAATCAAATTTGAAGTTTCCCTAAGTATCTAACTAAAGGAGAGAGGAAGAGATGGATGTGGGAGTAAAAGGGGATGGGGCAGGGTGTAAGACAGGAACATAATCTGGTATTGGGTCGGGGAAAAGGACTGAAGCCCTGAAGGCCAGCAGAAATAATGGAAACTGACAACCTCCGGAGGTAGGAGGTTGGAGGGACGCTCCAGAATGTATCAGAGACCTAAGAAGTGAGAGACTCTTGGGATTCAAAGGGAGGGACCTTAGATGAAATGCCCTAGAGTGGGGAAAATAACTTGTAGAGCCCACCCACTTCCAGCAGAAAGACAAGGCATTGAGTGATGGATGGGGGTTGCCATTCCACAGTCAAAGCTCTGACCCATAATAGTTGCTGTCTGAAAGAACTGCGGGGATGGAAATGAAGAGGAGCCTGAGGAAAAGTAGGTACAGTGACAGGTCCAAAGTGGGATCCAGCTCAAGGGGACGTCCCAAGGACTGACACCGTTACTGAGGCTATGGAACGCTCACAAAAAGAAACTTCAAGACTGCCCTCCAGAAGACCCAGCAAGCAGTTGAAAGAGTCAGATGCAGATATTTGTTCCCAACCAATGGACAGAAGCTGCTGATCCCTGTGGTTCAATTAGGAAAAAAACTGGTAGGAGCTGAGGAAAAGGATGACCCTGTAGGAGGACCAGGAGTCTCAACTAACCTGAGATCTCTCAAACACTGGACCACCAACCAGGCAGCAATACACCAGCTGATGTGAAGCCCCCAACACATATACAGCAGAGGCCTGCCAGGTCTGGGTTCAGTCAGAGAAGATGCACCTAGCCCTCAAGTGATTGGAGGCCCCAGGGAATTTAGAAGTCTGGTGGGGTGAGGGGTGGAGACATCCTCATAGAGACAGGGGTCAAGGAGGAGGTATGGGGTGTGGAGCAGTCAGAGGGTGGACCTGGAGGGGAATAAAATCTGAAGTCTAAAGAAAAATAAAAAAGAATGAAGAAATTTATTCTCCAGACAATATAAAGCAATTATACTTATTAAGGCGTTTATTAAGTTATGGATATGGAAAAACTGCTTTGTTGGTATAGTTTTTGGTTCATAAGATGATGTGAAGTCTCTAATTCAGTTAAAAGAAAATACATCTTTATGTAAAACGAAGAATTGTCTGTGTATGAACATTCAAATGTATATAAGTAAATGTGTTGACATATTAGAAAGTGTCCCCTTGTGACTTTAGCAAGACTGGAATTCTGTCCTCAGCATCTACCAATGTTCCCAGAGTGAACCACAGCATCAGAGACAATGCCTAGCTCATGAAGGTCTTCTCTGCCTCCAGTTCTGGCCTCTGTGTGGGAACCCATGATGTAGACTGGAGAATGTTGTACCTCCTAAATTCAAGCCAGGGGCAGCTTAGGGTAAAGGTCAGCATAGCACAGCAGCTGGATGAGTCCACGTGTCACTGGGACACCTGTCCTCTTGTTTTTATAGGCTTCAACATATCACTTGGGTCAAAGTACACACCTGCATCAACAGAAGATGATTCCAGGATACAGAAGGAAAGAACAGAGGATTATATAAGATACTCTTACTTCTCCCAACTATGAAGCCTGCCCCTGTGCCCTAACATGGATTGTCAAATTTCTCAATCTAGACGACCCCTTATTAGAAAGCAGCTGTTAAAAAGCAGGACCCTTTTCCTTGGAACACCACTCTGCAACAGCTTGGCTCAGTCTCTCCTGTCTTTAAACTCACCCCTGGGAAGCCTGAGATTATTTCCTGGGATCTGTTGGAAGGTATCAAAGGCATTTTGCTGTCCGCAGTGGGCTCTTTGCAAGGTTTTTATATGTGAGTCTTTCCACAGAACTAGCTAAAATGTATAAAGAATGAAGAATTCCTAATAAAGAGGACAACTGTGAGATTGGACTCTGGAGCTAAATAGCCTTAGGACTGAAACCCATCCTGCCACTCACTGAGTAACACTGAAAATTAATTAGCCGCTTGAAGTCTGTCTCCTCACCTGTAAAATGCAGCCATTACATAAAAACTGCCCAGGGACTCATTATAACTTCACGAGGCAGTGACTTTCTTCACTGACGGATCCTTGGCATCTGCAGCTTAAACTGCAACCTGACTGCTGCTCGATGAATCCAGAGCACAATGCCTGTAAAATGGAAATCACACAATTTCATTAATATCCATTGTCACTTTATTGTTACACATGAACAACTGCAGAAATAATAGCAGTAAAGTGGGTGATTTAGAAAATGCCAAAGAATGTAGCATGCTTTTATCTACAAAGCATCATAGCGCTACCTTTTTCTGGAGGACAGGACCTCATTAAGGATCTATAGTCCTCTCTTCTTTCTACTTATCTATAGATTTATTTCAACCAGAAATATATGCTGAATCTTGTCAAATCCTATTTTAGGGTGAAAAAATACAGGTTTTGCTTCCTAGAACTGATAACACTAACATGACTACACTTTGTTTCAAATCACACACCAAAGAAAACATCTACAGGAAGTTGGAATGTTGTGTCATATTGATAATTTTATAATTGATGATGTTGTACCTGTTTTTTAAAGATGTTTTATATCTTTTTAAATAAAATCTCTAAATACTTCCCTGTTGGAATTATTTTGACCAAACATTTGAAGACTGGTGTTGTTTATGTTCAAGAAGTATGTACTAAGTTTTGACATTTCATTTTTGGCTAAAAAGCCTTTGCCCACAAAGTTGTTTTTCTATCTCCACTACATTTTTTTTCGATTAGCGTTCAACTTTTCTAATGTTGTTTCTGTTACAGAGCCATTGCTCATTTGTATTTTTGCATAATTTTATGCCATTTTTGAAGTGTTATTATTTCTAGAGAAAGCAAAGTAATATCTTGAAGCAATAATTAAATTTGTATTTTTATCTTATTCATTTGTTTGAGGGATTTAATTTTTAAATTTATATATATTCATGCTTACTGGTGCCCTCAGAGGACAGAAGAATGTGTGAAGTCTCCTGGATCTGAAGTTACAGGTAGTTGTGAGCTACCTGACATGGATCCTAGAAATTGAACTAAGGTTTTCTGGAAAACAGCTGAGCCATCCCTTCGGGCCCCTGTATTTTCAATGTTTAATGTTATTTAAGTAATTACTTTAACATTATATCTTTCTTTGAAAAACACTAGTCATGAACAGATGTGAATATAAGAAATAGGAAAACCTGATATTGGGATTTGGTCTAGTCTATGTGACAGTATATGTCATGTTCTATGCGTGATCTTTCACTCCAAAACCATTGATTTGCTGCCTGTGGTTCTGATGGGATGAAACACTGTACATGATAAATTATTTATGCTCTTATAACAGACTTACCAAAATATTTTCTTTTCAAAATTTACTCTCTTTTCAAAGAATGCAGTAAATGGTTAGCATGGATGGTCGCCTTCAATGAGGTATTAACATATTGGAAATAATAATGCACTGTTAGGAAATAAAGTCCTATTTTTATAGACCTCATTTGTTCTACAAATAGTTAGTACATGAAGACTCTAGTGAAAGACAGAAACTGACAGGATGTTGTAGAAGAAAATTTGAAACACTATTTAGCAATATGGAACAGAATACAGATGGACACAATAGAAGATAAAACATTTAGAGAAATTCAGTTAGAAATGAGAACTTAGGACAGAAGACACAGAAAGATGGGGGTGTCAGGAAAGGCATATTTGGAATCAGGTGAATCCTGGAGAACTGTGGCACAAAGGGAAGCAACAGAACCTTGAACTGAAGGTTCTCAGAGTCCTGGAGAGTCCTGAGAAAAACATTCAGTGCAATCTAAACTATAGAGGAAATCCAAGACATTTCCTGAAAGGAGAATGGGATTTAGTGCACAGTTGGTTATGCTGGAGATTAAGTCTGAGAGAATTCTGACAGAGCTATTACGGTATTATGAGTCTCCGTTTTCAAATTTGCAAAGCAATTCTGAGAAGATTCTAAGCTCAACTGATTCAGAACAAACACAAGTTCATCAAGACTGATGGTATTGATTGAGTATAATTATTTTACAGTCTCTTCATTGAATTAAATTAGCATCTCCAGGTCATGTTTCCCCTCCCCGCATCCACTCCCGCCCACCGATAGTGGCTCTAGGCTGGAGATAGGGCTACTGCTACTCTCATGAACCGTGATAAAAATAACAGCCACAACAAAAATCCTTTCTTGACATCTGGGTAAGACAATTTGAAAAATATCCTTACTCTGAAATGTCATTTTTAAAAGGAAGAAAGTACTCATAAAATTCAATTGTGTGTCTATGAACTAAGAAGAAACTAAATTGTTAAAAGATGTCTATCCGCTTGGATAAAGATATGAGTTCATAGATGGGCTTCTATGTTCTCTCAGAATATCAGGAAGGGAGAGAAATCAGAAACTGTGCCAGCAACTGACCTTTTCAATGAATGTTCAGTTAGTTCTGATGTGTACCACCTAAAGGACAGAAGTATTATGAGACACAAAATTCTGACACCCACCTTCCTTCTGCACTATGTCCAAAGAAATATCTGATTTTTAATAAAAACAACAAGGCAACCAAGTATTAAGGAGTTTTAGAAACTTACTTTGTCCTTGTATCTTAATAGCTCACAGATCATATTTCTTCTAGAACTATTATGAATATTTTCATTTGTGTGCCAATCATTTCTATTTTTTATGTTTTCAGAGTTTCATCTACATGCATGCAATACTACGATGATCTGTAGTCTCATTGTGCTCGTTTGTCTTTTCCGTCCAGCCACCTACTCCCTGTATCCCTTCCTGACTTGTATGGGTTACTTTTGCTCCTTAAATTTATCTCTTCCCATTCAGTCCTCAGAGAGCATCGTAAAAGAAATACTGCAAGAGTCTATGGGTTGAGGAGGAGTGGGGCATAGTGAGCGTGAAATGCTACTTCTGAACACGGATATTGTAACCGTACACTCACAGCAATGGTGATTACTTACACAGGGCTGTGTCTGTTTATGACCCATCTTGGGTGGACAAAGGGCTCTTAAGACTGTAAATTTCACTTTTATTCACCTGAAGGAATTGTCATCTGGAGGCTTACTGCCAACATCTGCTCATCTTGGCCTAGTCCTGAAGCTTCTGTTCTCCACTTACTGCTCAATAAGCTCACTCTTTCTGAGTTCTTTCTGAACTCTGGTTGGCTGATTAAACTCAGCTGTTCTGGCTCAAACTCCTCACCAGACAGACTGATTCAATTTGGCTTCTCTCAGTTTCTCCTGAATTGCTCTGATTGGCATCAAACTAACTCTGTCCATCTGTTCTGGTTTATTCTGTCTTCACCTGTGAAGAGCTTGCTCTCTCTTAAACGTCTCTGTAAAATGCTCCCAGTGAAGCTGGCTCCTCCTCTTCTCCCGTCCCCCTCCCTCTCTCTTTCCCTCCCTCTCTCTCCTCTTTCTTCTGCTATCTCTATATTTCTAAAGTAGCTTCCATTTCCTCTCCTTGTGAAATTTAGATTCTCCACTCCTATTGGTCAAATCTTTCTCTGATTCATCACCTTTTGTGCCACTCAATTAGACATCACTTTCAAATATGGGTGCTTCTTTCTACAAACTGTCTTTAGCTTGGTTGTGTTGAGAGGTCAGGCATGCCACAACTAGACTCATGAGATTCCAGCGTGGGGGATGGCTCTGCCAATCCACCATGCTGCATCCACAAAGCTTGGCTGAACCCCAGACAATATCTTCTAGACTCGCGGTACCTGGTAGAATGAGGACTCTTAATGCTTAAAGAGTATTCAATAGATTTATATATTTGGAAATGCTCGATTAACAAGATGCCCACACAATTAGAATTGTTACTCAATATCTAACCTTTTGATAAGTTGCTACCCGGGATTGCTCTCCAACCATCCATCCTCATCCATGGTCGATAGCCTCTTCTCCCCTTTGCTCCTCCCCTCCCTCTCCTTCTCTCCACACAATTCATTCACTGAGTATCACTGCATATACAATGTAGCAGTAGCAGGAAAATTTCGTGCTACACTTTTACTCTGAAATGTCATTTTATGAGAAAAAAATAATGTACTCATAAAATTCAGTGGTGTGTCTATAACTAAGAAGAAACTAAATTGTTACTAATTAGTCTACTATTTGGATAAAGATATGAGTTCATAGATCGGCTTCTATGATCACTCAGAATATCAGGAGGGGAGAGAAGTTAGAAAATATGCCAGCAACTGACCATTTTAAAGAATGTTCAATTAGTTCTGATGAGTACAGTCTAAAGGATAGGAATATTGTAAGACACAAAATTCTGACATATATAATTCTTATATATATCACTGATATACGTACATATCCTTAAATACACATGAACAACTTAATCTACATCATGTTACTGTGTATATGTGTTTTCAGGTATGACCATTTGATGTCTTGCAGTCAATTGTGCTTTTTCTTATAGAAGATTGCTTCTCCAGCTCACAGCATTTCTCAGGTGCCTAGAGTTCTTTGTCAAAGGTCAGGACCTCGTGATGAATTATAGTTAATTTTCAAGTAAGATTTCAATACATGGGTGTTGATAAGCAAAATCACCAGAGAGTTGATCACTGTGGCAAGAAACAGTTGTTTAATTTGTCTAGATAACATTTACAAATTTTTCCGTAGTGTTTGAGTAAAGGTTTACTTTTGACTGACTAGTCCAAATTTATTTTTTCAATATCAGTGTTTTAGCAAAATTTTTTCAGAGTGAGTATTATGAATCCCACAAGTAGACACCAACGGACTACCATGGGATTCTCAAAGTCAGAATTTCTTTCTAGTGATTGGAAGTATTTAGTTTCCTTCTCCATTCACTCCCACATACATTTCAGTGTTTCCTAGAATCTGATAACTCCATCTGTCCCAAGAGAGATATGAAGAGTTAATAGCAAATTCTAACTCTTTTCTAAGCCAAACAATATGTACATGTTGCATGTGTGCACACACATGTATGTGCGTGCATGTGTGTATGTGTATTGATGAATATTTCTATTTGTATAGGATAGCCATTTTCACATGAACTAACTTTTGAAGCCCTGTTTCAACTCATTTATTAAAATAATGATAGTAACTTATCGTGGTAGCACAAGTTTTAATCCCATTACTTGGGAGTCAGAGATAGGCAGTTTTATATAAATTCAAGGTCAGAAAGTTCTACATGTCAAGTTACAGGCAATCTAGGACTACATAGTGAGGAAGAAAAAAAACCAATGACACAGTTGATCTGACAATTGTTAGTGTGACCTTTGATCTTAGAAGAATGCCTAGTACAAACACACAATTGCATATGTTCCTGTAATATGTCCTAAACAATCAAATTATTTAATTATTATAATGTGATTTTTATTTGATTGTGGATGATTATTTCAAAGCTTATTGAATCAAATTCAGTTAAATCTCCTAAAACTTTTGTATTAAATTTAGTATGAATTAATTTTCATAAACTTTAGTATTAAATAAATAAAATAGATAAGATTTAGTCACATGAAAGATGGGTACTTAGTGATAGAAAATTGTTGAACAGAATAACATTTCTTAATTTTTTTCTATTTTAATTATGTGTTGCTGGGGGTGGGGTATGTGCATGTGGGTGCAGATCCCTATGAGTCTGGATTTATAAACAGTTATGAGCCTTCTAATTGGATGCTGTTAAATAAACATATCTCTTGCCAAAGTAGTATGTACTCTGAACCATTGAACCACCTATCCATCCCACAACATACCACTTTCTTCAATGTAATGAAATTTATATGTATTTAGTTGCTGTGCATTTCATAATTGTGTAAGAAAAAGTGAACATAATCACATTCTCAAAAGAACTGAGTATCTTTGCTGGGCAGAATGTTTACCTTCAGATAACTCCATGTTCCTGAGCGACTTTGGCCACACTACACTGTTCTTCTGTGTTTTGCTTGGATTCTCCACTATTTTGTCTTCACCTGGAAAAGATACCTGAGACATCATTTTCAGTCCCATTTTCATGTTCATGAACTGGTACTCAGGAGCCAAGGAGAAACTGCTACAGGGCTTCTGGATGAGGTCTCCAGCAGCTCCTTCTTATGGTCATGTGCCTGACCACAGTCTCACTTCAGCTTCTGTGCCTAGGGAAAGCAAAACTAAGAACATGAGAAATAGAAAATTCACATATCTCTAAAACTCTTTAAAAATAAAACTTAAAAAGAAAAAAAAAAAGAAATGTTATATCCAAAAAGTGATTTCTTAAGTCCAAATAGGAGCAGTGCTGGTTGGTATGGTGAGTCAGCCTGCAGTAGTTTTAAGATGGTGAGCACTGTGGAGAGACCTTGCACTTCTGTGGATAGTAGAGCAATACATGAGATTTGGAAGGTGGTCAGTATAGAGTGATCTGTTCTTCCCAGATCATCCTTGTGCCAGAAAAACCCCTATTCCTGAAGATATGAGAGTTGAAATTATTTCAGTCCAAGACTTCTCAGTTAGGGAAGATATGAGATTTCATATATATGACCTCAAATTTTCCTAATTCAGGACAACTTAATTTTTTAATAAAACTATTGTAAAATTATAATAAACAACATGTACAAAGCATAGAAAGATCAGGAGTAGCTATGTATACCTTTAAACCCAGCACTTGGGAGGCAAGAGGTATAGATCTTAGTGAGAGAGACGTCAGCCAGGTCCCAAAGAGTGAAGGGAGGATAACCAGGAAACATTGGAGGTTGAAGCAATGTTCATTGACTGGGATAAGGTGTGCATATGCACAGTTTCCATTCCAAATTGAATCAGTGCTGACAGACGTTCTACTGTCAAATGACTTTCAAAAATGCTACTTAAAGTAACATTATACAGCAACGGCTCTACAAAATACTCAGAAGCACTCAGTATAGTGATGGATGCTTGAGATCCGAGAACTCA
Organism: Rhabdomys pumilio; assembly: GCA_030674055.1. NCBI lineage: Eukaryota > Metazoa > Chordata > Mammalia > Rodentia > Muridae > Rhabdomys > Rhabdomys pumilio. Next base: position 3,848,332 of record JANHMN010000013.1, on the reverse strand, counting down.
TCAACTCACAATTGAAGTCTTTGCAGAACTATATAGGAAACTCTTCTCTCAAAACAAAACACAGGAAGAAAACATCGCATATGTTCCACAAGACTGCATTGTGTGGCATCTCAGTATTCATATTTTCACATATTTACATATTGATTTTCAGTTAATTATCAAATTAGGTTGTCACTGTAAGTAAAGCCTTTAAGTAAATCTAAAATACCTACAGACAGAACTAAAGTCACTGTTGTCTCATTCTCATCCTCCTACGTTCAGTCAGTGGACAATACTTAGAACTAGGTTTTATGAATACAGTATATACTTTGTAATATTACTACAAAGATATGTATCTATAAATAAATATACTTTATCAATTACACAAGTTATAAATCTGCTGACAAATTCATCTACTTAATATATATTACTGTTTTACTGTAGATCAAGAAAAGTTCAAAGAAATTTAAACATGAATAGACCTAAAAGTTAAAAAAAAAAAACCAAGATTTTCTTATAGAAAAAATTAACTTCAAATAAAATTTGAGATTCATAAAAGCCAGAAACTTATTTAATGATACCACAGTTTCATACTTCAGATTAAAGGCAGATCTGATGAAATAAGTTATGCTACTAAATATCTATTCAAACCTAATGATGATTGGCAAGGGCTATCTCCTTGAGACAGACAACAAAGCACAGAAATTGAGTGAACGGCCCTAAGGACTTTAGGCCTTTGCTTAAGATTACCTGCCCTTAAAAAAGAGTGTTATATGGTTTAAGGTTTTGTCGAAACAACAAAATGTTGGATTAAGGGGTTGTACAAACAATAAACACCTGGTTGATAGTCAATCATTGTTGTAACTTTCCACATTCCCAAAATAGGCACAGTAGGACTCCAGCCTACAGTTCTGTACTAATCTTGACCAAGGGAAGGGTTGGGTATGTTAGTTAATTTTCCCAGGGCTGTGACAAAAACAAGGATCAAATAAAAAAGGAAGCAAAATGCTCAGATATTTTTGAATACTAGAAACAAATCAGAGTGGTTGTGATGCACGTGGTAAAAGAAACAGAAAATTTACAAGAGGGAACATCCATGCTCTGAGACAAGTTTCAGTTTCCATCACACTGGATTGAGAAGTGTGATTGTTAGTATTAGTTTCAAAGTGGCAGAATTCAGAACGCCCTGGGAGCTTAGCCTCTGTACATACCTGAAAAGAGTTATCTTGATAGTATCAATTGGTGGGAAAATCTGTCCCCTAAGTAGTACCATTCCCTCACTGTGATCCTAGACTGCGTAAGTGGAGAAGAGGAAGTTGGCAGAGCATGACTTCATCTTTTGCTTTCTCGTTGTAGATGGGATATGACCAGCTACTTCAAGCTCCTGATACTTTGAATCCTTTGCCAAGATGGACAGAGCCCTTGAAACATGAGTCAAGATAAACTTTTCCTCATTAAGTTGACTTAGCTAGGGTGTGATATCAAAGCAGCAGAAAATACAATCAACAAAGAAATTGGCATTGGAAAGAGCAGTTATGGTGATAAATCTAACTGTGTGGGGCTTGGAACCTTAGAGTATTTTATGCTGTGATTATGGAAGTATTTGTTATATTGATGAGAAAGATATAAGCATACTAGACACAGGCTAAAGGGATGTTTCAGGAGTCTGAAAGATAGTAATGTTGAAAGAAACATGGACAGTAAAAAACAGGATCATCAGGTTTCAGAGGAAAGGAGACTCTATAACTGGAGTTTACTTGCACAAGGAGATGCAGACAACAAAGCACTAATTTACTGTTACAGATTAAAGTTTAATATTAAAGAGGAAACTTGCTGCTCAGCAAGAACCCATCAAAGGCTCCCATTTACCAAAATGAAAATTCATGTGAAAAAGGAAAAATGTAGCTGAGGGTTTCTCTGCTCCTCAAAAGCAACCTCCTGGGAGGTCATTCCCCAGACATCGAAAGTTCCACTAGTGCTCTCCGTGATACTAGCTTTGAAGGTATGACAGACATAAGACTGAAGAGTCATGGAACCTTTAGAATAGACAAGGCCTGATAAAGGGTGCTAGAATGGTAGTTTCTTCAAGGATGCCATGAGATTACATGATGTATAGGCCTAGGTTTCAGTAGAGACATGAGGATATTAGAGATGACAGGACCATGAAACATTCACCAGGCAGAACTTTCACAGGCATGGAATGGAGCTGGTTTAGGAAGAAATTTTTCTCTACTCCTTGGATGAAACTACTAGACATTTTGGAGTCCAGTTGATTGTATTATGAGTCCCAAGTACCAGACATGGATGGAGCTTCCAGATTGGGTGTTTCTCTGCTAGGTTTTGGCCTTACTTTGGTGAGATTTCTTGCTAGGTTCTGAAGATTCATACCTTTTATTCTAGTAGCAATGTTCACTGTGTGAGCCACATATTCAATGCATGTGGCTTATTTTCCTGTACTTTGTAGAAAGTCATTTTTAAAAGACTTTATAAATTTAAAATATTAGATTTATCAAAGAATATAGAGACTTGTACAATTGGAATGAACATATTTTATATTTACAACATGGTTGCAAGACCATGGGGAAAAGGTGAAGGATGGTGGCTTTAAAAGGACATATTTGGATGTTGATGAAAGTGTTATGATGCAAAGTGACAGTTGTCAACTTAGTGAAAATCTAGAGTCACCTTGCAGATGTGTCTCTGGGCATGTATGTAAGAATTTCACTGGTTGTGTTAATTGAAGTAGGAAGATATGACCACTATGAATGATGCCATTCCTTGGCTGGGAACCTGGATTCTATCAATGGAGAAAAGAGGTGAAAAGCAGCATGAATTCATTACCTGCTTCCTGATTGCTTATACAGGTTAGCCGATTTCAAACTCTTACCATCTACAATTCCTTGTCATGAAAGATTATAACATTGAACTGTGAGGTAGACCTTTTCTCCTTCTACTATGGAAAATGTTCCATAGATCTTTCCCCATTAAATTGCTTTTGTCAGGATATTTGATCACAACAATAGGAAAGAAAACTAAGTCTCTCGCTCTCTTTCTTTTTCTGTCTCCTCTCTCTTTCACACATACACCACGAAAAACATTTATCTCAGGTATTGTTTATAATGTGTAAGAGAAGCACCAGCTTTCACTGCAATGATAGAACACTGTCATGAAGCCAGTTGAAGTTTGACTATAGTAATATCATGGAACAGAAAAATAAATGGATTTTCATATGTTACTTGATTGTTTATAAGAATGTTGGAGAGAAGCTAGTAATTTATAGTTTTGGGGTTTAAGCAGCAAGAACTGCCATTATGACCATTGACGTCTGATGAGTGTATGCAGGAATAAGGAAATAGCCCCGAGTGCTCTTCTAGACAGGCAAGAAGTGAGAATCCTTTAAACACTGAACAGAACTTGAAGTAGATGGTTAGGAAAGTAGTATATCATCTATTATCCTTCAGGAAAAAAATTATAAGGATGTTGTGGTGAGCATGAGCTTCTAGAATTTGTTTAGTATTGTGTTAGGAATGACACAAAGCAAGTAAAAGTAGTTTATAGCAGAATCATAGGATTAATAAAAGGAAGGAAGAAGGAAGGGAGGAAAGAAGGAAGGAAAGAGGAAGAAGGAAGGATGGTAGGAAGGAGGGAGAGAAGGCAGCAAAATGTAGACACAGACAAATTTGATGAAGGAGGATGAGCCAGTACTGAAATGTTTCTGGGCAGATGAATCTTAGGAAGAATGCTTCTGGCAGTTCTGAAAGTGAGTGAATTTCATTTTCTGTTAAATGCAAAGTTCTGAAGCAAAGATTATAGATGAATAAAGACATGTAGACGTGACTTTTATGAGGGGAGATGAAAAATAGATTGATAGCCGAGATACCAGATCAAGTGATCTTCCCTGTGATAAATGTTGGAGTATATTTCATATACTTGAGAACAAGGGTCCTATAGAAAATTATGATGGAAACATTTCTGAGAAACTGAGATCCAATGAACTTCAGCTTCCGTCTGAAGTGGTTTCCATAATATGAAGTCAGGCTCTGTTGTATCAGCACCACAGAAAGCGAGGCCGGTTGAATTTACATAATGCAAGATGAGTATTTTCTTATTCTTGGAACAGTTTTGATGGTTCTTAAGCTATTTTTCATTCAATTTTAATCTTTTATCTGGATAATATAATCAGGCTATCTGTGCATTCATACACTTATTGAATGCAGCTTTACAGAATCATTATTATTCATTACTACAAAGTTTATGACTGGCTACAACTCAAACACTTCGGTGATATCCTTCGTTAAACTTATTTTATTTATATACATCGACCTCAGATTCCAGTCTCCTATTCATAAAAACGTATTTCTGATGACAAATTGTCTTCTGGTTTAGAACTACCTGCAGCAATGTTCCTCTGCTCTGGCAGCATATTTGGACCATTTGGGAGCTTTAAAAAATGTCAATTTCCAGTCACAAATAACAAGTAAATTGAATATCTAAGGGTAGTAAATTCTGTGAGTCTCAGATGACTCTAATATACCACAAACTTGGAAACCATAGACCTGTGCCAGAAATAGATTAGTCTTTCTTTTGCCATTTATTTATTTATTTATTTATTTATTTATTTATTTATTTATTCCTTTTGTTTTTTCTCTCTCTCATCTCCTCCCAGATCTACCCTACATCACTTTCCACTCAACTTCTAGTTGTATCTAACAAAACTAAAACAACAAACAATAACAACAACAAATCACCACCATCCGAATAGACACATGGAGTCTGATTTAAGTTAGCCAACTATTGCTGAGCATAGAGACTGACCTGGGTTATAGTTGAAATATACAGTGTGACTTTTATTACACAGTTTGTATACATTTCTCAAGAATGGACACACACATCAGAAATCTAGGAATACATATAAAGTCCCAGAATGCTCTTAATAACAATCTGTGCTACTTTACTGAGATACCCAGAAGGAAATACTCTTATCGCTTTAACAGATTTTAACATTCTAATACTGTTTAAGACTTCATACTTCTTCACTGAAATAGTGATCGCTTTTCTTTTTGAGACCAAGTTATTTCTCTACACTTCCTGGATGACCTTGAGTTTATAGAAATCCTCTAGCCTTATCAGATGCTAAGATCACAGGCATTCACTACCACACCCAGTTTGCATTAATACTCTTCTTCTTCCAGATGGATGATATCTTATACCATACTTAAGAAATGGAGCATGCCCTTACCACAGGTTTTGACAATGAGTGCGACATGAAAGCATAGATTTACAACATTTATTTTATGATTAATTTGTGGTTAATGCATAAAGGTCAGGATCATACACAAGCAGATGAGCTGAGAATACCACATATTTTATTTGTAGTAAGACTTAACTGCCCCAGTTTCCACATTCCAAAGAACTCAAAGGGAACAAAATTTTCAATTGGCTTTTTTCACTTTGGATTGTGTGACTCTTTTCCAACTTCTAAAAGTTCTGCAAGAATCCTTTGTAAATATGCATTTACTTTTTGATTCAAAGAATTGATGTGAGCATTAAAATAAATATTTTGAATTTTTTATTAAAATTGTCACTGTAAATGAAACCCAGTATTAAGCAGTACTTTTTCCAAATCTGTGGTCATTACAGGATGAGATTCTACCAAAGAACAATATGGAGAGGAAGAAGAAAACATGCAACCATTGAAATTAATAAAGAAAGTGTCTAAAGTTTATAGAAATAACAGCCTTTTAACAATATCACAGTACTTGCAAACTCTTTTGTGTAACAGCTTAAATATTCAAAAGAAGCTATAAAGTGCAGTAAGATTGAACAGGAACCAATCCAAGGTATGATATTATGAATTATGCAGGTGCATCTGGGGTACCTCACACACCTGTCAGCAGTCATTTCTGTACATTTGTATACACATTTCTTTAACTATCTGCAGAAAGAGAAGCACACACATTTATAGCTGTGTATGTTCTCATTAAGGAAAGAAGTTTAAAGCAGCAGTTAAGTTAAATCACATTTGCAAAGTTGAATAATCAAATAAATGCATGGTTCTCCAATAGGCTTATGATATCAATACTATTTAGAACTCATTAAAAGAGAAACTGGCTTAATGGTAAAACTCTTTCCAATGTAAACATGTTAGATTAAGTGTTTATTTGGAAGTGTTGCTTTGATTTCTCATTTTAACTAACTGTATCTATGAGGTGATTCCAGCAGAGATCAAATACCCTAAACATGGGCTCAGCTCAGAAGTGGCAGACTAACCTAGCTGGGCAAAGAGAAAGTCAAATTGTACCAACATTCCACTTCATCAGCTTCCTGTCCTACAATGATCTCTTATATCCAGAACCAGGGGCCAAAATAATGGTTTTATTTTTCCCTTTTAAGTTGCTTTTATGTCAGGTATGAGGTCCCAGAGAAACAAACAAATAAATACATAGAAAATCATAAAAAAAAAACCATTTTGTAACAAAACTACAATGGGTTGAGGACTGCATAAAGTAACTCCAGATTCTCTGAGAGCATTGTGGATTTAACCACTGATGAGATCTCTCTGGCAGTCTTCTCCTCTTTCTCCTCCTCCAAATTTTTCTCCTCTCCAATTCTCCTCAATTCCACTTCCTCCTCTTTCTCTTTCATGTCTTCTTCCTCCATTTCCTCTTGTTCTCCTCTTCTCCCTCTTATTCTTTTTGTCCCCTTCTTGATCCTTAAATCAGTTCACAGCACTGCATCTTCCATGATGCTTTGGCACAGCTTCGCTCCCATGGGGGACTCATCAATGTGTTGATTTATAGAGCAGCCCAAGTGAAAAGGCTGAAGTCAGTTGAGATGTGAAATCTTAGCGATGAGATGCAGAAGTCTTACATATACGTCCTTAGAGCAATTTACCATTCATAACTATTATATGCCAAGTAGCAGAAACAAATTTGCCTACATGATTAAACTTGGGAAGCTGAGATGAGAAGGCTATATTTGATTACTAATCTGAATCTACTGTAACCATAAGCAATATAACCAGCTTCCGAAGCCCATAAAAAAGGAAATCATAATGGACTTTTATCATTGACAATGTTTGAGGTATCATGAGGAATGACTTCAAAAGTTGCAGCAGATGGAATTTATCACCATCATATTGACAATAGAAACTGAATTTCCAGATTCTTTAAAGAGAAGTCACACCCCAAAGAATCATATAATGAATGCTGTTTTTGAAAGCTAAGTTGCTAATATCTTTATATTTATTTCTACTAGTTAGAAAACTGTCACAGCATAGATCCTTAAATTCGAAAAGTAACAACCGTCAGCCCACCCATGAAGAGGACTGATGCATATTGTATCATAAGATTTTTTGTGAACACTAGTGTTCATATGGCTGTCTGAGTTCTTAGGTGCTGACAAGTGTGCACACCAATTACTAAATTAAACTATGTGCTATTTTTTAAAAAAGAGGTATTTAACTGAATGAATTTTCAATGGGACAAATATGTGATTCTAAATATTATACTATCCAAATCATATTTGATACAACAACTATCACTTTATTTGTAATTATATTAGGGCAATTGTATCTGCTACTGTACTACAGAATGGACAAAAATGCTGACAACTAGAGTACACACTTTACATTTCTGATCCCAAAGTGATATGACCTTTTGTTTTTTTCCTTTTCAAGACAGGGTTTCTCTGTATAGTTCACTCTGTCCTCGAACTCACTCGGTAGACCAGGCTGGCCTCGAACTCAGAAATCTGCCTGCCTCTGCCTCCCAAGTGCTGGGATTAAAGGCGTGTGCCACCACTCTACAGCCGTGATATGATCTTTAAAATAACTGGTTTAAATATACTGCCAGGGTGAAATGTCATTTTGTTTTAAAAATGTGGAAGCAAGTGGGTTGCACTGCTCACGTGTGAGCAGAATGTATTATGCTAGCCATAAAAATCATCTTCCAGAGGATATTATTTCAATTGTGAATTACAATTTTTGGTAATAAAAGTACAACATTAATTTGTGATGTTCAAATAAGGAATACCAGGGCTTTAGACATATGTTTCATGGAAAGAATATTATCTTTGTTTAGAGGTTTAGAACTATCCTTTGTAAATAAGCACAGCACTAATGTAGCTGGACATACCAGCAACACATTCTGCCCCAGAGTATTCATGATGGGGTTTAAGTTTTCTGACTTTGAAGGCATGGTGGCATGGTTGTTTCTGCCATGAAAGTATTAGGGGTCTTAAAGAATTAGTACAAAATCAAAGCTATGATCCTTACAGGCTGGGAAAAGGGACAGTGTGACTATATTGATAAGAAGAACAGTGGTATAGCAGCTCTGAGGCTCTCAGGTGGCATCTACATAACCAGCTGATCTAGAGGGGGCACGGAGACAGAGAATCAAAGAGTCCCCATGTTTGCTGGGAAACTTCATGTACAAAAGACAACTGAAAATACTTTCCTGGGAGACCAGAGAGATTTCCTTGCAATTCTGTTTGATTTAGAGAGAAAAAATATTCATATAGAAAACCACTTTCTTTTTAATTTGTATGGATTGGAATATGAGTGATGTTCCCATTGAGCAGGACATAGCTAGGTACAGAAGGAAAAGGATGTGCTCACTTTGGAAACCCGATATATATCAGGTTCTAGACAAAGCCAGAAAGGAAAGAACCACGTTTCACGAAAGGACAGACTAGCTGACTGTGAGTTTTACTTAATGGTGAAACTTTTAAAATTATGAAGCATTCACAATACAGCTAATCTTGCATATTTCCTAAAGACATTTCAGAGTTTTAAACTAGCAGAACTCCTTATGAATTACAATGAGCATAAAATGATGTTGCAAAGAAATCTGTCTGATGAACAAGAAATATGATTTCATAAGACTCAGCGGATACTGACGCTGGGATTGCTAACTTTTTAGACTCTGAAAACAAGATAAAACACAAAAAATAATTTCTTACTATTTCAAAATGAAACTCATGAAAGAGAACATAAAAAGTTGAGCTTTTCAACTCAGCCTCAAAACATACTTTGGAAAAAGTGTAGTTTTAAGATTAGATCTCATTGTATATTTACATGTACTAGTTTGACACTTATTAAGAATCTTAGAGATAATGAAAGAAAATTACCTTACTTCAAGAGTTAACTATTTTTCAGAGAAAGAATTCATTAAATGCCAGAGGATCTCCAAATATTTTATTGAACATTTACTAAATAAACACCAAGTTCATTTGTAGAATAAACCAAAAGATACTTATGCGGGATGACTGTATGAAATAAAAACAAATTTTTCCATTTACAGACATCTCGACCTAAATAAGTAGAAAATAATCACAAATACACACACACTCTCAAACACACACATTCAAACACACACACACACACACACACACACACACACATCTCTAAACATGCATGTATAGCACTTACCTGTGTTTCTGTGTGTCCTGTGTGTATGTGTGAAAGTGTCAGGTTATAACTGTTCTAGAAATACTTAGAAATCTGATGTTAAGTGAGATGGTCTCAAATAGTTAAGATAGAATCAATCTATTCTAGTCAATGCAAATACCTTATTTAATAAAAATCTAAGGCTGACTTTTCCCACTGATGTGGTTCAAATCTATTGTTCTTCCTGAAAGCCAGAAATCAGAAAACAGAACCTGACACTTCTAACATCAGTTTGTCTCTAGCCTTTGGGTTTCATGAGGTGAATACCCCAATTCAGTCAAAAGTGTGGTCAGTTCATGAAACCCACACATACCAAAAGCAGCAGTAGAGATGGAAGGTGTACTAAATTTTGATATCAGGGAAGATAACCTTGCTAACAGATTAGGGTTACAAAAATTGAATAGGGTCCAAGAGTGAGGTTATAAATGTTGAAGTAGTGTAGGGTATCTTAAACTTCCACTCACAAATCTTTCCTAGCTGAGAAACATTATACAACTCTGCTTATATAGGTATATAAACTAAATATCCAAATAAAACATTTTTATAATAAACCATGCTAAAAATGTTCAAATAATTTTACAGTTTAGTAAAGATGAAAGAAAAATCATACCCACGAGATGGCTGTGCATGGTTATTTTTTCATAAAATTTAAATCTTCATTTACTATTAGATATAGCAAGACATGGCTCATAGTCAATATTTTTGGAATTGAAAAATGTGTGAACTCATGAGTTCATGCAAAGAACACTGCTTCACACAATTACATACCACAGAAAGACAAGATTACCTTAAGAATTTTTTTTCAGAAATTGCTCAGAATTCTGTAATAATTTCAGGCAAAATTTTATGTGAGTATTTATGAAACACAAAAAGAGATTCAATTACTAATTAAGTATTATATCATAGTAGGTATATTAATTTAAAACTGATGCTGAAGAGTGATATTAGGAGGATATTAATAATCTTTGCTTTCAACCAGTATGTTTCTATAAAGAGAAAACAACACAATATTGCAGTAATATAACATGGTCTGGGTCCTGATATGAGTTGTTTTACACCGTGATTGCTAACACTGATAGGTTGGAGTAAAGTACAGTGCACACATCTCATTTGCACAGTCTGAACTAAGGCTACAGTCAAGTTGATGCCAGCAACATGGTAGACAAATGTCCAAGTCATCTTAGAGGTACTACATGTTTGAAACTGAATTATTTTTCCACTGTTGCATGTTACAAAACCTTTATTGTTGTTAAATTTTTCACAAGATCCACAATGAACTGCTTACTGAGCAGACAAGCATGGGGATGTGTATCTACCTTATAGATAATGCTAGTTTGATTAAATGACAGTGTTCCTATGGAAAATTATGTTCTCTCAGACCCATTTACTAAGGTGTAGTGTGAATTTTTGTTTCTTTAAAACACACAGGAATATTGTAAGTATATTTTTTCATTTTAATTTCAGGTGTACCCTTTCACTCTAGGGTACACCTTTCTCAGGGAATCCCCAATTGTACTCTCTACTTTGAAGAGAGCCTTGGGAATGGAAAGGGTTATTTCAGGGATGTGCTGGGTATATGGGGCATCTTCAGATTGTCCAAAGCAACTGACTATAATGTATCTCATGTTCTAGCTGCTAATAGTTTCTGCTATTGTGTGAAACATGGAATGCTAGAACCCTCAGAGGTATGGAGGGTTGTTTCTGGGCTGGTGGTTAGTTGCTGTTGGTTGTGGTTAGGTAGTCAAGCACTTTGAAGTACAAATAATAAGAAGAAATTAGATATTTTTAAGGTAAAGATCAAACTTGCCCCACGGAACTTAACAACCAGCAGGAAGTAGTATAAGGATAAAGTCACCACCACATGTCCCCTCTATCCTTTTGTTTATCTTATATAGTGTTATGGGATTAAAAGCTAGGAAGAAAAGGGTTGGAGAAGGATGGAAGAAAGAGGAACCCACAAAATAGTAAAACAAACAGCCACTCTAGGGTATACCTGTTTCAGGCAATCTTCAATTGTACTCTCTACTTTGAAGAGAGGCTTGGGAATGAAAAGGGTTATTTCAGGAATGTGACATTTAGATTTATACTTTTCTCAGGAGTCATAGAAGTGTTTCCATTTTCAAAATTATGATGGAAGGAGGGATAAGCATTCCTTATGATACTTTGGAATTTGTGATTGTTCACAGGACAAACACAATCTGGAAAGATGAGGGAAAATGCAGAATGTGAAACATAGAAAATTGTGGAGAAATCATGTGGCTGCAGTTGAGAATAACAGTGGCCATCTTACTCTTGAGTGTATAAGAGTGTGTAGATAACATCTGGGATATAAATAAGTAGGATGTCCAATAAAAGAAAAAGCCTTTGGGAAAATCAAGTTCAACCAGAGCAACCTAGATGTCACTCAGAAGGAATCTCAAAGAGAAAATTTAAGACAGCAGCATAATCCAAAATATCCAACACCCAATTTATATATGAGTGACTTCAAGCTGTGTGGTCATGCACATGCCAAGAATTTTAGCTTGTAGAGAATAGCGTTGGTATTGTTATTGTCATTTTACAGAGATATGAAAATGTTCTGTCCTCCATATCTTCTATGGATTTTAGCTCAATGAACAGAAAATTTAAAAACTTAGGGAAATTGATTCACAATTACACTTCACAAGGGAGAGCTCTGACCATAGGGTAAAAGGAGCCTATACATCCCCATTCCATTGTTTTCTGTGGTGTTGGAGTAAGACTGAAAAGTTTACTCTCTTTTCTACTTTATGACTGTTGGGACAATATTAACACTGTGGGTCGATAGGGCTGACATTTAGAGAAAATGAATTATTTTTCTTTCTATTGTTTCTTTTGTGTTCTTTTATTTATTGATACTTTTTATGGATGTGTGTGTGTTTGTCAGTGTGTATGTGTCTGTGTGTGTTCATATGTTTGTGTTTGTATGTGTTTGTCCTTGTGTGTGTGTGTGTGTGTCCACGTGTTTTTGTAGATGTGTTTGTCTGTGGTGTGTGTGTATATATATGTGCATTAGTGGTGTATGTGCATGTGTGTGTGTGCATGTGTGTGTGTGTGTGTAAGTCAGAGGACAGCTTGCAGAAATTGGTCTCTCCTTTTACAATACAGGTTTCAGTGTTAAAGCTCAAGTCCAAAGCCTCAGTGGCTATGAAATAAAAGCACCTGCCTCGCTGCCTCGCAAGTATGTCAGTTTGGTTGATGCAAATGTCCAGCCTTTTCTGTGGACATTGAGAAAGCCAGGATAGTCACTGTGTGACATTTTCTCCTTTGTCCTGTATCTTGTGTGTTTCTTTGCCCACATTCATTTATATGATATGGCATTAAGTAGATAGTTTTTTTTTTATTTCCAACTTTGTATTTAAGTTAATATGTATACTATTCTTTTAGCCTAACTCTCTTCCCTTGAATATTTCTCTGAAATCCTCAATTGTAAGTGTAAAACTGTGCTCCTAACCCTTTAAAAGATACACAGGGTGCAATTAAGGGCTTTAAATAGGGCTTTATGCTTCTCAGAAAATAACAGAAAATTTAACAAGAGGAGAAATGCTACCCAGAACATATAATTTCTTCTTTTAAAGTATTTGTAAATAGTCTGTTGTATTTTAAGTAGGCAGTTAAGAAGGAACTGAGTTATTTTTAGTAGCTGAGAAATTTTTGGTTGATTTGTGTGTGTGTGTGTGTGTGTGTGTGTGTGTGTGTGTATGCCCCAGTAAAGAAGCTATATAAAAATAACTGTTAAAAGCTACTCAATTTTTAAATTTGGTAAATACTCATACACATTTACAATTACAGAATTGTGTTAGTTTATTTTACATACCTGTTACTGATAACACAATATTCAAATTGTTAATTATTTAAAACACTGACAATTTTTAGTTAAATGAAGAACTACTGTGTACAACTAAGAAGTTAAATTTCCTTTGGAATAGCGTCTTTCTGTCATACCAGAAGCTATAAAGATCCTTTTATTGTCTGTGAAAGCAAAGCCTCAGTCATTGTAGCTCCTGAGCTGTTATTCATATTATTTTGCCTATTTCTAACCAGGAAGATTCAGAGGACAAAACTCAGTAACATGAATGCAAAAAATACAGATAACAAAATGCTTGTTTTGTCTGTGTCTTTGACTCTACCTAGGGCACAGAGTCAGGAATCTTTGAATGACATAGTCCAAGATGAGCATTTCACGAGTGGATTAGTGAACAGACTCCAGGCATACCCTTTGATCTACACAATCAATATTCAGTGTTCTCCGTAGATGTAGTCTTTCCAGCTCTGAAGAGTACCTGAGCTGAAAACTGAATCCAATTGTATCAAAATGTATGAATTCACTGGCTCTTATCATGATGATATTCTGTGCCATACATGCATCAATACAACACATTTTAAAATTAGAGGATTCATGTAATTATCAATCCTAAGAAACTAGTGGATATTTTTTAAATGACAAATTTTAAAATGATTCTGCCTTCCAGGAATACTTGATCAGTTAACAACCTCAAGGATATACATTGTATGAGTTGGGAGCCTACTCCTAGCAGAAAGCGGCTATCATCTCTGCAGCCATCTTGAGCCATATACCCTGGCAAGAGACTTCTTTTCAACAGCCTACAACAGCTGAGCACACTCTGATAAATATCTTGTTTTTCCACATATCTTGTTTTGCTGTTTAGTGCCCCCAGCTACAAGGTGCATGTGGTATCCACGCCTGCAAGGCGCACGGTGCACATGCTATCATGCTATACACACCGGTAAGGCTCATGCAGTATCCACGCCTAGAGTATAAATGCCCCGGATTTTCCTTCAATAAATGAAACTGGAGACTTGATCAGAACCTCTGTCTTGTCTCTATTCTTCACATCTCTTCCTCTCCATCCCCACTCTCTCTCTCTCTCTTGCTAGACCCTGACCGGCGGACTAGAGCAGCAGCTGGGGCCAGGACATGTATGTACATTGTATAGAAGGTCAATAATAAATTACAACCATTTCCAAGGATAAGATAATGAAAACGAGGCTGAAATGTGATGTACCAACTTACCTCTCTTCAAATGAAATAACTTGAAAATCTTGTCCATGAGTAGTACTTTACAATTACCAGTAGGTATGTCATCAACACCAACAATGTGCACATTCATTTCTTGTTCTTCTATTTAACTCTCTTAGTAAACATGCAGAAAACATGCATACTAAAAAATTAGCATATGCAGCTGTATAGACTGCAAGGTGACAACATGATTATGAACTAATATATAATTATAACATTGAACAGATATTACAGATTGCCCACAGGATGGAGGCATATCAAGAGGTATTACAAATCATGCAACATACAAACAAACTTACATATTTTCCTCTCTTTCTCTCAGGTATAGTCACAACATGTTTGCTGTTGTAACCTTCAACTCAAAAACGTGTTGCTAGAGTTAATTATAGAATGTGCCTTTGTCACATTTAAGAAGCACATTTAAGAAGCAGAGAACATCCACAGCTCTGCCTTTGGCTTGATCAGTCGCTTCAGGTAGAAATAATTATGTTGTTTCTTGCACATTTTTTTGTCAAGTAATAAGCTAAAGGTTTGCCTGAATAATTGTGGACATTACATGTCATTATCACTGTTACTAATGAGTCACACCTCTTCTTTAGATAGAACATAATAAATTATAGGGTATGGCTTCTGGCCAACAAAAATTGCCTTTTCTTATTTTAAGACACCATCATTATTATATCCTTCTGGATGTTATTTACCTACTGCCCACTCCAAAGTCCAAAATCACTTCATTTTTCTTTCCCTCTTCTGAGAGTAAGGCAAAAAAAAAAAAATTAAAATCCTGAAGTTTACAGGAAACAACATTCAGGAGACATCAAAGAATTTTCTCCCTTTTGTGCATTGCGTTTGTTATCTCTGAACCACACAAACACAACTGTTTTCTTTTCACTCTTGGTGATTATCTCCTGAATTTCTTTGTGCACTCAACTGCTTGTAAGAAGGCTGCATTTGTTGGTTTGTTGGTTTGCCTAAGAGTTAGATCCTAAGTGCAAGGAAAACATTTTATCTCATTATTGATAGATTTTGAGAGAAAAATAGTTAAAACTGGATTTTTTTTCCTGCTTGCTCACACTGGGATCATACCTTTCTGCCATATGATTGCATATGTTTTTATTTTTTCTTAGAATAAATAAGTATGGCAGCCATAGGCTTATATGTAAATGTTTATGGAGTTCCACTAATTGAAAGGGTAAATAGATGTGACCTTGTTGGAGGAAGTATGTCGCTGGGGTTGGCTTTGAAGTTCAAAAGCCCAAGCCAGGCATAGTGACTCTCTTCTTCCTCGGTTCATGGATCTGGTTGTAGAATTCTCAATTACTTCTCTAGAGCCATGGCTGCCTGTGTGCAGCCCTGCTTACTGCTATACTGATAATGGACTAAATCTCAATCTAAACTTTAAGCAAGACCCAATTAGATGTTTTCCTTTATAAGTGTTGTCATGCTGAAGGTGTCTTCTCACAGCCTTGGGAGATGGACTAATATTGATCCCAAAGGACAAGTGCACTTCACTTTGAGGCATCCAAGTTTAAATTATCAGCAACCAAAGTAACTAGATATTTAAATACACCCTTCCTGTCCACTCAGGAGGAGCTGAGAGTTCTACATCTTCATCTGAAGGCTGCTAGCAGAATACTGTCTTTCATGAAGCTAGAATGAGGATCTTAAGGCCTACACCCACAGCAACACACCTATTCCAATAGGCCACACCTTCTAATAAATGCCATTCCCTGGGCCAAGCATATACAAACCATCATATTCCACTCCCTGGACCCCATAGGCTTCTACAAATATATGAGTCTATGGGGGCTATACCTAAACATAGCATAATGCAAAATACATTTAGTCCAACTTCAAAGGTCCCCGTAGTCTATAGCAGTCTCAGCAATATTAAAAGTCTAAAAGTCAAAGTCTCTTCTGTGATTCATCCAATCACTTAACTGTATCCCCCAAAGCAAGACAGGAAACCAGCTGGGCAAACTCTAAACTCTGCATCTCCATGTGAGATGTCAAAGTGGTCTTCAGATCTCCAAGTACTTTTTCATCTTTCTTGACTCCAACACATTTATTTCTCCTGGGCTGATTCTACTACCTGTTAGTGACTTTCCTCAACAGATATCCTACAGCTCTGGCATGATACTGCTTCTTGTTTCACTATTTGGGATCTACACATGATCTGGGCTCCTCCAGAAGGCTGGCATTACTTTTCTAGCTCTGCCCTCTGTAGCACTATAAGCTCAAGTTGATCTACTCCACTGTTGCTGCTATTCTTGGTGATCATCCCATGGTACTGGCATCTCCAATATGCTGGGGTCTTCTGCTATAAGTAGACTTCACCAATAGCCTCCCATAGGTTCTCTTCATGGTGCCAAGGCTCAACACCTTTGCATGACCCCTTGAGTCCTACATCAACTGCAACGGAGGTTGCACCGTCACCAATGGCCTTTCTTGGCCTCTCACAGTGCCAAGCCTCAGCTACTTTTCATGATCCCTTCATGCCTTCAAAACCAGTACCATCTGGGTGACTCTTACATATTACCAAGTACAGCTGCAGCTCAAAGTACAACCTTGGCTATCTGTGAAACACAGCTTTTCTGTGCTCTGAGCAAACGCTTCCCGGAAGATTTCACCTCATGAATGCTGGTCTCTTCTTAATCACTGCTAATTTCTTAGCTCCAGCTAACCAGCATCAGTAGTACCAGTAATGCCTTCTATTCTGGACACTAAAGCTAGATCCACATGGCCAAAGCTGTGGAATTCTGCTGCTATCTGAAGCTGGAACATGTCCCCTTGTCCTATTACAATATCACCAGCTTTCTGTTTTCCAACTCTTTCACTGCCTAAGCTTGGCTGTCCTAAACTTGCTTCCCCTTAGACTGACTTTGAACTCAGAGATCTACATGTATGTCTCCTAAGAATTGGGATTCAAGGTGTGGTCCACAAAGCCTGGATTTTCTTTACCTAGAACTTTTTTCTTTTCTAGGCTGGCCTTGAAACATATCTGAAGATCTGTTTGTCTTTTCCTCCTGAGATTAAAAGTTTGTACTGCCATGCCTGAACGTAAATATAGCTGTGTGGGATCTTGCCCTAAGGTCACTACTCCCTTAATTCAATTTAATATCCTTGAACACAGGATTCAGCTGCATTTCACTTCCTGGTGCCTCTTTAATTCTTGAACTATACATTTTGTATTTTTCCTTTCTCAACTTGTTCCTTCTCATTAAAATGCTCTTCATAAGAGTGAACTTTAGTAACTGGACAACAGAATTTATACCAGGATTTTTTGAGACTTCATTTTTTAAAGCAATTAATCTAAATCTCTCTACCTTAGCCTCAGCCAGACTCTTTCTACAATGGTGAAAAGCAAGCACATTCTTCCCCAAAATACTACAAAAACAGTCTCTAGGCCACATAAGCCTCCACTGAAACCTCTTGCACTAGGTCAGCACATTTCAAATCATTCACTACAACAAAGTCTTCCATATTTTTTCTAGGATGGTCCATTAAGCCCCACTTAGAATATTCCAATGCTTTCAAAATCCAAAGTCTTAAAATTCATATTCTTCCAAACAAAAGCATGGTCAAGACTATCACGGCAATACCCCAGTCCCTAGTACCAATTTCTGTCTTAGGGTTTTACTGCTGTGAATAGACACCATGACCAAAGCAACTCTTATAAGAATAACATTTAATTGGGGCTGGCTTATAGGTTCAGTCCATTATCATCAAGGCAGGAGCATGGCAGCATTTAGGCTAGCATGGTGCAGGAGGAGCTTAGAGTTCTATATCTTCATCTGAAGGCTGCTAGCAGAATACTCTTTTCCATGCAGCTAGAATGAGAGTCTTAAAGGCTATACACATAGTGACACACATTCTCCAACAGGGTCACACCTTCTAATAATGCCACTTCCTGGGCCAAGCATATACAATCACAATGCCCTTCTATAATAAAATTGGCATTAAGAGTGAAAGCTGATATGGATGGCTATGAGAAATATACAAAGAATTTATTTATCTGTGAAAAATTACTTTAAAATCACATGAATTAACAGAAACTTCATGAAATCCATGAAGTGTTATAACTCCTGAAAGAGATCATGCTCAATGGATAATAAATTATAAACATGCTCTATTTAAATATGTTAGAACTTTTATGAAATATGTTAGATCTTGTTTTCTATAAGTTCATATTAATGAACATATATTTCTTCAAAAATGTTAGTTTGGCAGCAGGGGAAATATTAAAGTAGTAAGTATGATTAACTTGCCTATAGATACTATTTATATATATCCAGTTTCAAATGTGAACCAGTGCCATAGTAATGGCTAGATACCACCTATGTTCACAATTACTATTTTCTAAAATTTACTTACTGTATGTGTTTTCACTCATTCTTAGCTCTTCCCTTCTTAACTCATTTGATTCCATGCTGTTTTATAACCCTTTATATTGTCAGCATTCTCTTTAAAAGTGTTAAGAAGCATGCAATTCAAAATGTTACATTTCTTTGCCTCCTAATGTAAAATTCATTAATGTGTGAATATTAAAAGGCCATTGGTACTTCTCAGTGGCATGTATACATACAAAACTGAACCTGCTAAGACATGGGACACTTCTGTCATCCTAGAAGGCTCTGGTGATCTTCCACTTCATTCCCTCTACAAAGACAAGCACAGCCAGATTCTCATGTTTTTCATCCATAAATTGGCGGTACTCGTTCTAGAGTTTTATGGAAACCAAAGCACACAGTGTATATCCAATATATTATATATGGTTACTATTACACACTCTCATTTTTGTCCACCATATTAATATTGCATATTTTATCCATTTGCTATGGATAGAACTGAGCTTCATATAATATTGGCTATTGTGAATAAATATGTATCTGCAAATATTTTAGAAATATTTGTTTTCATTTTGTCTCATTGTTTATCGAAATGGTGTTACCTTTCCTAGTCAATTATCAAATGTTTGAATTTGCTGTGTAGTCAAGGATGACCTCTGAATGAACTCTGTTATTACAGGTGCATAATCACACTGGGTTTTCCAAGTGCTGGGTATAGAACCTCAGACTATGTCTATGATAGATAAGCATTTGGCCAGCCAAACTACAACTCACTCCCCAAGTATTCTTTAAAGATTATGTTAGTGTTTTGATAATTATGTGTTGGGTTCCTTCTTTTCTGGTCCAATCCATTTGATGTTCTTTAGTTTATTGTAGTTTATAGGGATGTCCTTCATAATGCTTATTTTTTCTCTATGATTTTGTAAAAAAAAAAATACTTTCTGGGTTTTGTTCACCTTTAAAATAAGAGGAGGTGCCTAGTCTTACTGCAACTTGATATGCCACATTCAGTTGATATCCCTGGAAGAACTGCCCTTTTCTCAAGAAAAATGGGGATGAGTGGATCTGGGGGACAAGCCAGGGTATGATAGGGGATGAACTTGGAGGAGGAAAAGAGAGGAGGGAAGGGAAAGTGTGGTTGGTTGTTGTATATGAGAAGAGAATATGTAGAAAGAATCTTTGTGAACTCTGCAGAAGCATCACCTGCCAATAAAAAGCTGATGGATTATTAGCAAAAACAGAATGTACAAGTAGGGAGATGGTAACTCTAGAAGATATGAAGGTATGGGAAGATTCACACAGGACTCAGAGGAAGTCAGACCTATGAAACTGAGGAGAGGTAACCAACTATGTGGAAGACATAGACATATATAAATGAATCAATATGTTAAAAACTAGTGGGGAACAAGCCTAGTGAAAGAGCATAAGCATTGTTAATAAATAATAAGTCTCTAAGGCATCATCCAGGAACTGAGGCATGGGTGGAAAAGCCTGCAGTTACAAGAATAAATAATAAAACACACGAAAAAATAATACTAAAAGAATAAATGGTCATTCCTCTACATTATGATATTATTTCAAGTCGTTTTATCATATTGAAATACTTATTGTTTATTTTTTAACTTTAATAATTATTAACATTTTGCAAGTATAATTTTGAGAATAGATCATGTATTTATGTAATGGACCCTGTGTCTAGTGCAGTCCCATTCTGGTTTCTAGATAGGTTCGGTGACCACACAGTCACTTACTCTTTCTTTGGTTATACAGTGACTCTGGGGTCTTACCACCTATAAAATCTGAATATCGACCTTACTGTGCTCCACAGGAATCTCTGACTTAATTTTTTTTATAATCTTTGTTTGTCCTATTTTAGAAGATATTCATTATTTGGACTTCTGGAGTTTCGTACTATATTCATATTTATATAGGATTTTTATCTCAGATATTGTTTAGTGGTTTTTCTCTAAACAGTTAAACTTTCATGACTTTGGGGAAAAAATAGTGTTCACAATACCACTCTTTCTTCTTCCCTGTGTTTGGAGAACATTGATTTTCTCATTCCAAATGTCATGTCTGAAACATCTATTTCATATTTATCTTTTACTATTAATTTGATTGATTTGTTCAGATTTGTCAGTGACTTCATTAGTCATGATGTCTTAGGCTGTCAAATGAGCTTTATCCACTCAGTGGGTGTGGTGTTCTAAATGAAAAATATTCCCCACAGGCTCAGATACTTGAATATTTTGTCTCCATGCAGTTGTGCCTTTGGGAAGGTTATGGGAAATACAGATTTTTTCTGGAGGAAGCAAGTAGCCAGTGGCAGACATTGGAAGCCCATGACCTCTCATCCAGTTCACCATCTGCTTTGTGATTTTGATTTAAGCTTCTGGTCCTGTCACCATGCCTGACACTTGCCACCATGTCTCACAAACATGAAGAACATTTATCCTTCTGGAACCATGGCCTACAAGGTATTCTTTCTCCTATATTTTTTCTTGGTTGTGGTGTTTTATTATGACAATACAAAATTATTACAGTGGGATTTTCATCTCAGACATTTTTGTTCTACATAAGCTTTTGTCACTTCTGTGGTTTCTGGTGCTGGACTGATGGTTCAGAAGTTAAAAGCATATGATGCTCTATCAAGGACCTGAATTTGGATCCCACACCTTAATTAGACATGCCCCAAATGTCTGTTAGTATAGCTCCAAAGAATCTGATTCCTGATTTCTTACTTTATTGGGCAAATACACGTATGTTCACATATACACATAAAAACAAATTATCAACAAAATTAGTTTAAAAAATAATCTTCCAATTTTGTTTATTAATATCTTACTTGTGTTTTGCCAGGGAAATGCTAGTGATCCCCAGAAACACACACAAGAGCCAATCTGATGCAACTTACAGTAGAGTTCTATTCTATTCCAGCTAGCTCAGGACCACCCAATGTACCACCATCACACAGGATGGATTTTTTTGGGGGGAGGGGGAATGTTTATCATGGCAATGCTTTACAGTAACAGCAAGCAGGGAATGCATGTGCAAGCATCTAATTGGAAAGCTCCTGTGGCCTTTAACATAATTGGCTGGTGCTGGGAGTCATATCATAAATTTAACTTCTGCTCCCCTCTGCATTGGTGGTCCTTAGGCAAGCTTGTAACCTGAGGTGCAGGTTTGTTGGGGGAATAACCTGGAGACACTGGACTTTTTGAGGGTGTAACCTGGAAACTCTGGTTTTGTTGGGGATTAGCATACAGACTAGAGCTAGGTGCAGGTTTTGTTGGGGGGCAACTTGGAAACTAATGCTAGATTCCAGCCTGTTAGTTTACCTGAGTTCAACCTTAGGGCAGGTTCTCTAAAATGGAGTCTGAATTTAAAAGCTTTGGTATCTCACTTGATTCTTGATTATTGTTTTAGTCACTGGATTAGCTCTCTTCAGACAAATAAACTTTTATCATTTAAAGTGGTTGAGTCTCCTGCTTCTCTGAGCCTGTGGGCATTGCATGTTATGTGAATTATCTTCAGCCTGTGGTAGTGCCTTCATGTGGATCTTATCCATAGAAGTCTGTGTAATCTAGATTGACAGCATATATTTACATCAGTTCTGTGAGTTGCTTCAGTATTACAGTCATTATAAATCTGAATTTTGTGTTAACTTTCAGTATATTATTTCATGATCATGCAGATATTAAAACGTTAAATAGTACATTTAAAACTTCACACTTACAGAACTATAAAATACCCCAAATTTGCTTCTGAATAGGTCAAACCCCAATTATAGAAGAATTTCATACTTGTGCCTAAATATTTCCACAGAATAACTCTGTTTATATCCTGGAGCTCATCTATCCTCACAAACTCCCTACCAAGTATATCCAACCTTCTCTTGCTTTTAAACTATAACTTTTATTTTGAGATTATAATTATTATGATTACATCATTTGCTCCTCCATTTTCTCCCCTACGAATCATCACCTTTATCCCTCTTGCTGTCTTTCCAACTTATGTCCTGTCTGTTTTTTAATTGTTGAAAATTCATATATGCACAATTATAAACTGTTCAGTTAGTCGTCTTTAATACATATTGATAATGAAAATAGAATATTTTATAATTTTATTTCAAATCATGAACATGATACTGAGTGTTCAAGAAATACTCCCAACTCCTGCTCTTGCTGGAAAATACCTCCAACCCTTTCTTCAAATATTTCTTCTTAATTTATGAGCTCACAGATGTTTTTGTTTATTTGTTGTTTATTTTTGTTTATTTGTGTCATATTCTTTTTGATTTTTCATATACATTAAAGCAAATGTTTGCTTTTTAAAAGTTAGGAACAGTATATTTTTTATATTGAGAGATGTATACATTAATTTTCCTACACTTTGTTCATTTTGAGGATTTGTCCTGAACGTTATTGAGGTTTTACTTACAGTTGAGAGCCATTCTTCACTTGAAGACTAAAACTAACATATTTCACTTGTCGAATTTGCTAAAGATTATAGGTATCTCTTGGCAAAGCTTATATCCATCACTGTTTACATATTGGCAGTAAGTAAATGCAAGAATGCTCATTAGAGAAAAAAGGTCAAGATAAATGTATTTAAATTTAAAAAGGAGGTTTAAACATTTTCTGTTAAAGAAGTGGCTTTAAGATTAGTTCTATTAGTTCTAAAGCCAATTGAAGTTCCCATACTGTGACAAACACAAGTGTCAAAAAGCACATAGCTTTCTCATGAAGCTTCTCTTGACTGTCACAGATGCCACTGAATCATGCACTGGGCAGTGAGCCAAACTACAAGCACTGACAATGAATTAGCAAAGTAATGTAGCAAAAAGTATGTGGCTTTGACCCAAACAGATGTGATTTTTACATCCAGAGAAAGAGTCTTATTTCAGGTCAAGTTTTTAACTCGTGTTTGTTTGTTTGTTGTTTTGTTTTTTTTCTTGTTGTTTTGTTTTTTGTTTGGGTTTGTGTATGAATATTTTAGGTGTGTTTGTTTTAAATTATTTATTCACTTTACATCACACTTACTGCTCCCCTTCCCAATCACCCAGTCCCACAATCCTCTCCCATCCATCTTCCCTTCTCCGAGAGGGTACCTCCCCCCAGATGTCTCCCCACCCTAGCACATCCAAGGCACATCTAAGAGGCAGATGCATCCTCTCCCACTGAGGCCAGATAAGGCAGCCCACCTAGAGGAACACATCCCTTGGACAGGCAAGACCTTGTGGGATAGCTTCTGCTCCAGTTATTCAGGACCCACATAAAGACCAAACTGCACATATGCTATATATGTGTGGGAAGGCGTAGGTCTACCCTTTTCTGCTTCTTGGTTGCAGTTTAGTCTCTGAGAACCCTAAGGGTCCAGGTTAGTTGATGCTGTTGGTCTTCTGTGGAATTCCTATCCCCTTTGGAGCCGCAATCCTTCCCCATACTCATCCATAAGACCCCTGAAGCTCCATCTGCTGACTGTGGGTGTCTGCATGTGTCCAAATCAGCTGCTAGGTGGAACCTCTCAGAGGACGGCCATGCTAGCCTCCTATCTGCAAGCACACATTAACAGTATCATTAACAGTGTCAGGTATTAATGCTTCCCCATGGGATGGGCCTAGGGTTTGTGCAGTAATTGGTCAGCCATTCTCTCAATCTCTTCTCCATCCCAGTCCCTGCATTTCTTGTAGACAGGATAAAATTTGGATCCAAGATTTTGTGAGTGGATTGTTGTTTCTATTGCTCCACTGGGGTTCCAACTAGGATACAGAAGGTGGGCTTTTCAGGTTCCATAACTCCAGTGTTGTGTGTTGTAACTAAGGTCACCCCCATGGATTCTTGGGGGCCAGCCTTACCCCAGGTCTCTGTCACATCCTGGAGTTACCATTCACCTCTGCTCCCCTGTCAGTTGCAAATTTCCATTCATTCTCATGGCCATCTGGCCATCTTTCCTGTCCTTCCCCACACCTAATCCTGAACTATCCCCATTCCCTATCCCTTCCCAGTTCCCTCCCTCCATCTGCCTTTTAATGAGTACTTTTTTCCTTCTTCTAAGTGACATTCAAGCATCCTCTCTTGTGCCTTCCTTCTTGCTTAGAACTTCCTTCTGTCTGTGGATTGTAACATGAATATCCTGTATTTTATGACTAATATCTACTTATAAGTGAGTATATACCATGCATGTGCTTTTGGAACTAGTTTACCTCTCTCAAGATGATATTCTCAAGTTCCATCCATTCTCCTGCAAAATTCATGTTGTCTTTGTTTTTAATAGCTGAATAGTATGCCATTGTATAGAAGAGTGGTTAACGTTTTAAACTCTTAACTAGACTTGGAGTTTTTTCCATCTAGAGAGATAAGGGAATGCCGTTTTTATATTGTTAATGCATAGGCATTTGGGTTAAGGAACTGTACATCAGTATTGAACATTCTGAATCGCTGTTTTATACTTGCTAAGTGACACCATGGACTCCATGAGCTGTTGGCCGAAGATTCTGGTGATTGTCAAGTGTAGTGATACAGATCACTGGGAGATAGTGAAGCTGAAGTCTGGACAAAGTCCTGGTTTCTCTACTTGCTCAGCTGTACTCTGAAAATAATTAACCCGAGTCTCCAATTGAAAACATTGCAAGCCCTAATTTAAAGAAAAGGTTTTCAAAAAATACCACTGTCTTTTCTGTAGATATGAGGTCACTGAAATTATTATGAGTCACTAAAGATTAAAGAAAGTATGAATAATGGGTGGAATGAGGGAGTGACCAGCAACTGAAGGTCCATCCTGCGCTGCCAGACCTCTACTCTGTTGTAAGAATAATAACTTCTGTATGTCAGTTCCTAATCTTGTTTTTAATGGTGATTATATTGCTTTGAAATGACAAAAAAAAAATAAAAAGACTTCTCAGTGGGTATTAAAGAATCAGTGTTACAATAGAAAGAACATCCTGTGTGATTTCGTGGACTCAATATAATCACATTGATGGACAGCAAGAAATCAGGATCTAGGTCTTTTATCAGCACGGACTTCATTGTGTTGACTGACAGAATACACAAGGAGGAAACAGAATCCTCTAAAGGCCATAGGAGAAGCACCTTCCTGCCATCATCCTCGTTTGGGTTGAACATCTCAGCAAAGGACCCAACCCAGTGCAATGTACTGTGATGTCTGGTACATACAGCATACAGCGATTCAATAATAGTCCACGTGTATAAGCTGACAAGTCTGTGGTTGTGTTATAGAAGAAAGAGATAGCAAATGCACACCACTTATATACTCTGTATACCATGAGAAAGATTCGTGTTACACTGAGGAAGATCACACTAGGTGTCATGTTTATATCTCTTTCAATAGTCTGCTGTATCCACGTGCAATTATTCATCTTACTTGATACAGGTCAATGAAAACTGAAGTGTGAATGAAATAGAAAACCCACTTAGAACTTCATGGAAGCTAACAACCGAATCTCATGTCTGCTAAAGTTTTTCAACAGTGTCTGAGTTTGAATGTGAGGGTAAAATCTATGTTGACAGGAAAGAACACCACAAAGTATTTCGGGCAAAACCTTCTGTTGATATAGGAGATGGGTCACGAGAGGACAATAAAAATGTCAGGACAAAGTGCTCAGAGTTTGCTAAAGTTTATGGGTTTTTTATATTTAAAATATTTCAGAGTTCATAATTTCATAGGCACCATAAATTTTAAATATAGAGTAGTTTTTAAAGGTGAACTGAATGCTGCATAGCTTATGATTGCCAAAAGACCTTTAAAATGTAAAACAAATGCATTGTTTGCTCCATGTATCGAGTGACTCACATGAAAGAAAAATATCTTAAAGTGAATATCATTTTTAAGCTATGTAAGAAAAAAAAACCAAAGTCAAGAACCTGCTCCAAACATTTATGAATATCAGAGAAAATTTCTTTTTTTTTCTGATAATTTACAGTTTAATGGACATTTTTTTTCTGGTTTTTCGAGACAGGGTTTCTTTGTGTAGCCCTAGCTGTCCTGGAACTCATTCTGTAGACCAGCATGGCCTCGAACTCAGAAATCAGCCTGCCTCTGCCTCCCAAATGCTGGGGTTAAAGGCATGCACCACCACTGCCTGGCTTAATGGACATTTTTAAAATAAAATATTTATTGTAAAGATTTTAGTTGTGTGATTAGAATTCACACACACATACACACACACACAGCAGTAAGTAATGAAAAAGAAGGCTGTGAATTTAAAAGAGAGGAAGGTGATATAAGGGAGTGTTTGGGAGGAAAAGAGGATGTAATTTTATTAAAGTATCAAATATTAAATGTCACAAATATTGTTATAAAGATGCAAATGTTTCAGATCACTTTTTAAAATGAAAGGAAACTCTGGATCTTTGGCTAGTGTAAGACAATATCTTACAGCTGGTGGTAAATTTAATGGTATAACTGCAGAAGTAGCGAAAAGAAAGTTACAGGGAAAAGCTGATTTCAGCAACTCCTTCGGAATAAGATTACATTTGAATGCGCTGATGATATTTATGTGTTTTGCATTTACTGAGATAATCACACTGTGTCAAGAATACATATAAACTGCTATGTGCATGGTAATTTTGATGCCTATGCAGGTGATGGGGAAGTAAGATCCTTACTAGTTACACACTCACAGTATTGAATGGTTTATTTGTGTTTTCTAATTTTGTTTTTTATGACAAGGACTTACTTTTGAGTTCTATCTGAATTTGAATATGTGGCAAACCTCAGCCTCCTTTCTCCTTTTTCAGTTTCCCAAGTATGATGAATGCAAGTGTATGTGTTCAAGCGTAGTTAATAAGAAAGGTTTCTATTCTTCTTTGTTGTGGTAGCTTTGGTTTGGGACATCAAACTCAGAGCTTTCAAGTACACAAAGTTCTCTCCACCACTGAGATATTACCCAGCCCCAAATATTATCTGAAAGCCAAGCTTTAAATGATGTTCTGTCTCCAGGCCTGTCCTTTTTCTAATTACCTTGGTACCATAAATAATACCTCATTTTTTCTTAGGCTGTACACTGAAGAAATAACTTTATAGTGTTTAGGATGTTGTTCTAGTCATATATATTGACATGTAGATTTATAAAGTCAACATGCTTCTGTTAGAAAACATAAAGAAATGGAAACCATACTTGGCAGGATGTGGTTTGTCAATAGTAGTGGCCTTATTGGATATCCACAGAAAGACAGAACGAGGCAGGTTAACCATTTTAGCATCTTCTAGACTGAATAACTTTAGTAAGGGCAAGGCTGTTAAATAGCCTTGACAACAAAAATACAATACAAGAATAGGCAATGACAACAAAAAAGAAACTACAACTACTCAAGCTTGGCCTGCAATGAGCTATAATGCATTCAAATGCTTCTTTTCATAAGCAAGTAGATGCAGATGATGGTGCTGAAGTAGAGGATCTGAATGCAACATAAATGCTAAGAACAATATCAAAAGTAACCAACTCCATCCTTCCATCTGCCAGGTAATACAGCAGTTTGGGATGTTGGCAACACAAGTCAATGCAGAAACAGCCCTTGCATGCACACATTTTTTAAGTCTAGATTGAGTGAGGGATAGCAGATTTTAATCAGTTAATCAGAGAATAAATTTTATAATTTACTCAGGTATGATATGGGAAATGAATACAGTAATCAAGTTAAAGCTAATGGAGGATTTAACTAATTAGGAAAATAAGAGAAGTCTGGTTTTAATCAGCAATGCTTAACATTGGACTGTAGATACAAAGACCTGTAAGACAGAACATTCAATCTAGAGGAACCTGAAAGTGAATAAGGCTTTGGTTAGAGAGCTCACAGTATTATCAAAGACTGACGGAGACCTATCTGTAGTTAGGACACACTGCAAACCCCAAATAAAGTCAAAATGGACCAGGGCAAATTAAAGAAAAGTAAGGCACATATCACCATGTGGGTACTTTACAGGCATTATCTTTATTACAAAAGAAAGCCTTCACTGAGAATTTTCATGAAGTTGGAATGAAATTGTAATTTGTGCATAGTGAAAAAGGTTCTATGGGACAATTTTGAAGCAGAAATGTATTAACTTATTTTCACTGGAGTGTGTAAAGTGGAACTAATTATTTAACGGACCTTGGGAAAAGAGATTCTATAAGTGACTAGAGTGATAACCCAGCAATTTAAGAATGTGTAAGACAAGAACTATCTACTGATGACATTAGAAGCCCACATTTAAGATAATGAGTATTTGAAGCCATTATAACCAATTTTAGTACTTTGTAGAGAACAAGAGTATTCCAAGGGTACTGTGCTCCTAGCCACAATTCCAGACTCAGGGAACAAGAGCCATCTAGGCTTCAAGTACCTGCTGCTAATGCTGTTCTAAGACTCCCTACCAATACTAGACATGCCTCTCATGGACTGAGTCTCTCAGGATGTCACCTAATTAGTGGGTCTAAGTAACAATTTGGCCTGTTTATACTCCCAGAATGCAGAATGCAAAAGAAGAACTTGGGAGAAACATTGCTCCCAGAAAAAAAATGTTCCAAGGTGTTGATGGAATGAAACAATCAAAATTAATGTTAAGTTGGGCAATGGAAAAAATTCAGAGTTCAAGATCTAACTGAAAAGTTTAGTTTGAGAAATGCATTGTTTTTTTTTGTTTTTTTTTTTTAATGTGGTCTATATTTATATGGTCATGAGATGTAGAACATCTTTCTGAACTTAATCTAGAGCATAAAACCACAAAGAACAATGCTTGAGTAAATAATAGAGTTGAATTAGTTACGTATAATTTTGACCCATTCAGAAATGACTAATGAACAGATGCTATAGACAGGTTTGTGAAATTCAAGAAGTATGTTTTCCACTGTTCAGTCACCATAAATATTTATCCAAGTATTAGGAAATTGTTTAAGAGGGCCAAAAAAAATGACTCTGAGGATAAAGGTACTTCCACCAATCCTGATGACCTGAGTTCCATTCCCAAGACTGAGAGAACTTGCTCCTGCAACTTGTCTTCTGAGTTGCCACATGTCCCAGAGCATGAGCAATGGGCATCACACACACACACACACACACACACACACACACACACACACATCCATGTGCTCTCACACACAAAGGAGGTAATACAAATTTAAGTATGAAAAATCACAGGCTTGAGAGATGGCTCAGTTGTTAACAGAGCACTGGCTGCTGTTTCAGATGAACCAGATTAAATACCCAGCACCTACATGGTAGCTCACAACTACCTACAACTTGATTTCCAGGGCATCTTATACTCATTTCAGACCCCCAGAGGCGCCAGACACATAACACTTTGTGTTTGTATGTACACACTGACAATACATTTATACATTATACTGGCTGGCTGTGGGTATCAACTTGATCCAAGCTGGACTCTTCAGAGAGAAAAGAGCCTCAGTTGAGGAAGTGTTTTTATGAAATACAGCTGTAAGTCATTTTTCAATTAGTGATCAATGAGGGAGGGCCTAGCCTATTGTGATTAACGCCATCCCTGGGTAGGGAGCATAGAACAAGGTAAGGTACTAAAAGGGAAAGGGCTTCGTTGCTATTGACTACTCATGTGGCTGGGGCAAGAAAAGCAGAACTTGTCTTATATTTCTAATTGTATCATGGGCTTGGTTGTCTAGTATCATGAAAAGAAATAGAGCTTATGTAGGAAAGCCCCGAAGAAGACTAGTTTACAGTAAAGTGATGATGTTTACCCTGGCTGTCCATTAGAAAAACAAACAAAAAAGAAAACAAAAAAACAATAATTGCCTACCTACACAAATAACACAACCATGTTCGTATAGAATAAAAGAGTATACAGAAATAATGTAATGAAGATAAAACTGGACAAAGGAGTGGCAATGATTTTACCCTTCTTGGGGTACATGTGAAATGTATATGTACTGAGTTTGTTTGCCTGAAAGCTTTTGGTTTGGGATAATTGTGTACATTTTCTACACAGCATTTAGCCATAACAAGCAAATCCTATTTCATAAAATCATATTGTTTTCCTGTCACACAAATTGTGACAGCATCCTAGAGTGAACCTCAGAGTAGAATTGGATCATGGTGTATGTGAAATATTATCTCAAATCCAAGGTCCTAAAGTCATTATTAAGAGTAGAACTAAATGAGCCTTTAGTCCAATTATACAGTTGTTCATTGCTATCAATATTTAAGTGTGATTACTTTATAAATATATTGCTATTGGTAATTGTTGTGGTATGTAGATTTTCAGATGGGTGGACTATTTATTTACTTCCCTCATTTTATATCTTGTATAGTGTTTTCTGGAAACATAAAGAAACATCAGCAGGAGACATCCTGCTCAAAGCATCTGAGTCCTGGGTCCTGAATCTGTAATCCATATGCTTTGGCCAGAAACTTGGACTTACTTTCACTGGCCAATTGAAAAGAAGGTTTTTTTATGTCTCTTACTAGGATTTTTGCTGGTTTGTGGTTCTTGTAGGGAGCATTGCCAATCTGAGTGATTTAAATTTATAATATACATATACATACACATGTACATACACATATACACATATGTATGTACATGTATATGTATATGTGGATATGTGGATATATAAATGTATGTACATAGGTATGAGTATATGCATGTATATGTATGTGTGTATATATGTACATATGTGTAAAAATGTTTATATGTGTATATGTATATAAATCTACATGTGTGCCAAAAATATGTTTGAGATATATATATATATATATATATATATATATATATATATATATGATATATATATGATACATATATATGATCTATATATATATATGTATATATATATATATATAGATCATATATATACACACACACGTACAAATGTAGTTATATGTATTTATAATTTAAGGTAAACATGAAATAATAAGATTCCTTGAATCTTTATTAGATCACAGTTATAATTTCTTATATATTCAAATGTGTAAGATTCCATTCTGACTGATACTAATCTCGCTTCTGGAATATGGTAAGGAATAGTTATAGTATCTATTGTATAGATGATTCAGCCTACCTAGGAAGGTTACAAAGGGTGTTATGTAAATAAGGGGACCAGACTATGATACTCACTTTTGCTTAGAGCATATTCTTTTGCCATACATATCTATAAAATAGTAGAGCTCAGAAGCATGGGATTTGAGATTCTGGGTGAACAGAATGTCACAGGTCACCATAAGCAAGCTACTTTGGCTCAGGTTTTCTCCCTGTTCAAGAACATGCCTCTATGTTCTCTGAGTTTCATAATTGAGCTTTCAGATTATTTTTACCAGCAGTATGAGAATGTTCCATATGCTTTTATGGGTTTAGAACTTGTCCCAGGTGGGATTTTTGGCAGATTCAATGTCAATTATAAGAAAAAAATTACCTTCAGCTGCATTTATTTCTGTGTATGTTGAGCCTGTTAAAGTCACAGGCAAAGGCTAAAGACACCGTTCTACAGGTGTAACAATGGCCTTGATTATCCACCTTCTTATGATTCTGAAAATGCTTTATTACTTTCAAATCTATTAGAAAATGTCTCTAGGTAGAGAATAGAAAAGAATAACTAATATTCTATGTGCTATAAGTTTAAGTCTGATCACTCATATCCCCTGACACCTTGTCTTTATCACAACCAAGACAAAATTAGAGGATCTACTGCAACAGGCCATGTTTTGGGTTGGCTTGGCTTTTGTTGTTTTCTGTTTATTTGTTTGTTGTATTGTTTATTTTGTTTCTGTTCTCTTAATTTGTATTTCTGGCCCTTTGCCAAGTACTCCCCCATCCCTCCCTAAATGTACTTGCTTTGCTTATTTCAGAAATGAAAAGGGATTAATTCAACTCACCCTTCCATATTGCCTTACCCATTACTGGTTATTAACTGGTGGTGGACAGGAAGTCCACTCTCCTTTGAAGCAATCATCGAATATGCTTGTTCTCCTTAGAGGGATCTGCATACAGCCATGAGAAGAGGTTAAGAACAGGAGATGGGATTGGCAACGAAGATGACTCTAATAATTTCCTTAAAGACTCATCGAATGCCAGAATGATGTGAGACCTCTCTGTTCAGCCCTTTTAATGAACAGTGTGGCGCTTCAGATAGTCACAGGATAAAAAGCTCCTTTTATCCCACTAAAAAAACACCGACTTTAATATAATGCCTGATAATGAGATGCAAAATCCCTTCAACAGAGACTCTTTTATACATTCCCCAAAGGAACATGGCTGCTATCAATAACAACCCCACTTCTTCCCCTTAAAAAGGAAACAATTGTTTGAGCATAGATCACTGAGAAATTGTAGAACAACCTATCTACTGAAGAAAGTTGACTTTAACATCTCACACAGGGATGCATACACACCCACTATTTGAGTGTATTTATCTAAATGTAGGTATAAGGAGAAAGTAAAATTAAGGAGTGGGGGAAGCTCCAGTCTGTTGACTTTTTCTAGCAGCTAACTCTCAAGTACAGATTCATTTTTTTATATATTATAATGAGAATATTCTACTAATCTAAAGAAATAAGTAATTATATTTATCAGGATGGGTTTGGAAAGCAAACTTAAGTAGAATCTTTCTGCTAGGTATAAATCAGTGAATTGCTTTTTATAAAGAATTTTCCGAAGTTAGATAGATAGAAATATTCTAAGCACAATTTAAAACGTTATTTGGCACATCTGTGTTTAATATCACTAATATTGTTGACCATTTGCTTTTATATATTCAAATTAGGACAAATGCATAGAGGAACTACTTCAGTATGGAGACACTGATTTAGAGATAAATTATTTTATTTCACCATCCAGATGCTCTGCCTTAAAAGAAAACATGTTATCATCCATCTAACATAACTCTCAATTATTTTTGTTTGCAAATGAGTTTCACTTTGTATGTACTTCAGAGTCTAATATAATGAACTTGGGTGGTATCTTTCTAATAAAGAAATATAGTGTATATGTTTTACTTGCATTCATGTCTGGTGTACATAAAGGTTAGAAGATGACATTGGATATATTGGAGCCAGAATTATAAACTGTTGTGAATCACAACCCAAGTGCTGGGACTATACTCTGAGTTCTCTGGAAAAGCAAGAAATGTTCTGAATCTGACACACCGAGCTAACTTTCCATCCCCAAACTGCCCAAATTTAAGAAAAGCTTTTTTAAAAAATTTCTTAGCAAAAAAAAAAAAAAAGCTTTATGTATCAGAAATTTATTGAAGTAAAATATTGTTCATTGGCTATGTTGGTTATTTTTTTTCCAACTTAACATAAATAAAGTTATTTGGGAAGTAGGAGTTGAGTTGAGAAGCTTTCTCCATCATAACTGCCCATGGACAAGCCTGAGGGGCACATTCTTGATTAATGTTTGATGTGGGAGGTTCAGACCTCCGTGGGCATTGTCTTTCCTGAACAGGTTGTCCCATGTTGCATGGGAAGCAAACTCATTAATCCATGGAGAGAACTCTAATAAGAAGCCTTTGTCCACTAGCTCTACTTCAGTTCCTGCCTCTGGGTTTCATTCTGACTCTTGACTTCTCTTCTTCCCTTTTGGTCTTGTTGTTTTATCATAAGAATAGAAAGAAAACTGAGACACGTGTGTAGATCGTAAGAAAAAGACAAAAATGAATAAAGCAGGTATAACATCCCTTCAATATTGAGGACACAATGGAAGAAGGGGGTTAGAAGTATGTGAGAGCTACAAGATAGACTGAGGTGCTTCAGAACAGCATTACTCAGATAGAGTATAATAATTGCAATTACTAATGTTCCACCACTAAAGTCACCTGCACTGGACAATATAGGATTGGATCTATAAACAGTAAGAGAATGAAATAGTGTGGGCTCATGCGCGCTACCATTTACACGTGAGCTATTGTCTGTTGATAGACTCTGGAATATGGGTAATCACTGTATTTAATGGTATACCCACTGCTGGCCTCACCAGGCTCTGAAGGATAAGTCTAAACCCGTTAGCACAAAGACAGTCCTGTTTTTTCTCAATGTACACAAAACAAAAGAACACACATGAATGTGTTAGAAAATAAAAATACTCTCAATGTTTCACAAAGAAACACGTGAACAGAGCAAAGGTAAACTTACAAGGCAATTCCTCTATACTAGGACTGTAACAAGCATAGTCAGTACACTGAGGCAGGAAGTTTACACAGGTTTCATTTTAACACAGATAGTGTCCATGTCTCATCTCATTTCTGGAAGTTTAACTTTACAATGTGACAAAAGTGGCTCATTGGTTGGAAGAAAATGTACGTGAAAAAGAGTCCCATCTCAGTAACATCTAATGGTTGAGCAAGCAGGCACATCACACTATGCTAGAAGGCTATTGGGTTGGAAAGAAGCCTACTTGATGCCTAAGGTTTCAGCCATCTGCGAGCATGGTGAAGACTTCCTCAGTCACATTAAATAAGATTCTTGCTGCTTCAGAATTCATCTGAGTAAAAGAATAAAATCTTGGCAGTTCTTACTAGTTCAGTGTTAAGTTCTCAGTAGTGATTTTCTCAGCTACCATCACTCATGCCCAGGCTATCTTCCACCTACTTAAACTTTGATCTATCAGTTACAACAGAGAAGGAAACCTGATGAAAACAAAATCTCATTAGATTCAAAGTGTAGATGGTTGTGCTAAAATCACCAGCAACTCGGATCACCAGGGAACAGCAGGTGTGCAGTTCTAGGAATTAAGAAAATTAGGGGAAAAAATGGCAAAATAAAGCTCACCCTGAAAAGAAAAGTGCTCAGATTGCTTCTGTGTGAGAGAATCTCAGAGCAACAGTGAGGCTGGGTGAACTGGACAAGGCTCCAGCTTTCAATAAGCTAAACAGATGCCCAGAAACAATGCATCAGGTTCTCTGGTCAAACTCTGAAGCCTTAGTTGAAGACTTTTAAATTGATTAAAGGATGTGCCAAACAGAAAATAATTACAGAAGTAAAAGACGTGGACATAAGTTCTGGGATGAAGACACAGCACCATTGAAGGTGGATATTCTAGTAGGAAACAAGATTTACAGAGAATGGACGAAGAAGGGGAGTGAAAGGAAGAGAGGGAAAGGTAAGGTAAAAGAAGAAAAGCATGAAGAAGTCAAATTCCAGGTAAAATAAAGAGCAAGAGATTTTTACATGAAATTGAATTCCCCACGAATTAGGAAGACTAAGAGAAAAACATGCAGGATCATGCAAGTTTATCATTTTGTTCTCATTGATTCTTGTTGAAGAAGTTGTTTGAGACAAGCTTCATAACACAAAAACAGTTGAACACTACGACTACTGCTACTGCTACTACTACGACTACTACTACTAATGCCAACCATTTATTAAAACACATTTTCTACATCCAACAAGTCCCTAAAGAAAAACAGGAAATAAAAGAAGAGGAAATTAATCTGTGAGACAAATGTCAAGTGTCATTAAGGGCTTTAGTAACAGCCAAAAGAAATCACTTATTTACTCTACATTTAATAATTAATAGGAAATAATTCAACACTGTCCTGTCTCTTATGAGCTGGTGGAAGACAATATTTAAATTGGACTGGAACGATGAGAGATATTAATGGATGAGAATCAGTGATGGACCTAGGAAGCTTGAATTTCTCCTTTCGTTTTATGAGATAAAATGGCCATAATTAAAAATAAACATTAGAAGGAAAAAAAATGCTTGAGGGAACGTGTCTTAGCCAGTGTGTCATTTTATTTATCTTTGTGCTGGGTGGCACAATCATATTACACTTCCAAAATGACATGTGTACAGAGAAACTTATTAATATCCTGCTACAAGCACAGTATTCAGAAACACAATTTCTCTGTTGATTATGGCTTTTTGTCTTTGGCTAAATTTTCATAGTTTCAGATGTAAAAGATGAAAGGGAAGAGGAAATTGGCAAAGCAAGACACTATTACTCATTAAAAATGCCATCAAATTTGGAGGATAGGTAGAGGAATTTCACAGTATTTCTGCTTGAGAATTAAAGGAAATCTTAGAAAAAAATATAACCAGAGTCATCCACCCAGAAAAGAAATGAGCAGATAACCACTTACACACATGTTACTTTCTGTTGTCTGAGAGTCAATTAAAAATAGTGTTTGTACTTAAATAAAGTCAATGCTTTCTACTGAAAGAAATTCTACTGATGTTATGGTTTAAATATGCTTGGCTCATAAAGCGACACTGTTAGAATTTGTGGCCTTGTTGGAATAGGTGTGTCACTGTAGGCATAGGCTTTAAGACTCTCATCCTAGCTGCCTGGAAGCCAGTATTCTGTTAGCAGCCTTCAGATGAAGATGTAAAACTCTCAGCATCACCTGCACTATGCCTGTCTGGATGCCACGATGTTCTTGTCTTGATAATAGTGAACTGAAACTCTGAACCTATAAGCCAGCCTCAATTAAATGTTGTCTTTATAAGAGTTGCCTTGGTCACAGTGTCTGTTCACAGCAGTAAAACCCTAAGACAAACTGAGAAATGAAGACTTTATCTATTGAGTGTTAGATCTGATGTCTCTGCCTCTTCATACTTAGTTTCTTTCCATGAGAAATATTGAGATGTATTGTATAAATATGAATAACTGTATTGAGTCCATTAAAATATGCTTTTAAATACAGGCTTTATTTAGAATTAGCATAGGTTTATACTTTTGGGAACAAAGAATATGGAAGTAAAAGACACTATGTGAAGAGACACCATGACTATGTCTTATTAGGTTTTATTTCTGTGAAGAGACACCATGACCAAGGCAACATTTTTAAAGGTAAACATTTAATTGGGGTTGGCCTACAGTTTCAGAGATTTAGTTCATTGGCATCGTGGTAGGAAGCATGGCAGTGTGCAGGCAGACATAGGGCTGGAGGAATTGAGTTTTATATCTTGATCCAAAGGAAGCCAGGATGAGACTCTGATTCCACAATGGATGGAGCTTGAGCATAGGAGACCCAAAGCCTGCCTCCACAGTGACAAACTTCCTCCAACAAGACCACACATTCTTGAAGAAGGCCATACCTCCTAATAATGCCATCCCCTGTAAGACCAGCATTCAAACACATGAATCTATGGGGACCAAACCTGTCCAAATCACACCAGCCACAACTCTTACTAAGGAAGAAATTTAATTGATGCTAGCTTACAGGTTCAGAGGTTTAGTGTATTATCATGGTAGGAAGCATAGTGGCATGCAGGCAACACATGGTGCTGAAGAAGGAGAGAGCCTAGCCTTTGAAAATTTCTGAATGATTTCAATTTATATTTATTAATGTTTATATATAAACATATAAATATATATTTATGTATAAACATAAAAATACATATTTATATATAATTCATTTTTTTTCTTTGACACTGTATCACACTTTATTTCTGAGGCTATTCTGAAGCTCTCTGTGTAACTCAGACTTACTTTAACATGTGAGCCTCAGCACCCTGTTTACTAGGTCTACAAATGTATGCCCGGAAAATGTGTATCTTTTATAACATAGGCTTTAGGCAAGAATCTGACATTAGGTTAAGAGCAAAGAAGTAATTTCAGGTAGAAATCTAAATCTTAGGCTAGAACAAAGAAGTAATTTTAGGCAGGAATCTAAATATTAGGCTAGAAAAAAAGATGTAATTTCAGACAGTAATCTAAATTTTAGGCTAGAATAAGGAAGTAGGCTTCAGACATAAAAATGACTTTGGGCTAGGACAGGGAAGCAGGCTCAAATATTTTGGCTATCCTGATAAGCCCTTAGAAACAGTGATCATGGGAGTGTTCATGTAATTGTGTTTAATGCCTTTGTTGTTCTTTGACTATATGTGTGTATTGTCTTGTTTGTTCCTTGACTATTTGCATCTATTATATTGCTAGACCCTCAACCTAGAACTGACCTTAATACATGTATGCAATTAAAATTATATAAAAGCAAAAAGGAGAAAGGGGTTTGGGATAGTGGGCTCTAGGGAGGGGAAATGGGGACAGGGAATGACAACTGAAATGTAAATGAATAAAATATCCAATAAAAAAATAAAAATAATTTAAAAATAGGCTAAATTATCTCCTCTTACCTTTGGTGGAATATATTTATAACAGTTTATATTGAGAAAATTTGGCAATAGATTTAATTAGTCATATATCATTCTACTTTTCTATTGCTGTTATAAAATATCATGTACAAAGCAACATACACAAGGAAGTGTTTACTCTTTCTCATGGTCTCAGGTCATAATGGTATAGAAGAGAGTTTCTTGACAGTCAGTTTAGGGTCAACGAATAACCATCAGGAAGTAGAAAAGGACCCTAAAAGCAGATACTAGAGAGGGGACTCTTGCCTATTGTCTGTGGATCCTGATGTATATACTCTGTATACTGTGTTATATATGCATTATATATGTTATTTAAGTTATGCTCATCGTAGTGACAATGTTCCCTTTCCCCCAATCATAGCTTAACAATAACCCAATCCTAGAAATGGGCAAGTTGCTCTGAGTTACTAGGCAGGGAATCTAAGAGATCTTCCAAACAATACAGACTACTGCTGTTGCCCTTGGTTGCTTCCCAGATAATGGAAAGTAAGAACTTACTGCTAAAGACATTACAATCTTCAAAGAAATGGGACCTGGAGGTATAAATTTACATCTCAACAAGGAGCCTCTTCCACAAAGACTAAGTCTCATGGTATTGGAAGGAGCTATACAAGCTGCCAAGAGAGAAAGATCAATCAATAGTGCAGTTGTAACACTTATGAACCCCAACCATGACGAGCATGACATACTTGGAACAGTGCAATAGTGGAATTAACTCATAACAATCCAGTTGGATGGTAAGGCCCCGTAATAGAAGGCAATATACACCTGACATTGTAACCTTAGGCAAGGATCCATTGTAAAAGCCCTGAGCTACCCCACGCTTGGCGCCAAA
Source organism: Rhabdomys pumilio (assembly GCA_030674055.1). Classification (NCBI taxonomy): domain Eukaryota; kingdom Metazoa; phylum Chordata; class Mammalia; order Rodentia; family Muridae; genus Rhabdomys; species Rhabdomys pumilio. The sequence continues at coordinate 3,808,604 of JANHMN010000013.1, read as the reverse complement.
CTGTAAAAGCCCCGTGCTAACTGTAAAGGGCCACTCTTGCCCACGTTTGGGGGCCAAACTATAGTGGCCCGCTCTGTTCCGCAGGTCCGGGTTTAGCAAAAGAGAGAGTGAGGGGAAGAAGGGGAAGAGCCGTGAAGAATAGAGACAAGCCAGAGGATCTGTAGTAAAGTCTTCTTTACTGTCTTCACCATACACACACCATTACACCTACTACTACTACACCATACACACACACACACACACACACACACACACACACACACACACACACCAAGGAAATCCTGGGTATTTATAGGCTTTTTCCACGTGCCTTGTAGGCGCGTGGATACCATGTGCCTTGCAGGTGTGGATATGATGTAAGCCTTACAGGCGTGGACAGCACGTGGATAACACATGCACTACATGCCCTGCAGGCGTGGATACCACGTGCGACTTGCAGCTGGGGGCACTAAACAGCAAAACAAGCTATGTGGGATATCAGAGTGTGCTTCAGCTGTTGTAGGCTGTTGAAAACCAAGTCTCATGTCAGGGTATATGGCTCAAGATGGCTGCAAAGCTGATAGCTGCTTTCTAGCCGCTTTTTGTTTAAAGTCGGCTCCCAACAATCCATGGCTGGCAAGATTGTAGATCTTATGAGGGAGCCTACCATTGGCACTTTCCTAAATAACTATAACCCCCCACTACTCTCTAAATACTTAAGGGTATATCCATAGATAGACACAGAGAATTGTCACTTGTCATCAAAATAGCTTTTTTTTTTTCTTAACTGATATCATCCAAGGCTCAAGGCACATTGTGGAAGAGGGATCATAAGTTCAGATAATATGTTATATTATGTTCTCAAAGAATTAATAAAAGGCCTTTTTTTAAGGTGGCTGCTTTAAAACTTCAAGGCTGTTGTTAAGCAATGTGAGTGAGTTCACTTCTGAGAATAATAAAAAATATGGATAATGCAAGAAATACACAGTGCCATGAAAATCCTTCTTTTTAATAGAGAGATGAAGGTTTGACAAGAAGCATACCCAAGTTTCATCAGTCACTGAAAAACAAGTTCTATAAGATCATGAATCACACTGACAAGAATAAGGGTGTGTCGAAGGACATCATTCCCTCTGTTTAGAGCATGCCTGACATTGACATTTAGCGCATTGTGGTGTATAAGAGGTCATGAGAAAATGTCTGGGGAGAGAGCCCAGAACGACCATGTGGGTAGAAACAGCTGGGTATAGAACTGAGGAGCAACAGAGCAAGCCAGTTCCATGGAACATTTCCGTATGATCAAGAGGAGCAGACACCCACAGAGCAGGACAATCTGCATGGCTTCAGAACGTGATTCTAGGTTGCTGTCTCCATTGTTAACATTCTGTAGAAACAGTTTCCAGAATTTAAAAAAAAAAATGCACATCTGATACTCAATATGAGTAACATGCTTAAAATTCATTGTAGCTTCTTTCAACATATTTCTGAAAAAAATAATTTTTTTGTTGTTATTGTTTGTATTTTTGTTGTTGTTTTGTTTTGTTTAACTTTTATATTGCTTTTGTATTGGGGATATTTTAGGTCAAAATGTATGTCATGAGCCAGGGGAAAGTAACCACAAAGAAAACTTTGTCCATTTGCTGTAGTCAGAGAAAGACAAACTCGTAATGGATTCTTGCTTGAGTCTCTTCCTGTTTGTAAGAATCTAATAGGATTTCCTAGCAAAACACAAAGCAATGGTCACTATTTTATATCTATAAAACTGGGGTTAACAGCAAATGCTATAAGCTACATTGAAGATATAAAAAGTATCAAATTTTTCATATATCTTCTCTATTTACCTCTTAAGTATCTAGTCATTTCTGTTTAAAGACAGTGTCTAACAAAATCACTAGAGATTTAGTGCTTGTAACCAAGTATAAAAAATAGTATCCCAATTTTTAACTTGAACCTTCTCTTAAAATAAATATCCAGTTTATTCACTCATACTTCCCTTTAAAATATAACCTTTAATGAAGTATTTCTTGTATTTTTACGCTTATGTGTGACGGTTAACATGTATGTATGTGTACCACATGCATACCTGATGTGCATGGAGGCCAAAAGAGGGCAACAGATTCTTTGTAACAGATTCTCAATAACTGAGTTATTGATAGTTGTGAAACACCATGTGGGTGGCAGCATCTGAATCTGGATCCTCTGATGCTCTTAACAATTGACCCGTGTCCTCAGCTTCATAAACACTGCTGTTAGCTTTCACTTCCTCACAGGAAAATCAACAAGAGAAAGGCAAGTTTATGAAATGTTTAAATTTCATTTAAGAAGTTGTCCACACCTGAACTATGAAAAAGACTCACTTTATACTAGTCTTTTCCAGATTTATTTTAGAAACTCAATTTAAACAATGTTTTTATTAATTCTCTGAGAATTTTGTTACTAAGATTCTAAGAGGTCAATAGGTATTTGGTGCAGATGCCACAGAGCTATGTTTGGTCCAAAACATAGCTTACATTGATCCAGGCCTTTTAGCATCTTTGTTCTGTTATCTGTGTACCCATACTTAGGTTCTTATCCAGTTTTTTTGTAAAGTTTTATAATGAAAAGCAATAGAAATTAAATCTAAGTTCCCAAATCAAGAGACATCAAACAAAAATAAAAAGCAAAGATACTTTGTCATGTCAAATGACTATAGAACCAAAATTCTCAAAGGAAGGATTTGGGTAATTTAAATTACAAGAATTAAAACGTATGCTCTCCACAGAATCTTTCTCAGCATGAGTCTTCTTGTTTATTTTAATTTTCTGGTATTGAGATTCAAATTTTAAGAGATTTTGATTAAACAACTTTTAGACAAGCATCCAACATTTTTTCATGACACAGAGAAGGAAGTAATACAGAGTAGTTTAGGCATGGAAGTACCTGTTGAAAGAAGATGGGATCTGACACAAAACAACACATCAGAAATGGACAATAAGCAGAGAGCTTCGCTCATCTCCTAAATCCTCATATTTTACACTCTTTGTTCCATGCTGCTTTTCATTGTCTTCACACTAGTCTCTGAAGATACACATTACTCAGGAATCTTGCTCTTCTTGTCCATATGTTCATCCTTATTTATTTATCTTTATTTATTTATGAATCTGGGTTTTACTTAGTAGAGGGGTAGATTTAGGTCTCCTGAAACTCAGAGATCTACATGTCTCTTCCACTCATTGCTGGTATTAAAGACACATATGACCAGGCTATGCTTTAATTATTCATCCATTCTTATTTTTTCTTCTACTTCCACTGCCTCCCCTTATTTCCTTAGATTTTTCTTCTAATTTCTATCGTTTAGCTACATTATTATTATCATCATCATCATCATCATCATCATCATCATCATCATCATCATCATCATCATCATCATCATTATTGCCTAATTCTACTTCTAGTTTTCATTTCTTTCTTTCTACAATATCAAATAGTTTTTGTTGTATTATTCTATATAAATACCTTATCACTACCACACTTGTAAGGTACCAAAATGTGAACTTATTATTTCCCTGTCTATGCTTCTATTTTAGTGATGACTATAACCATTCAAACCCCAGACCTAGGAAGTTTGACGACTAGACCTCTATCTATATCTGTGAAACTACTCAATCTCTCACCTTTCATCATGTACAGAGTCATAAAAACATCAGGTATCATTAGACTCATCCAATCTATTGAGGAGTCATACTACCTCTCACCAGTGTGTCTCATTCTTCTTCCTCCTCTTGAAACTATTATGGGTAACACATGGCTAAGAAGAGTCTTGTCTAAGTCACACATTCTCCTCAACCCTGATTAGCTCAATATTTCCTACATTTCAATTATCTGGACATAACATTGTAAACTTCCTACCATCTATTTTCTACCTAAGTATTTATGCTTTATACTGCAGTTTATGAAACCCACTGGATTTTATGGTAAACTACTCTGTAAATAATTTTGTGCTTTCATTTTTTCATTACTCTCCATGAAGTTTTTTTTTTTTTTTTTGCTTCTTTTGATTTTCTAGAGAATATCAACACATCCTTGATAAGATGAAAAATGTACATTTTGTACCAGCTTTTCTATTGAATCTTGTGCTGGGTGTTTTAGTTTAAACTTGGTACAAATTAGTCATCTGGATGGAGGGAACACCAATCCAGGCATTTCTCCCATCATACAGGCCTGTAGAGAAATCTATGGGGGAATATTTCCATGATTAAGGATTAACATGAGAGGTCACATTATGTTTGGTTCTAACCTTGGGAAGGTTTGAGACCCTGGATTGTATAAAAAGGCAAACTGAATGATTCCTGGAGAACAAGTCAGAAAGAGGAATCTACTTTATGGCTCCTGTCTCTGCTCTTGTTTGACTTTCTGTCTTGACATTTCTCAATCATGATCAGACATGTAACTCAAATAAATGCTTTCCTCCCCAGGTTGCTTCTGTTCATGATGATTAACAGCAATGGAAAGAAAACTAAAACAATTCTTAGGATCAAGGAGTGTTCGAAAACAATTTTAAAAATAGCATTTATTTTAAATCAAATAATGTAACCCTCAGTCTCAAGGGTTTGGGGCCTTACCTATGTTATGTGTGTAAGTTACTTTATGATTATTTGTTCTTATCTATTATTTTATTCACAGTTTACTGCAATCCTGCTTTTGTGCATATACTAAGGAATTGTTTAATAGAATTAGTTAGGCTAGACATACATGCATGCATACATATATACATACATATGTAGCTGAGAATGAAGCATTACTTCCAACATAGAGTTTTCAAATAAGTAAAATGTACATTATATACAGTTTTTTTGTGATAAATTTACAATGATTAAATCTACAGACTATCAGTATTTGTCTCCAAGCAGCTTTTGTAATATTCTTAGCCTTAGATCCATAGAGAAAGTGTTGCAAGAGACACATTCACCATGACCTACTTCTTTAACGTTCCTTGTAGGCCTAAAGTTCTGTTACTCTTCAGATTTGTTTCTTCTTATCACCTCCTCCCAGTCAAGTCTCATTTTCTCTGCATATCACAACTGTTGCCACAGCTGTTACAAAATCCTTGAATCTGACTAGGTTAAACACTGGGGGATTATTTAAAAAATCTTGAAGTGTTTTTTTCTTAATGTTTCTTCCTAGGCCTACAGAAGTTTAAAAAATAACACTAGAGGTAGAAAAGTAGCACTGTGAAGCAAGGTGTGTAATATTTATATATATATATAATATATATATATATATATATATAAATTATATATTATATATAATATATAAATATTACAATATATAAATATATATTATATTTATATATAAATATATAAATATATAAATATATAAATATATATTTATATATATAAATATATAAATATATATTACAATATTTATTTGTATATATTATATATAATATATATAAACAAGCTTTGATTTTGGCCATTGGTATTGTTAAAGTATGGAGGCTGGAAACACTGCGTATGCTCCCTTGGGCAGATGTTCACTCGCAATGCCTTCATCATTTTGGTTTCCAGCCAGAGGCAATGATCTCCTGAATATCAGAATGAAGAAGTTGTGTGGTTGTTTCACCATAGCCTTCTGTACACTCATTTATTATAACATATTAAGAACCTATTGCATGTCACATAAAGTCATAATTTTGGAAAACGCCATCTTTGTGGTTGAGAAACTGTCAAGAGAACAGGATGTAATAATGAAATTATGAACTAAAATATAGAAATATAATTGCTAAAAGATCATGTTTAAAGGTTTTTTTCTTAACAATCTCACTTAGGTCTGTTTGATTTATGATGTCATTTATTTCTGGAATTTCTCTTTTAAAATTATTTATTGTGGAAATTAGTATTTTCTACTCCTCAAAACATTTGAGATAATCAGCAAAGGGTAGTATCTATACTGTGCATTACATCATCTAATTATACCTTTAAAAAAACTAAGCTGCTTTTGTCTTCTGGCAGGTTTTAATAATGAGTGGGATTGCCAATGTGGGTTGAGCGCCTTGCCCTGAAAAAAGGATGACACTCTGACAACAGGATAAGGGAAGCTGCCAGCGGTGGATGGAGGTTTGGTGAGAATCTAGGCTAAACTGGGCAGGTTTAGGGGTGGGACTGAGTTAGCAATGAAAGTCTGGGGCCAGACCTGAATGTTGAGGTTTAAAGGGGAAGCAGGAAAGCAAGCCACTGACACATGGTGGTCCTGAAGCACCCGGCAGAGCTGCAGCTACCTGTGTGGGACTAGTACCCTCCTAGGATATGGATAGTGTTTACTTCACAGAGATGGTGGTGTTTGTGGTGCAAAACCAACGTTTCTGCTTGATACGGTGAGGTGTTTTTCTGCAAGGATTGGTATAGTTGGTAGAAGTGGGTGGAGGGGTTGATGGGAGTCCTGGCTCCCCATCTAGAGATAAAGGTGTCAAAGAAAGGAGGTGGAGGTGGATGTGGCTAGAGGCTAAAGTCTAGGGGTCGTACCTGAAGGAGAGACCTGGAGCACAGGAAGGCAGGAAACTTTCAAAGATAGGTATCTCCTTTCTTTGTTTCAAATGAGGAAGGGAACAGATGAGTAATAGAGATGTAACAGAGATGCTTTCTGAGGCTTATTCCCTAAGTAAATACAAAAGGCAGGAAGTACTAAATTCTGATAAAAAAAAAAAAAAAAAAAAAAAAAAAAAAAAAAAAAAAAAAAAAAA